>JAOANR010000004.1:45142475-45326079 GCA_030278955.1 Hygrophila difformis
GTAGCTTGAGGTGGTTGCCTTTCAAATTGACGAGGAGGGTGCATTTGTTGTGGTGCCGAAGATGGATGATTTTGTTGTTGATGTTGATTGCCATACCGAAGATTTGGATGATCTCTCCAACCTGGATTGTAAGTATTGGAATATGGATTGTACTGTGGACGCCAATTGGAATATTCAAGTGCATTCACATCCACCGGTGTATCTTCTTGGAGAGTTGGGCATGCATCAGTTGGATGTTTAATACTTGTGCAAATGCCACACGCCTTCACCTGGACAGTTGGCTTTATATTTCCTGTGGCCATCTTACGAACAAAGCTTGTCAACTCTGAAAGTTGTTGTTGCATTGTTTGCATTGAAGAATCACTTGGCATATTGGTTGGCATTGCATCCCTTGTGCCAAATTGTTGAGTATTCTCTGCCATTCGATCAATCAACTCCCAGGCTTGTGTTGGAGTCTTATTCACCAAAGCTCCTCCACTTGCAGCATCAATAATGTTTCTGTCCATCAACAACAAACCATCATAGAAGTATTGAATTAACAATTGGGGTGGGATTTGATGTTGAGGACATTTAATTATAAGCCTGTTAAACCGCTCCCAGTATTCATGGAGCGTTTCACCTGATTGTTGTTTGATGCCACATATTTCCTTCCTCAAATTTGCAGCTCTTGAGGCTGGGAAATACTTTTCCAAGAATTTTCTTTTCATGTCTGTCCAAGTTGTAATGCTACCTGCTGGGAGATAATAGAGCCAATCTTTTGCACTCCCTTTCAATGAAAATGGAAATGCCCTCAATTTGATTTGTTCATCTGTAACTCCAGGGGGCTTCATGCTTGAACATACTACATCAAATTCCTGGAGATGCTTGTGAGGCTCTTCACCTGCAAGACCATTAAATTCAAGCAACAAATGGATCAATCCAGATTTTAACTCAAAGGGAGTTTCATCATCAATTGTAGGAAATGTAATGCATAAAGGCTGCTGTGTTAAGTCAGGAGCAGCCAACTCCCTCAATGTGCGGTTATCTTCAGCCATGACAATATTTTTTTCTTCTAAAGATTCTGTATCACTTCCTTCACCACTGGAACTAGAAGTGTCCAGCTCTGTAGCCAATGATAAACCAGAAGTTGATGTAGAAACTTTAGATTTTTTTCTTAACTTGGCTTCCCTTGTCAATCTACGAGCTGTCTTCTCAATCTCTGGATCAAATATCAATTCACCTGTACGAGAAGAACGAGGCATAAACAAGGAAAATACCAATTAAAACTAAAAAGATAAAAAAAATATCACAGAATGTAGTAGTTGAACGCCAATCCCCGGCAACGGCGCCAAAATTTGACAGCTTGTCGTATAGCTGCAAAAGATAATTTAATTCCTGTGTCACCAAGCACAAAATAAATATAGTATAGCGGTGACAAGGGTCGAGTCCTCAGGGATTGGAATACCACATTCTCATAATATTTACAATATTTAAAGGGGGGGTTTTGTATTTTGAGAACAAGAAAATGATAACAAAAACTAAAAACTAAGTAATTCTACAAACTATGAAAATGATGAGTGAGATCAAGAACATATATTTAAAACAAAGTATTGGAATTAAAAACCTCTAGTTCAAAGATTGATTTGGAATGGCATTTGGATAAGATCATCGATGCATAAACATTGTGCCAATTGATAAACCAGTTATAGTTGTCAGGTCCGCTTAGACAACCAACTTTTCCTTTCAGTTTAGACAATTAAGGTACGCCCGTTAATTGCCCCTAATCAAACTAACACTCCTAGGTACGCCCGTAGAAGATGTTGTCTAATTGCATTATAATCTAGAAAAGCCCGATTCGAACCAATTACTACCTACGCGGAGTAATTCACAATTCGATTACACAATTCCCCGGGAAGGAACTAATCAACCCGGTTACCACCTATTCAATTCAAGTACAATTACGGATACCCAAATTGAATTGGCAATCAATTATCAAACTAGACAAATATTTGGGCCCTAAACATTCATCCAATTCAACAATAGTAAACCTTAAACATAGGAATTGCATAAATACCAACAAACATCAAGTTTCATAGTTCACAAATTACATCATCTCACAAATTCCAAAAGCCATTCTTAATCAAGTCTTTAAACTAGAGAAAATGAAAAACTACTCTAAATCCATAGAAAAGAAAACAAATGTAAAGAAGAGATTTTACAACCAAACCAAGAGAAGAGATGAGGATGGATGAGTTTTCTTCCTTTTCCTTCTTGCTATCCTCCTTCTCTTCCTTCTTCTTTCTCTTGCTTCCTCCTCTTTTCCTCCTTGTTAATTTCCACCCTCCTCTCTCTTTTTTTTTTTCTTCTTCTCTTTTTATTCTTGCTTTTTAGTTCATGTGTCCCTTTCTTCCTTTTTGTTTTCTTCTTCTTTTTCTTGCCCATCCCTTTCATTCTTTGTTTCTTTCTACCTTTTTCTTCTCCTACTTCTTTTTGTTCTTTTCCCTCATTTCTTCTCCTACTCAAGTGCATTGTCCCTTTCTTCAATTATGTAATGGCTTGGGCCCATGGACTTGGGTCTTCTACTAGTCATGGCCATGACTAGGGAAGTCATGGTTGCATGTCATTTTCTTTCTTTCTTTCTTCCACTTTGCTCTAATTATTCCATTGCTATGTCATTTTCCTACAAACAACAAAACAAACACAACAAGAGTAAAGTGCTACCAAAATCACCATAAAATCATCCAAAATATATATCATTAACAAACACAAAATTCACACTATCAGGGGCTGCTGCGGTGGCTTGCGACGGAGGGCGGGCGGCGAGGGGCGGTGCTCGCGACGGCGAGCTGAGGCGAGCGTGACGACGGGAGCGGCGGAGGTCGCGAACGAGCAAGGCGGCGGCGACTGGGTGTAGCGGCGAAGGCGGATCCAGCGGCGTTGGTGCGGCGGGCAGGGTGGAGGCGGCCGGATTTCGCGCAGGGGCGGCGGGACTGGGTTCCGGCGATGATGGGCAGGAGAGGGACGGCGGCGATTGGCGGAGGAACAAGCGGCGGCGTTCGTGCTAGCTCGCGGTGGTGAGGACGGCGCTGCGACGGAGGCTGCGGCGCTGTCGAATCCGCGAGAGAGACGGGCGGCGGACGGCGGACAGGGGTGGTGGTGTGCGGTGGCCGGCGGTGGGTGGTGTTCCGGCGGGCAGGGAGGGTTCCGGCGGGGTGAGGGAGGCTCGGTGAGAGAGAGAGAGAGAGTGAGAGAGAAAGAAGATCTAGAGTTTTGGAATGGTTTTTGCCTTATGTCATCTTCAAGTTGCAGGCTATTTTTGTTCCTTATGTGTGCCCACGCCTAAGACTCCCATTTAGTCTGGTGTACCTCCTTCATTCCATTCCTATACCAGTGTAGATTGACTCCTTGGGCGTGCCCACGCCTAAGGCTTCAAATTATTCTGTTCGTCCTCTTTTCACTTGAACCCAAATTCCAGTATAATTTTACTCCTTATGCGTGCCCACGCACAAGGCTTCTAATTACTCTGTTTCTCCATCTCTCTTCCTTATGAAGTCCAGAATGAATTCCACTCTTAAGAATGCCCACGCCTAACATCAATGTTTGTCCTGCAATTCCAAAGGTCCCTGAAATCAACAAGTAAGATCCAAAACCAAAGAAAACTTTATTATACTCGAATCAAGACTCGAAAATTCAACTAAACAAAGCGAAATTTAAATATGAAACTTGGGTTGCCTCCCAAGAAGCGCCTTTCTTTTAAGTCTTTGGCTAGACATATCGTCAAAGTTCCAATTAACATTTTCCCACTTGGGACTTCTGGGAGTCATATACTCCACTTCTTTTCTTTGCAAATCCCTTGTAATTTGGCTTAAGTTGGAAGCCATTTACATTCACCTTCTTGTCCAAGGCAAAACTTGGGGTTGCCATTTTATCAAAAGAATCATTGTTAGATTTAGTAAATGGACAAATCTCACAAGAACAACTCTTACCTTGATCAAATAATGAAGAAGATCCACAAAATTTCATACCATTTTCTTTTAAAAGTGGTGGATCTTCCTTGTACACCATGACATCCCCTTGCATCTCTTTCCACACTTCCTGCACACAACTATCAAGTATATCCACTCCACACAATTCATTAGATTCCATAGGGTATTTCATAGCATCAAAAATGTTAAACTTTATTTGTTCCCCATCAAATTCCATTGTGAGAGTTCCATTTTTTACATCAATTTTAGTTTGCGCAGTGCTCATAAAAGGTCTTCCTAGCAAAATAGGTGAGGGATTTGGTGAATTTTCGTCATGCATGTCCAAAATATAGAAATCAACAGGAAATATTAACTCATTAACTTGGACTAGGACATCCTCTACAATCCCTTCAGGGTAAGCATTAGTCCTATCCGCTAATTGAATTATTATGCCCGTTTCTTTAAGTTGTCCAATGTTCAAAGAGTTAAAAATAGATCTAGGCATTACATTAATAGCAACACCTAAATCTAACATAGCCCTTTTTACCTCCATTTTACCTATCTTGCATGGAATGACAAACATACCGGGATCTCCGCATTTTTGTGGAAGTTTCCTTTGAAGCATGGCGGATACACTTTCTCCCGCTATCACCTTCTCATCTCCTCTCATTTTTTGCTTGTTGGAACATAAGTCCTTTAGAAACTTTGCATATCGAGGGATCTGCTTGATTGCATCTAACAAGGGAATGCTCAATTCCACTTTTTTAAACACCTCCATGATTTCCTTGTCCTTGTCTCCCTTTGAAGGCTTCACCAACCTATGAGGAAAAGGAGCAATATTAGATTTTGGAGTAATTGGTAAATTTAATTTTACCTCATCACTTGATTTTTGTGCTTCTTGCTCCATTTCTTTTTCAATTTCATCCTCTGTCTTTTCCTTTGAAACGATTTCCTTTGGACCTTCTAATTCCTTTCCACTTCTCAGCGTCATTGCACTAACATTTCCAGGATTAGCATGTGTTTGAGCAGGCAATTTTCCTTTTTCCCTTTGCTTCATATCACGCACCTCATTCACTACTTGGGACATTTGATCCTCCAAATTCTTTATACTTGTTCTAGTTTCCTGTTGAAATTGCAACATATTAGCTGCCATATTCTTAACTAGATCATGTAGAGAATTACCTGGGAAGGGAGCTTGTGGGGCTGCCCTTTGTTGTGGCGGCAGTGGAGCTGGTTGAAAACCCGGAGGTTGTTGTGTAGGAGCTTGTTGATTCCCATAACGCAAATTGGGATGATCCCTCCATCCCGGATTGTACGTGTTGGAAAATGGGTCGTAATTCCTCCTTTGCACAAATCCAGCTGCATTAACTTCTACTTCCTCAGACAACGTGGGACAAGCATCAGTGGAATGATTCGTGTTTGAGCATATTCCACAGGCCTTTACCTGTGCATTCCCTACAGCAAGCTTACGAACAAAAGATGTTAATTCAGTTAATTGTTGCTGTAAAGAACTTACTTCCCCAGCTTCTTTCACTGGAACAACTTCCCTTGTCCCAAACTGCTGTGAATTCATTGCCATATTATTCAACAATGCCCAGGCCTCCTCCGGTGTCTTGTTCATAAGTGCACCTCCACTTGCAGCATCTATAAGCATCCTGTCCATAGTGGTTAAACCTTCATAGAAATACTGGATTAGTAATTGCTCGGAAATTTGGTGCTGTGGACACCTAGTAATAAGTTTATTGAACCTATCCCAGTATTCAAAAAGTGATTCCCCTGTAGCTTGTTTAATACCACATATCTCTTTCCTCAGGTTTGCAGCTCGAGAAGCAGGAAAATACTTCTCCAAAAACTTACGCTTCATCTCATTCCAAGTGGTGATACTACCTGCAGGAAGGTTGAACAACCAATCCTTTGCTGCATCTTTCAAGGAAAATGGAAATGCCCTTAGCTTGATTTGATCTTCAGTGACACCAGCTGGTTTCATGCTTGTACACACCACATCAAACTCCTGTAAGTGTTTGTGTGGTTCTTCTCCTGACAAACCATGAAAGTTAGGCAACAAATGTATTAGTCCAGTTTTCAACACAGAGGCCGCATTGTCGGCCACAGTAGGAAAAGTAATACAGAGTGGCTGTTGAGCCAAGTCAGGGGATGCTAGCTCCCTCAATGTTCTCTGTTGTGCCATAGCAGGTTGAGGAATTTCAGTTTCCTCTTCCACTTTTTTGCTTTCCTCAGAATCTGATGATGAACTTGAATCCTCCGCTATTTGAATTTCCAAATTGAGCAAAGGTGTTGACACCTCCGCTTTCTCTTCTTTCCTTCGTTCTCTGGCTTCTTTACTCAAACGGCGTGCGGTCTTTTCAATCTCTGGATCGTAATTCTTTTCACCACCACGATCTGTGCGAGGCATATACCAATAAGTGGAAATAAAGATTAGAGAAATATATATATATATATATATATATATATATTAAATTAACCAAGGTATGAAAAATTCTCTTTTGGCGATAGTCCCCGGCAGCGGCGCCAAAAATTGCTAGCTCGTCGCAAAGCTGCAAATTAAATATTAGTCCTACACCACAGAAGAAGATTAATAAATGTAATATATATAGTGAGTAGGGTCGTCTCCACAGGGAACTTGCTCAAAGAGTTTATTTTCAATCACTTGATTAATTATATTTATATTTATAAAGATGGGGGGATTTGATTTCAACTAAACTAGTAAAAAGATAGTAAAAAGAAAATAACAATTAAACAAAAACAAAAACAAATGCAAGGTAACAAGTGAGCTCTTTAGGATAATTAAAACTCTAGTTTAGGCATGATTAATGTATTGGATATGGAATTGATCATTGACATGCATTTAACTTAATTGGCTAATTGACTAAATTGGTTAAAGTTGGTCTACAAGCGTTTCCCAACCAATTTTTCCATACTTATTCGATGATTTAGGTACGACCATAAACCATTCCCCTAATCAAGTGTGAATACTAGGTACGACCATAGCATATCATGACTTGATAGCATTTAGCACAAGAAAAACCCAATTCGATTCAACACTAATCCTACGAGGTAGTGTTTAAAACCGATTTTAATCCCTCACTAGAGTATTCTTCCTCTAGTTTGCTACTTGATTGGAAAATTACACAATTACGGATGCACTTCCCAATCTAGCAATAAATAGCTCAATCAACACGCGGCCGCTATATCAATCAAGCAATTCAAAACATAATTAATAGAGGAATTAAAAATACCCAATTCAATTAAGCATAAAAATATGTCAACAAAATAAGTCTCACAATTCCATATCCACACACAAATTCAAAACCTAAACTAGATAAGAAAACTACTCACAATCCATCCAAAACATAACCAAATCCATACAATCCAACATGGTAATCAATTATGGAAATAGAACAAGAAAATCACCCACGAAGGATCGAATCCTTATTGCCCTTGGAATCCTCCAATTTTGTAAGTGCCAACAAAAATGGAGTATCCTCTCTAGTGTGTCTCCAATGGTTGGAACCTCTTTTTGGTGGAAAATTGGCCAATGTCTTGTGTTTTGTGGAATAATGGCCAATGTGTTGTGTGTGTGTTGTATGGCTTGTATGTTGTGTGTCCTTTGCTCTTTGGTCTCCTCCTATTTATAGCAAAACAAGACCAATTTTTAATTCTTCTTTCTCCCTTTTTGCATGTTCATGGTAGTAGCCTCCTCAATTGCATCCAAAAGCCTCCCTCAATTGCATCCAAAAACATCAAAATCATGCATTTGATTATTCTTTTGTAATTGATTCCCAAGGATTTGATGCCCAAAGATTTGATGCCATGAAGAAAAATCTGAAAATTGATGCCCAAAGATTTAGATGCTTCAATTTAGCCCCAAGGATCTTTTTGCAAATTTTGATGCTTCACACATAGACCCCACAGCTGGGAATTGGTCCTTAGGCGTGGGCACGCCCAACACTTCAAAATAGGCTGCCCAATGTTGGAAATTTTGCCACCTTTCCTACAAAACCAATGTCCCAAAAATCAATCCAATCAAGGCCATTTTTATTAATTTTCTCCAACAATTTAAGTTGACATATGCATAAAAATATCATCAAATACAACATATATCAAGTACATTACGATTTCACGTACTTTCTTTGTCAATGTATGACATTAGAGTCGTGAGTAGAAATATTTTTATCTTTCATTTTTTATTATTATTTTTTTGTCCTTTCAACTATTGTTTGTAGTATAAGTATTTTTTAAGATACTAAATTGTGATATATATTGGTCGATTTCTATGCAGTGTATAGATATACTCAAGTAATGTTTAAAATAGTTTAAGTAGGTTTTGAATGTAATCGATATAATAAAATTAAACAATTTTATTTGTTAAATTGGATAATTTTAATCATATTGTCCATAATTTCCACCCATTGGGAGGGGAAATACTAGTATATATATAATTATAACTGTTTTTGTTTCTCTCTCCATATATATACAAGAAATCGACTTATGTGTGTTCTTAGTTTTTGTTAATTCATTAATTGAATAAATGTTAAGACCATAGATGCAAATTTATTTATTTTTTTTAATTAAATTAAACTTGCTTGCTTCCATCAATTTTACATAGAAGCTGTATCTGTGGCAACAATTTGAACTTGCCTGACTAAACTTGCTTGCTTGCATCAATTTTAAGGCTTGATTAAAAGCTAAAAATGTGGAAAGGAATTTTAGAAATAAATTTTCTATTTTGTGTAGTCAATGCCAGTTGGCCATAAAGCGGCCAACTGGGGAAGTCAAACCTGAAGTAGATCAAATATATTAGCATAGAGAACTTAACCTGAAGGGAGTTGGGTACAACATTTCTAGGGTGCTAGGAATTTGGAGGATATATACGATGATTGTTAAGGTACAATTTCAAAGTATTTTTCAACCTTTATGCTTAATGAGGCCCTGTTTGATATTCTGCATTTTTAATTTTAATTTCTTTGCTCTTTTGATAATAATAATAGTGAATAAAGTGTGTAATATGTACATCCCGACCACATACAATGCGATATCTTAGCTGCCATCTAATAATGTAATGAATGAGTTATTAATGTAAAATAATATTCTACTAGATTTTGGGTTGGATTTTTAAATCTTCAATTCATATAACTTTTGGAATTTGGATGGTATATAAAATAGTGATTTGGATTATAAGTAGAGAAGAGTGCATGTTATAATCTACTCTGTGCATGTAACCCTCCCAATTTTCCTTTACTCTTTTTATTTAATCTTTCTTTTTGTTGCATTTAAATAGACCAATTAGTCCTTTATCTTGCTTCTTTCGACCAAATTCATCCTTTTAGATATTTTGGACTCTTTTGGTCCTTTATGTTTCATAAATTTATCCCAAATAGTCCGATTTTATGTTTAAGTGGGTTAATTACAAAATTAACAGATTAATGGTGTACACTTGGCAATTTGGGCTTACTTGGCATTACACCTAGATTAAAATATCCTACCCGAATGATGGCCCGGGTCTGTGAAAAATACCCAAATTACTATCCGAGTTGAAACACCCCAAAATTGAAATATTATACAACGTAACCGTTTTGAGTTGAAACACTCCAATCTCTCTCGCCACTCCTCTGTTCATCTCTTCGCTCACCAATCGGTCATCAAATCCGTCGGTTTCCGCAGTCTCGGGGAAGGGGAGGCGGTGGAATTTGTTGTGGATCACGGCGGTGACAGTCGCGCGAAGGCTGTGAACGTGACTGGTCCTGACGGTGCATCCGTGCAGGGAAACTCTGGCGGATCCTACGGTGGAGGGAGAAGTGGCGGCGGTGGGGGTTACAATGGTGGAGGAGGCAGGGGAGGTGGTCGTTCTTACGGTGGTGGAGGCGGCGGTGGCTACGGAGGTGGTGGTGGTGGGTGTTTTAATTGGAAGCTGTGTTCGATTGTGTTTGCAATTGCTGTATTTGTTGTTGCCCTGTTCAAGTGATTGGTTTGAATGTCTTCTATTGTATTAGATATAAAGGTAATAGGCTTTATTTATGTATTAAGCTATTACATATTTGTTGTAGTAGGTAATCTCCATGTGAACAATGGTTTGTCTTGCATCCGCAATGGTTTAAATGGATATTTGTTTCGGTGTATAGTGTGTCAGGAATTGATGTTTTGCTCAGGGAGATGAATGCAAGTATATTGTGAGTGTATTAGAATCGTAGGTTACCATGTTATTTGAATATGATTTATTGTGAGTGTTTTGCTTGAGGAGATGAATGCAGGAGATGTCTATAGCTCCAACAGATGGATGAATGCAGGAGTAGGATTTATTTGTATTGGAAATATCTTCATAATTTATATATTGAAATCGTTATTAAAATTTTGTTTGGATATGATTTAATTGTTTTGATTCTGGTATAGAAGATGCAGACCGATCCTTAGCTGGAGGCGCAAAAGAATACTCTATTTGGTATCCATGGGATGTGGTCAGTTATATGGCTGCAATGGGGTGATTGAATTGGCTGGTAAAAGATTTCGAGAAGAGAAAGCTGGTCTGATTTTGGCAAAAGATTTAAATTACTCGTTGAGTTTGTTCATGTATTTGTACTTTTTATTGTATAGTTCTTGATAAGTTATGTTGATGAAGATGCCGACTGAGTCAATCTGGAGTGGTATGAAATTGGTGTAATAAAACATGGAGTTGTATTTAATAGAAGTCTAAATGATTGAGGCAACTCTTTTTTTTGTGAAACCTCATCATGATTTTGCTTTGTGTATTTGAGGATCTGCGCATGCAAGATTAAAAATTTTAATACTTAAAACAGTCATGGAACTTAACAAAAATGTTAATGGAAAACCAATTCGGTCAAGATTAAAAATTCCCTTGCAATTGAAAAGTGATGGAAGTTAGTCGATTGAAACTTTTAATACTTAAAAAATTCAAAGCAGTTATGGATGATGCGGCGAAATAGGAGAACAAATTCTTTGAAGGATAAACCCTAATTAATCGCGAGAGAGATTGGAGTGTTTCAACTCAGAATTGTTGTATACTTGTATAATACTGTATTTGGGTTTAGGGTAGTAATTTGGGTATTTTTTGCAGACCCGGGCCATCATTCGGGTAGGATTTTTTAATCTAGGTGTAATGCCAAGTAAGCCCAAATTGCCAAGTGTACACCATTAATCTGTTAATCTTGTAATTAACCCACTTAAACATAAAATCAGACTATTTGGGATAAATTTATGAAACATAAAAGACCAAAAGAGTCCAAAATATCTAAAAGGATGATTTGGTCGAAAGAAGCAAGATAAAGGACTAATTGGTCTATTTTCCCTTGTTGTTCCTTTCAACTCTCTATCGTTCTTTAATATGCTGCAAGGATCAATTTAGGTGGGAAAAAAAAGGAATTGATATGCTGAGCATAATCAAGCAATTTTTTTTTAGGGGAAATGATTTTATTCAAGATCAACTAACAGTGCAATACATGCTTTTCATAAGCAACAGCCTGTCAATGATCAGACTCAATAAAACGGACTCCATTCGACATTCAGTAGGAATACCATGTACTGAGTATAGCAGATAAAAGCATAAAACCAGTGAGTAGAAATTCTCCCAGCTATTCAGAGATAAGGTCAATACCATTCCTCCACTTTTCCTTCGCCCGCGGCACCTCTTTTCGCCAGTTGATCAGCAATATCATTGCGTTCCCTCAATATGTGATGTATTCGAACAAGCCCTGCATGATTGAGAACCAACATAATCGATATGAGTTTGTGCTATTTGCTTTCATTATCTCGATAGGAATTGTATATTTATTTGGCCAAACTGAGATATAGGAATTATATATGTACCCCACAGAATTTGAAATCTTTATTTTAATTATTTTTTTACATAGATCTGGTAAACCAACGTAATATGATTTCGAAAATTAAATTTATATCTAAAAAATTGTGCTTTGAGTTTGATCGCCTTAATACCGGGTACAAACTCAAGGATATAAATGTAATTTTCGAAAATATGTTGGGGCATTTATCAGATCTAAATAAAAAAATGACTAATTAAAATAATAAGAATTTAAATTCTAGGTCTAAATATAATAAAATAAAAGTTTTGGACCAATTTATGATAAAATGATTAATCAGTGTTGGACTAATCAGTTAATACTACAAAATTTATAGAGTTTAATCTTAAAATAGGCTACTATTTTTGTTTGATTTTAGGTCACTACAAATACCAATTATTAAAATAGACCACAATAAGGGCAACATGTTGTAAATTTAAGCCAATTGAATTTTGAACATATCTTTCAACCCCTATAAACTTTCATTTTGACCCCAAACTTTTTTTTTTTTTTTTTGGGGGGGGGGGGGGGAATAAGGAGGGCCGAAATCATTTTATTAAACAACTTGTCTCAAACGGAACATTCCAATCGAATCACATAAAAGAGCCTCACAAATGGTTTTAAAATCATGACTCATGAGTTAAATGAAGAGACGTATTATTCAGATGGAGATTACAAAATGATCCTATGTTGAAACTGATACTTTAATTTAGTTATACTCAATAGAAAATTTATTAGACCAAGAAGTAAAAAACCAATGAGAATTTTTAGTCAAGTCCGAATTAGACATTTAACAAAAGGAGAACTAAGCAAATCCATATCCATTTCATAACACCCTATGAAAATCATATACCAGTAGAGATTGCTATTCAAAGCAAACAAGAGTATTCAGAGCAAGCAAGATCTAAATAAAACAATAATGTTCCAGACCATATCAATACTATTTTTCATCAAACCAACATCGGGAACGCAAAAATCAGACGCATTCAGAGCAAATCCATATCCATTTCATAACACCCTATGAAAATCATATACCATTAGAGATTGCTATTCAAAGCAAACAAGAGTATTCAGAGCAAGCAAGATCTAAATAAAACAATAATGTTCAAGACCATATCAATACTATTTGTCATCAAACCAACATTGGGAACTCAAAAATCAGACACATTTGGCTGGAAATTCAACAGAAGAACATTGAACTTGACACCCTTTCATGAAGAACGGGCAGCTCAGGCATTAATGGCCCTTGACCCTGACCCCCGCTATGGGTGGAGGATCGATCTGACATGTCGTTGAGATTGATAAACTGAGACATCTGAGCAGCCGCGAGATGAGCATAGCAAATAGGAGCAACTGCGTGAGAGAAATTTGAAAATCAGTTTAAACTAAAGAAGAAAGAGAGATGAGAATAAAGATTTGGGATAAAAGGCTTACCCACTGAGATAGCTGTGGTGCTTCTTTGATACCTGCAAAAGCCGGGGAGTCAAGTATATAATAAATCAGGATAAGCTATTGTCATAATGGCACACTCGAAATCAAGTTATTACAGTTTTCTTACACATAGGAGAGCGAGTGAACAAGCTCCTGGAGATCATCAGGGGAGAACCCCAGCTCGTCATGGAGAACATGGTAATGAGTTGGCCTCGTTGTTCCCTGATCAATGTATTTTTTCCAGGTTAAACAATTTGAAATCATACAAAGTAAGCATTGAATGAATTTAGATAAAAAAAACAAAAGAAAAACTTACAATCATGCCAGCATGTGCACACATATAGAAGTCATTGAATTTTGGATGGCAAATTGCATTGTCAACCACGGTGCCTGAGGATGAAATGACACTTAAATTCAGGAACAAATGCTATCTTCAACTTTTATGAAATCCTGAGGGACAAACCTGGTGGGACATTGTCGGGAGACTTGGCTTGGAAAAACTTAGTGTGGTGATTCTTCTGTGCAACGATCACCATAAACTTGGGCGACCAGCCAGCTTCCATCATCTTACACGCCTGAAATTAAAATATCTAATTACTCTTATATCATCGGAGCAAACACTGCATGATTCAAACAAAATCACCAAAACCACTGTAAAATCATAAAATGACCTCAATGATTTGATCTAGCTCTATGTTGAGCACTTGATTAAATTGGGACTCGCTCACTCCATCCCTGGAAAAATAGAGGAAACAAATAGGCATTCAGAATCTTTCAATATGAATCAATCTTCAGCAAAATGAAGAAAAGTTAGTCAAATGATGATCCATAATAATCAACATACCTAAATATGATGATTTGTTCGGGCTTCTGCTTGTTGGTACTTGTGTAGAAATCCATCAACAGCTCCCTGTAAATCAACAGAAATATTGAATCATGATGCAAATCATGATTCAATACATTGTGTTTAATTGAAAGGAAGTTACAATACATTAAAATCAATTAAAAGTCACCATTCAGTTTAATTGAAAGGAAGTGTACCTGAACATTCCTTCATCCATTTCATCGCCTTTTTCGTTTGTTACTTTCTTGAAGAGGGAACCAATCATTTCTAGTTTTGGCGACTGAGTACGAACTGCAGCTCGGTATTTGGTTACACAAGGCCACTCCCTTGAGCCAACCACCTAACATTTTAACAAACAGACAATATAAATATTAGAGTTTCAATATAGATGAATTGTGCGGCACAATGACATTGTAGAAAACATCATACATACCGCAGCAATAGAGGGAACATCAGAACGTCCTGGAGAGCCATGTGATACGTCCATCCCAATTATAAGTGTAGGAATTTTTGAAATCAGAGGGAGACTATGAGCGTGTTCCGTTGTCAACAGGGAATTCATGCCACCAAGCTGTTACACACAGATTTGACAATAGGCAGATGGGGAACATAAGTACATAACCAAATTATAGAGTAGCCTGAACAAATGTAATGAGCTGAATTACCTTGGCATTGATTTTTAACAGCACATTCGTCAAGTACTGATCATTAAGGCGTGTTGGTGCAATGCACTGAGTAACTACCCCTATGTCACAAAGATTTTTCTTCTTCCATGGACCTTAAATAAGATCAAGTGAAAAATATCACATAAATAATGTCTGCCTTATAAAAGAAATTAATAGCGCAACAGTGAAAAATAAAATGATCAAGCATACCATAGATATCAGAGTTTTTCCTCTCTGATAAAATACAGAGGATAAACTGTGGAGGCCCAGGAAGCCTTTTCTTGATCTGTCCCATCATATCCTCCACCCTGTTAAGAGCAGAGTTCCGTCTGGACTGTGGTTGCTCGTCAATCACATCGTAAGGAGGACTGAGAGACTGCATATGAATGAGTAGCCATGTTGGTAAAAGAAAAATATTACTGGTATTTCATGGAAGCTACCAAGATCAATTAAAAACGAATTTATACCATTCCTTTTTGGCGGCCACATCTTATCAAATCATTGCATAACTTCCTCATGTCGCACCTAGCAGAGAAGTTCACTACAGCCCAACGTTCCAGTGTTATTGGTTCAACAAGTTGCTGTCCAAAAAAGAAAAAATTCAGTGCTGAGCTACTAAAATAGTATTTTCTTGCACATGGCCTTAATCTTAAACAAGTTACCTTATTGTTGAAATTCCACCTGCCATTACGAGGGATAAAGTCCTCGCCATTGCCAACTCTCAGCTATAATACAACAAATGGAAGGTAAGAATCCCGATCCTGGAAGAAGAATATTATTTCATAAGCAATACATAAAATCGTTCAACAATACCTTCGGGGGTTGCAAAACACGGCCCTGTACGCTAGTGAACTCTCCACGAATTGTTATTCCCGAATATTGAAGAAGAGGATCATCAGCATAGTTACTGGTTGTCAGAGCCTGAAATGAAACTCACTTTAGTTAAAAAGCTAAAAGCAACAAGACAAACAATGAAAATTTCAAATGAAAATGTACTAAAGCCACACCTGTTTCAAGGCATTCATCCGCTCCTGGGGCTTTTGCCTAGATTTTTCCACCAGTGAGGCCCTTTGAAGATTAGACAAAGCTTTCGTATAGCGTTGTAGAGAAACCAAGGTGCATAGCTATAAGAAGAAAGAAAATGAACTTGTAATCGATGGTAGGTTCAAGGAACAGAAATCATTATGTAAATCCTTGGTCGCAATTTAGTACAAACCTCAACTGGAATGTATGTTGGACGCTTTGGTTTCCCAACATTAATACATGGAAAGTCTCCAGAGTATTCCAATTTTCTGTCTCGATATTGAGCATAATAGTCATACACGGTTATGTCAATTTCCGTTGGTGGGCTGCTTTTTTCCTTTCTCAGTTTCAGCACGAACCTACAAGAAAAGAAAACTTCTATTAGTGAGAACTATAAATTTAAATAGAGCACAACAATAAAATCTAAGATACTTGAGTGCCAAAAAATATAACAAAAATAGCCGTTGCTCACGTTTGCTCCTTGCATATTTTATCACTGAGTCCACTAATTTTTTGCTCAAGATTGGAGCCAGAAATTGTGACCCTAAGATTCTTCAGCATCCTCTTCGCCTGGTTTGCCAATGCGGATACAATTCAGTTAGTAAGTATGGCCAGTTGATCATAGACTCGTAGGGACCACACTAGTTCCACAAACAATTGCAATAAGCAAGGAAGAATTAATTTATTACCTTTGCCCAATCAATCCGTGCAGGATGATCGACATGCTGATTTTCAAGCAGGAAGTCAATGACAAAGCCGGGCTTAACTATCATAGTGGTGGAAACATCTGCAACACATTCAAATCACAAAACAGTTTCTTGATCATTAAATAGCGTAATTTGATGAATAAGAGAACTCATCAACTACGGTTCAAGTTCAAAATACTTAAAATGAGAAAAAGACGTACCCATATTTAATGAGAGACCTCCTTGCGTGGCTCGAAAACTTGAGTGAATTCCTCTACATCCTGTAACACCACCGCCAATATCAACAAAATTCCTTGGCTGGTTGTGGAAAAAGGATTGGCGCACAAGCAGGCAGCCCCTGTTCAGAGCAAAGAACAAAGGTTCCAAATAAAAGCCATGATCACAGAAACACAATTTTGAAGATATGATAATTACTGTTTTGCAGCATGCTGGCGCAACATGATGTCTAGCACTGTGATAGCTACTTGAAAGTGCTCAGACTCCTTTCCCCTGATTGCATCAGCAACAGCTTTCATTGGAATCTTGGCAGCATAGTTTATCGTCACTTTATATGTTTTGGAGCGGGGCTGAGTTCGTATTTTTTTCTTAGACTTCTGATCGTCATCACCATCACTTCCGGGGCTTGCACCCTTGCCAGATACCCTATATCATTTTCAATCCAAAATATTATTCATTCAAAAACTTTCTTATCTACCATTTAAACATAAATACTCTACAATAATTCACTATTATAACCTGCTCGATGAGACTTCCTCCATGATCACAATGAATTCAAATCTATTCTGCGGGAGAGGACCAACAGTATACATACTCTTCTCGCCATCATATGCAAAAGTTTTACCAGCAAGTTCAACTCCATAAGTACGGTATACTTTGTCCAGTATGCTTCTGCCCACACCTTTAGCATTGACTGGAGTCCCATCTTCATATGCAATCTCAACCTTCAAGGAAAGAAGCCCCGATTAAGTATACAATTTATTAAACAAGAGATTGAAATTGTTACAAAAATAAAGTTAAATACACACATTGTAATGGAAGAAGAATTCTTCAGTCTTTGAAACGGTGACTTCAAAATGGTTTGTCAGCAACTGAATCTTCTGCCCTCTTGAAGCTATTCCACGCCTAGTCATTGGGAGGCGTGATTTAACTTTCTGGGGGACCACACCTGGAGACAGCACCGGAGGTGGCGGCAGCGGCTGAATCATCTCTTCTTTCCCTGCGCTCCTTGACGAATCCATAGAGCAAAGCCTGAGGTTGAAACATGATTGAACAATAAACTTTTGGAAAGGGGAAAGAACACTTAAATAAGTTTGAACCAAAAAGGAAAGAGAGAGAATCCAAACTAAGAATACCATTAAAATAAATAAATACACTACCCCAATATCAAAACAAACAACCAAAAAAACATAAAGAACACCATCAAAGACGACGATAAATGGCAACCACCCAAGAATGCAGCCCTTCACTTGGCAGCTGCTATAACCGCGAACGCTTGCATTTACATGTATCCTTTTATATCAAGGTCAGATTGTTATTATACCGATACTATTTAAGCTCTGTCATTTTTGGAAACCCCTCTACCACAGATATTATATCTTCAAAAGAATTAGGTAAATTCAAACTCAAGTATGAAATGGATAGTGGTATCTTTTTAGCTCCTAAAAGCTACTATCTAAATATCAAGGAGGGGTTAGAAAATTTAAACATAAAGGTTCTGCTAAAGATCTTGTCACACCAGGATGGCCATCTTAGATGATCAGAGTAAGAAAGAGCATTGTACCATCACTTGTCTTTTTAGAATACTATAGGATACCCTCCTTATCCAGGAACAAATAGTTAATATTACACTAGCATTTCCACAAAGTATGAATAGAGAATATATCATGAATGAACAGGGTAATGGAAAAATTAAGGTTGACACAAAACCTATACATATAATAGATCTAAGGAATGAGGATGACTTGCCGACATATCCTGGAATCAAGCTTTTCTAAAGGAATCAAATTTTTACCGTATGTCGTTCTCAATCCATCATGAAACTATATATCATATTCCATGAAAGTTGAAACCTGTTATCATATTTCTTGCTATGCAGTATAGTTCTACTATGCTTTCTGGCCGCCCCAGATCAGCTGTCCTTTATTTATATACATCATACCACGCCATGGTCGAAGTATTTTACTCCTATTAGCAGTCTGTTCTTTAACTGATAAACCTTTCTTGTCACTAAATAAGGCATTATGACAGGTTGCTTTATAATCTTATTAGATTGTGTTACTCCTTTCTTTTGTTCGAATGCTACAATAGAAATATTCAAACATTGTTCCCAAAAACACTTGCTTTTACTTCACAATATCATATCTTTGATAAACCCATCAACACCGAGATGATCAATAAAAAAAAAATTAATATAAAATATAAAAATAGATTGGAGTATTGGACTAGTCTTGGTTAATTTTACTCTATGATCCATCATCTTATCAATCTGAGATACATTGATTTCATGATTATCTACTCGTAATTTATCTAGATATTAAAAATCGTATTGCGGGTGTATGGATAAATTTATCTATTTCTGGTATCATTTTATCTCGAACAAATACTAGTACAGGGGAAATTTCAGAAATTTGAAGGTCTGTACTAACTAATCTAAAAAAAAAAAAAACCTAATATAATTTGAATCAAAGATACCATAACTTACGGTTTCTAAATCTACATGTATATCATATTTCTTGATGTAAAGGAAACGTACTATAGCATCCCTGATCAAAGAATCAAGCTCACTACCATAACTATATGGATATAACGTACTGTTACTCTTGAGTTTAGAAAGTATTACAAGATTAATAGTATATTTTAAACACATATAATATAATGGTCGTTTAATCCATAAAAACTTGGTTTAAAAACCCACTACTATATTTCTTTGCCTCTTGACCTCTTTAAGTATACTTCCACTGGAAGGGAATATATGGACAGAAATTCTATTAGGAAGAAAGGGAGTGGAACAGGAATAGGCCCCTATACAACCATACATCAACACAGAAAAAAAACAGCAACATCAACAAAAAAATAAAAAAAATAAAAAACTCAAGGCAAACTCAAAACAGAGAAAGAGCATACTTGCCCAGCAAGTGAACCACCATTATCAGACTTGAAAGGAACAGAGAAGACACAATAAAGAAAAAAAAAAAAAAGCAACATTGCCAAAAAAGTTTACCTGAGAAAGGAAACAAGGCTGCGAAACCTGAGAAAGAGGACGAAGGAGCGGCAACGGCAGAAGAGGGAGCGGCAACCAACGGCAGAAGAGGGAGCGGCAACGGCAGAAGTGGGAGGGGCAACGGCAGGAAGCAGCAGGGAGTGCACGCAGTAGCAGGGAGATACAGGAGGTTTGTTAGCGTTTGTGTTATGTATGGAGTCCTATTTATAAATTAGAGAAAAACAAGCGTCTAAATTTTTGTCTTTTCTGTCGCTTTGCCTTTCTTTTCTCTTTGGAGAAGTTTTAGGGATTTGCCATGCATTGCCCCTCGTTCTTTTTTCGTGTTTTTAGCGGCTTGTACCTTGAGGGTATACATGTCTTTTCACGTTTAACTTGTACAGGTTGTACCAGAACCAAATTTCAGAAGGAAAATTCAGTACAAATTTAGGATATGAATTTAATTGGTTTCAAAGGAAAAAGTATGGTTTATTTAAGTAAACAAATTTTATTTAAGTAAACAAATTGCTTCGCTAAATATTTTATTTCCTATTTAATGATTATTCGTATGTAATATTTTTTTTTAATTTAAATTAAAGTGCATCATCAGTTTGTATCTACTCAAATTTTACCACGTTAATAAGTCGGCCATTGGCAAACGAGAAAATACCACATCTCTTTCTATTAAGAAAGATATAGGCATATCCTAAACAAATCTATGAATAAAATCATTATATATTTTTTAGAATTATTCACATATATATACATTTTTTTTTCTAAACTACTTCTATATTATAATCTTTTATATCTCATCAACAAATATTTTTACTCTAAAGTGATATAAAATAAATTAAAATAAATACATCAAACAACCCAAGTACACACGTGATTTCAATGCAAATCCTAATTTTTTTATTTAAATTTAAAAAATGCAGTTACCTTATCATCTGTGTTTTTTTCACTCGAAGAAAGTACATGAAAAATAATAATAATAATAATAATAATAATAATAATAATAATAATAATAATTTGCGTTAATGCGTGCGTAACTCCAAAAAAATGGGGGAGTTATAAATTAATTATGAATATGGGGATAGTTAAAATCAATTAAAGCTCCAATTATTAGTATGAGTTTGAGGAGTAGTGTATTTATGTCATGTTATAATTAAATGATAAGTTCATAGATCATTAATGCAATGGTGTCACTTTTATAGTACAGTATTTGTTTTTGTATCCTACACTAAATACTACTCTCTCCATTCTATTTTGGTTGTCTTTTTAGAAACAAAAAGCATTCTAAAATAATTATTATTCTATATATTTATATTATATTTTTTCACTATTACCCTTTAATCTCATAAATACATTCTCTCTCCTAATGAAAACCCACCAATCCAAGCAAATCTATGATTAAAAGTGTGGAGGGTAAAATTGGAAGAATGAAAAGTAATGATTAATTTCCTTGGTATTTGAGCTTTTTTTGCTAGGACATCAAGTATTAATGGACGGAGTGAGTACTCCAATCGTCCTAATTCCTTCCTCTGTCCCACGAAATTCGACCACAAATTTTTTTGGGGTATTCTACGAAATTTGGTCATTTTCCATTTTTTGATAAATTAAAATAATAGTATAACTTTGATTAGAATTTTAATTGTTATCAAATCACATTAAAAGTGTTCACTTTTACTATTCTGCACAAATTTTAATGCACTTTTACTTTTCTACACAAAGTTCATAGCATTTTTTAATTCTTAATATTTCAAAATTGGTACAAATAAAAATTGTATAAAATATATATTATGAATCAACACGATTAGACGTTTCTAATAAGATCACACTTGATTATTTTTCTTTAACTGTGTCATTACATAATATTAAGTCAAAGTTACACAATAAATAGTATCAAAATTTATTAGAATCTTAAACACAAAATGTCTACACCACTTTAACTACTAAACTCCACTACCTAAATTACTGTGCTCAAAAGAAAGTGACAACATCTTGCGGGACGGAGGGAGTATTTGAGAAGTCCAATTTCTTTTAGGCACGATATTTTAAGTAGAATGAGTTATGAGTTATTGTATTAAAGTAGAGTAAATAATTGATATGATGTTTATTTGAATTAGAGTATAACTTTTCTACATAAAGAGGATGTAACAATTGAAACAGAAATGACAAAAATAAAAAGTGGAATATTTGAAATGAGATGAGGGAGCACTAATTATTTAAAAGTAGGGTAACCACAAACAAGTCATAGGCTCATAGCAGTACATTTTTTTTAGTAGTCATTCATTTTCAAATTACAAATATTGCCAAACCTAATCTGATATACTTACACCAATAACGTTTTACGAGAAACAAAAACAAAAAGTAGAAATGAAAAACACAAGTAAATTCAAAATAATCAAAGTAAATTCAAGAAAGCTAGCTGTCCAAACCCAGAATTCCTTTCGTAACAGAATAACATTTTCTCTTCAGCTATACCTTAAAATCAAACATACTTTAAGTTTAATTTTCGTCACGTTTTTAATTGTGAATATATATTCAAATATGAATTTCTGTGGCGGTGGTCAATGGGTGGAAGGGTTTTCAGGCTCTATGGGTGTCTCGACTAATATAGTGGCCGAGCTTCATGGTATCTATCGAGGGATGTTTTGCCTTCGAAGCCATGGTATTACTTCGGCCCATTGCTACTCAGATTCCCTGGAGGCTATTCGCATGGTCATGCAGGATGTGGATGAGCTTCATTGGCTGTACCCGTTGATTCGTAATATTAAGGACATTATGCAGGCGAATACGGAGTTTCGGTGGTTTCATATTCTCCGTGAGGAGAACTAAGTGGTTGATGTTTTGGCTAGGCGTGGACGAGATCGGAGGAGTTCTTCATCGTCTGGGCTTTTCCTCCGGATGATGTCCGACCCTGCCTCGCTGCGGATGCAGCGGGTGTTTATTTTCAGCGTTTCTGATGGTTATTTTTGTTTGGCTCTTCCTTCTCTTCCTCTTTTCTGTAGTCGTTTGTTAATTTTTTGTAGCTAGCTTCTTTGCCCACGTGCTTGCGCGCCTTTTATAAAAAAAAAAAAAAACTAATATGAATTTCTGTTATTCATAAACCCTCATTTTACTTTTTATAATTAAATTAGTTGCAATCATATCTTTCAATTGTTGCAAAGTGAATACCATATCAATTTATTCTATACCTAATTACATTAAAAAAGATTATGAATTTTTTTGAATGCCGATGCCGTCAATGTCGATGCCGGTGCTTATGAAGCCGGGGAGGGCACATACATGTAAAGGGTTGAGTAATGGTAACTAAAGAGATGAAGCTTGGTTTCTGAATGGGTCATAATGCTGCTGCGCCTTCTGAAGCATCCCCTGAAGCTGTTTGTGTTTATGCTGCTGTTTGCTGTTGAGTTTTTCGGGTGGTTTTGATGATGCTTGTTTAAGTTCTTCTTCGCTGCTTAGACCTTTCAGCTGGAGTTGAGCTAAGTCTTTCTTTGGCATGATTAGGAGCAAAAGGAATGGGAAAGTTGAGAAATGGAACTCGTATGAGGCTATTATTAGTTTTAGCATTTTACAATGGGAGATGGTAGTTGTCCTTTGTGTTCACAGAGTGTTTTTAAATGTTGTACTCCGTTGGCTGATTACTTTGGAAGTGAAATAATATTTTTTCTTCTCAAAAAAAAATGAATTTTAATTTTGTGTTTTTAATAATTTTATTTTATAACATAAAATTTTAAACAAAAATATAAAGTCCTGACACAATCTTAGCAATCATTAAAAGAAAATTATATTGCATATAAAACATATAACTAAAAATGATACATCTCAAATACTAGGAAAAAAAACCTTATAACAAACAACCAAATAATTACACAAACGGGAAATTAAGTTTTTAACTTTGTTATAGATCGATAATAAATAGAGATGAACATTTTGAACTTCATAATAGATAGTTGAACATTTATGGGAAAATATAACAATTCGGAGTCTAGATATTGGATAAAATTCATTTGCTTTTAATTTTATATAAATGTTGCGTCCTTTAGTATAATATTTATTCGTATTATGTAAATTTTTCTTAATTGATGAGTATTAAATTTATGTAGGTTAATGTATAATTTATTAAAAATAATGAGTATGACTGAAACGATAATTAAGTTTGTATATATGATAAATGATATATGGAGAATATATTTTTGAGTTGAGGCCACCAGAAGGAGTCATTTCCACTTTTTGGCCACAATATTTTGATTTAGAAAAATAGCCATTAGAAGGATTTTGGGCCTGAATTTAGGCCATTGGGCTGGAATTCGGGCTGCGATGGCCTAAAAGTGGAAATGACCCATTCTGGTGGCCTATTTTAGTTTTTTTAATTATTTTTTATTTTATTTAATTAAAATAAATCATACTCATTCTGTGCCATTATTTATGTCCTATTTTCTTTTTTTCTTGTTCCAATATTTTTTATTTCCATTTTAAAAATAATTAAATATTAATTACCAAATACCCATCATATCGCATTAATAAATATATATATATTAAACTTTCAAACTCATTACCATTAATAATTCTCATCCAACCTACAACCATATATCACTAAATCACACATAAATAAATAAATTTAAATTATAAATTCATTACAACCACATTATATAAATTCTTAAGCTACATTTTTTAACCCTAATATATCCTTGTATTTAATACTATTATCCCTACATAAAGTACCATGTTCGAAAATTTTGGGATACTTATAATAAAACATGTTTATTTTTTACTTTATAATTTATCTGAATATGTGTTTGTTTTACTTATCTATATAATAAATCTTGAATACTTTTTGGCATGTGCAGACTCTTTTGTCCTTATTAAATTTAATTCATTATTCTTAATTTTAAAGGGTTAATCAGTCATTATATGCTCATTTATAGATCAACGGTTCTTAAGTTTACACGTAATCTGCTGACTAATTACACGTCATCGAACACATCATCGATATCTATATTTAGAAAATAAATCCATCTATTAATATGACAAAATCTTGAGAAAATTTTTATATATATTTTAAAAAGATATAATTGATTACAAATATATATAAATTATTTAATTATATACATAATATTTTAAAAAATATTACTAATATAATATTATTAAATAAATTTAATTAGGTTACAAATTTATATCTAAAAATATATAATCATATATCAATATAAGAAATATAATAATTATATTTTAAATAAAAATATTTCATTAAAAATATGATGTAAATATTAAATTGACCCTCAAAAATATTGATTAGTGTAAAATGACATAACGTACAAAATTTTATACCATTCTAAAAAAATTCTACATATTTTTTTCTTTTTAAAGAAGAAAAGAAAGAAAATGAAAAAAAGACTAAAACACATTATAGTTTTTTTTTTGGAGGAGCCATTGAAGGTTTGGGAAAGGAAACATTATAGTTTAATTATTAGACATAATATCCTTACTCCAGTAATTCTCATCTTTCATTATAAAATAAAAATGTATATGAAATTTGGAGTAAATTGTTATACAATTTTTTAAAATAATTTATACTGTAAAAGAATATAAGAAGTATCCCCTAAAAGACTTGGTATCGTAATATAAATTCGATTTTAAGACTTATAATAATAATGAATTAAAAAATAATAAAAATTTAATTAAATTAAATGAAAATATTAACTACAAAACTTTTTCATAATCAATATGGAAAAGAAAAAATTGGAGAAAATATTATGGACTAAAATAATATTTAAAAAATTAACAGATAATCAAAACGTAATTATAATTAAAATTTATTTTATAAAATTATGGATTAGTCCATAAAAACTATCACAACAAAAATTTAAAATACATTACCTAATAAAATATAAGTTTTAAATGATGAAAAGATAACAAAAAAGAATAAATAATATTTTCTAAAAACTTTAGGGAATAGTCAAAATGTACAACATATTAGAGAGTAAAACTAATATTTTTTAGAACCTTAATAATGCAAAATATACTCCATCAGTTCCGATAATACCGTCCCAAAACTTTTGGGCACGGTATTTTAGATATAATGGGTTATTGTGATAAAGCGGAGTAATTAGTTGATGCACATTTTAGTTGATGTTTATGGAGTAAGTTTTTTCTAAAAAGGGAATGTAACAATTGTAGTGGGACGAACCAAAAAGGAATGTGAGACAGAATTAGTGGGACAGATAGAGTAATTTTTTCTAATTTTGAATAGTTAAGGGGTACTTATTTTCCACTTGCTCTGATCATTTTAGATATGAAAGAAAACTATATATATTTAATCATTAACGGTAAAAATAATTTATTTTATATTATTTCCACCTGGTTTGAATTTCATTCATTCATCTTATTATCTCCTTTATTTTACTTTTATTTTTTTGTTGTATGCATTTCAACCACTATTTAAGCAAAAAACTTTGAATATCATGTAATCTAAAAAACACTATATTCTCATTTTATATCGTCATATTAGTTCAACACCCGTGCATAGCGGGCGAAAAAAGCTAGTCTATATAATAAATTCTGAATATTTTTTGGTCTGTGCAGACTCTTTTGTCCTCATTAAATTTAATTCATCCTTCGTAATTTTAAAGGGTTAATCAGTCATTATATGCTCATTTATAGATCAATGGTTCTTAAGTTTACACGTAATCTGCTGACTAATTCCACGTCATCGGACACATCATCAATACCTATATTTAGAAAATAAATCTATCTTAATATTATAAAAAAATCTTGAGAAAATATTCATATATATTTTAAAAAGATATAATTGATTACAAATATATATATATAAATTATTTGATTATATACATAATATTTTTCAAAATATTAATACTATAATATTATTAAAAAAATTAATTAGGTTACAAATTTATGTCTAAAAAATATATAATCATATATCGATATAAGGAATATAATAACTATATTTTAAATTTAAATATTTCAATGAAATATGATGTAAACATTAAATTGACCCTAAAAATATTGATTAAAGTAAAATGACTAATAACCTACCAAATTTTATACCATTTTAAACAAATTCTACATATATTTTTTCTTTTTAAAGAAGAAAAGAAAGAAAAGGAAAAAAAAGACTAAAACACATTATTTTTTAATTATTAAACATAATATCCTAAATCCAGTAATCCTCATCTATTTCAGTATAAAACAAAAATGTATATGAAATTTGGAGTAAATTGTTATACAGTTTTTTTTTACATAATTTGTACTGTAAAGGAATATAAGGAGTATACCCCTAAAGCCGAGTGTATTATGCCTTACAGTACTATTTTTTTGCAAAAGAATAATACAAACCCATGTTTGATGCATTTGAAAGTTTGTACAGGTATAATTTTAATGCGGATTTCAATGTATTATTCAATCTCGCATGAAAGGCGGATTTCGGTTGTACATCACTATTTTTCTCTTTCTCCCTCTTTAATCTCGACCTATCCCCTTCCCCAGACTTCCTTGCTCCTGCTAATTCCTTAGACGACATAGCTACTCCCCATCCCATTGACTAATTAATTATCTAAATTAGTTAAGAAAGTAATTAGATTAATTTTAGTTTTTGAAATAATATATTTTCTATGAATCATAAACATTTGAAAATATAAACATTGCAATATTTAAATAATTTAAACCATTCAATAATGCCATAAAAATAATACAAAGTAATACAATACAATATATTAGCATCAAACATTGTATAATTATAATACAGTGTGCCACCAAATAATGTATAACATTTATTTAAGACAATACATCATAATACAATATACATCTGTATTAAATAATACAATACACCTTAATACTATACACTGTGCCAAACATGCCCCAAAAAACTTGGTATCGGAGTATAAATTCGATTTTAAGGCTTATAATAATAATGAATTAAATAAAAATTTAATTAACTAAATGAAAATATTAACTACCAATTTTTTTCATAATCACTATGGAAAAGAAAAATTGGAGAAGATATTAAGTACAAAAATAATATTTAAAAAGTAACAGACAATCAAAACGTAATTATAATTCAAATATATTTTATAAAATTATGGATTAGTCCATAAAAACTAATCACAACAAAAATTTAAAATACATTACATAATAAAATATAAGTTTTAAATGATGAAAAGATAACAAAAAGGTATAATAATATTTTTTTTAAAAAAAACTTTAGGGATAATAGTGAAAATATACAACATATTAGGGAGTAAAACAAATATTCTTTTAGAACCTTAATAATGCAAAATATACTCAATCAGTTCCGGTATTTTAGGTATAATAGGTTATTGTGATAAAACGGAGTAATTAGTTGATGCGATATTTTTATTTGATATTTATGGAGTAAGTTTTTTAAACAACAATTGTAGTGGGACAGACCAAAAAGGAAAGTGAGACAGAATTAGTGGGACGGATGGATTAATTTTTTTCTAATTTTGAATACTTTAGGGGTATTTATTTTCCACTTGCTCTCTTCATTTTAGATATGAAAGAAAACTATATATATAATTTTTTAACACGGAAAATAATTTATTTTATATTATTTCCACATGAGTTTGAATTTTCTTCATTCATCTTATTATCTCTTTTAATTTTTCGTTGCATGCATTTCAACCACTATTTAAGCAAAAGATTTTGAATATCATGTAATTCGAAAAAATACTATATTCTCATTTTATATCGTCATATTAGTTCAACACCCGTGCGTAGCGGACGAAAAAATCTAGTTTTATACTATATTTTAATTAATATTTATTTTATTTCTTATATTACTCCATTCGTCACAATATTAGTGTTAAAAAAAGTAACTTAAAAATTTATATAATATGATTGTAATGAGTTTATAATTTTCATTTATTTATTTATGTGTGATTTACTGATATGTGGTTGTGGGGTGGACTGGAATTATTAATGGTAGAGGGTAATTTGAAAGTTAATATATTTATTTATTAATGTAAGGTGATGAGTAGGTTTGATGATTAATATTTAATTATTTTTAAAATGAAAATAAAATAAAAATATTGGAACAAGAAAAAAAAAAGTAGGATATAAATAATGACACAAAATGAGTATTATTTATTTTAATTACATAAAATAAAAAATAACTGAAAAAACTAAAATAGGCCACCAGAAGGAGTCATTTCCATTTTTAGACCATCGCAGCCCGAATTCCAGCCCAATGACCTAAATTCAGGCCCGAAATCCTTCTAATGGCCTATTTTCCTAAATCAAAATATCATGGCCTAAAAGTGGAAATGACTCATTCTGATGGCCTATTTTAGTTATTACCTCTTTTTGAGTTTGAGTTTATTGTAAATTGTTGGAAATAAATTACTGTTTAATGTGATATTTACTCTAAAGTACTTTTGAATTTAAATTGATTATTGGAGATGCTCTTACAAACACTCGATACTCGATTTGACTTATGCACTATTTAAGGTTTTCTCCTTTTTCTTTTTTCTTTTTATTTTTCCTATAGTTGTTGCAAAATTGATACTATATGCATTGTTGGGTTGTGCATCCGTGCCCAAATTTGTGTTTTATAATAACTAGATTTTTTCGCCCGCTGCGCACGGGCAGTGGCGGAACTATATGGAGGCTTGGGGGGCCGCCCCCGAGTTCGAAATTTGTCTATTAATTTTTATATAGTTGTCTTTGTTTTAGCTATATTAGAAATTCTTTTTATATAATTCCGCCCCTTCAAACTCAAACATTGGCATTAATATTTTATACAGTCGTATAAATTTAATTATATTAGAAATCATTTTTCAGTAATTTACGGGGAAGAAGAGGAAAAAGAATGCAACATGTTTCTTTGTTAGTGAGCTTTTTTAATATAGGGTTATATATTCTTTAAATTAAAGATATATGCTCATGTAGACTTAGATAAAGAGAGTGACATAATTAGCAATCCAAAAAAATGAAAAATAGTTGATAGTTATTCTATGGAAATTAAAGATGAAATAAAGCAAAGTTATTTAGTCGCATCCTCGCCCCCCTGCCCTAGACACTATGCGTCTGCCGCTGCGCGTAAGTATTAAATTTATATGCTCACCGGTATTGAACTTATATGAGTTTGTCAAATGAAAATAGAATTTCTTTTGGATTACATGAGGTTATGGATGGGAATAGACCATGCTACCCGACATGGTACTATGGCCTAGTCTACCGAATACCATGTCAGACCAAACTTTTTTTATAAATAGGCTAGGCTTATGCTTTTTTGAAAGCCTAATTAGCTAAATAGGTCCAGACCAAACTTTATATACAAAAATTTATTAGGCCTACCAGGTCGGCATAGTTATCATTATTTTTTTAGGTGAATACCAGGGTCACAGGCCTCATTGGAACCAATACTAATCCCTCGAAAATCGGATGAGCGTTAGTTATCATTATTATTAGTAAGTTTATGTTTATTGCATATAAATATGTGGTATCATTGTTGTTATTTTGTGAAATAATTATTAGTTTGATTTTATATAGGTTGTTAAAATATTTATAAGTCTTTTCTTCGTATATAAATAGTCATGGATAGACTTACCCAAGTGCACAAATTTATGTCTTCCAACATTATGATTACATCCGGATATATAAAATAATTTAAAGTTATTTTTAAAATAGGCTTAATCAGACTTTTAAAAGGCTTAAAAGCTGGCCTATTTAATTTTAATAGGCCATGTTAGGCTTATAAGATGGATCTATCTCGTGCCTTAAAAAATCGACATAGGCCTAGGCCGTTCAAACTTAACTCTAGCATGGCCTATAGCCTGGCTATTCCCACCCCTAGATGAGGTTTAAAGTCTTTTCTTTAAATGGTGATAAGAATACATGCAACAAAATTTAAAAGAGAAATAAATAAAAGAAATAAGATAGAAAAAATTCAAACCCCCAACCAGGTGGACATAATATAACGTAGATTGCTTTTACCATTGAAAAACTAAATATATATATATATATATAGTTGTGCTTTTATATGTAACATAATAAGAGCAATTGAAAAAAAAAATACCCTTAAACTATTCAAAATTCACCAACATCAGTTGGATTGAGTGGATTGGAGTTCTAGTTGCTTAAGTAAGGTCTCGGGTTCGAACATTGTATATGCTAAAAAATGCATTGGAAGAAGTGTTGTTAATTGTCCATGCAGATCCTCGATGGATTAGTTTTGGGTCCAATGTGGTCTGGGGATACCCGGTTACTCACCAAAAATATTCGAATAAATTATATGTTTGCATTATTAAGGTTCTAAAAATATCATTTTACTCCCTAATATGTTGTCCCTTTTGACTATTATCCCTAAAATTTTTAAAGAATATTATCTATACTTTTTTGTTATCTTTTCATTTTTTAAGGGGAAAAAAACAATTTCCTAAAGATATACCCCAATTAAAAAAATTCTAAAATAAGTATTTAAACTAATTTTTCGGCAAAAACAGTCCCCAACTTTATAATATTAGAAGTAATTAAAAATAACTATTGAAGGTAAAAAAGTTTCTCTCTAAGAAATGATCCCGGCAAGGATTCCGGCAAGAGGGTCTGAAGCAGGTTCAGCGAGGTCTGGAGCATCCAGAAGCGGGGAGGAAGGACGAGCCATTTTCAGAAACTCGATTGGAAGTGGGAGCAGTGGAGGAAAAAGCTATCGTCGGGAAGCATGGATTGGAGTCTTCGTAGGGAACATTCCAGTTGGGGTCTCGAACAACCAAATGTTTCGGGATATTGATAGTGTGGCAAAGGTGATGCACTGGTTTGTGCCGGCCAGGAGGTGGCCGGAGAATGGGTACAAGTTTGGTTTCTTTAGGTTTCGGAGTAAGGGGGAGGCGGAAAGGGTTATTAACTCTATGCAAGGGAGGAAGTATTTGGAGAGAAAGCTAAGGGTTTCTTGGGCTTACCCAAGCAAGAAACAATTTTCGACAGAAGATGGAGCTAAAACGTCCATAGGGAAGGTGAAGGGCGGCAGTGGTCGGAGAGAGGTGGGTAAGGCAGGGGGGAATGAGAATTATAAGGGTGCATGGAGGGATGATCGAACATACGCGGAGGTCATCCGAGGAGACAGAGCTGGGGGGTATACGGGTAGGGAGCTGGTGAGGCAGTTTATGACCAAAGTGGAGGTAGTAAGGAGCGATCTGGAATGGTTGGAGAAGTCGGCGGCGGTGAATATCAAGGAGATAGGGATGTTAACTGCATTTCAAAATTGGTTATATAAAGAGCATAAAGGGTGTGATGAAGTAAAATATGGAGGAGGTTTTATGGTTCTGGTGAGGTTTGGGAGCGTGGAGGAGAGGGATAAGTTTCTTGAGGATGAGAGGGATGGCAATTTTGTTCAATGGAAAAGAAGATGGATCCCCGGAATGTCGAACAAGAAGGTGCTGGCGTGGGTATACGTATACGGAATTCCTTTTGAAGCATGGAGTCTAGGTAACTTCCAACGAGTAATGGAGAAGTGGGGGAAGGTGGTGAATGTGGACAGAAATACAATGGAGAAGAGGCGGTTAGACCGGGCAAGATTATTGATAGAGTTAAAAGACAATATCATCGTGCCACCGATAGTAAAATGTCAAATGGAAAACAAGGAAATGAAGGTCCGTATGGTGATAAATTATTGCGAACCGGTGGTGGAGGAAGATAGCGCATGGGTAGAAAGTGAAGGGGAGTATCAGGATCAGGGTGTGAAGTCGCCGGAGACTGAACGAGTGCCGGAGATGGAGACTGAACAAGTGCCGGAGATGGTGATAAGTTTGGGATCCGGGTCTTCCTGGCATGGGGAAGTGCAAAGGACAATACAGTTGCATGGGGAAGGGGAATTTTTAAATAGGGCGGCTGGTTCGAATAGGGAGAATCATGAAGGAAGTTCAATTAATCCCATGCAAGCTGATGAGGATAGTACCTACAGGCCCCCTCAAAAGGTGATTGAGGAGGATGGTGGGCCTACGGGCCAACATAATAATATCCAAAGTGGGCCGGAAACCTGGGGGGGAGAGAAAAATCATGTGTTGGGCTTATATAAGAATAAGGTTGAGGAGGAAGGCCCAAGAAATACTAAAATAAATGTGGAGGGGGAGATTTGGAATTGCGATTTGGGGCTAAAGGGTAGATCTGAGAGTGACGAGAGGGAGAGGGCAATCACTGAAGATATACAGCACGAACCTGCCAGGGAGATTGAGGCGGCAAGCAATCAAGGGATGGAATCGGTTGGGTTAATGAACCATGATTGTGAAAAGGGAGTAGAGACACAAGAGGAAAGGACAACAGTAACGGGCGAGAGAGGATTGGAGGAGGGCGGTCTTAGTCGGAAATTGGAGCAGTGTTTGATGGAGGCGGAAGAAGCAGTTCTCAGAGTAATTGCAAATAATAAGAAGCTTGGAAGGAAAGTTGGCCGAAAAGGAAATAGGGGAAGGGGATGTGGGAAAGCTGTCAAGGTTGATAAAGAAGAGGTGCAGGGGGTGGGAGATAAAGGTTTTGCAAGATTACAATTTGCTACTGTAAGGGGTAAGGATGGGGTGAAGATAGTCGATTTCAGGGAAGCAGAGCAGACGTTGTGGTTAGCAGAGAAGCTGGGGCTGAAGGGCTGTGTAGGAAGGGAATTGGTGTTGGCGAGGATAAGGGAGGAGTTGGAGGCAGAAAATTAGAGGTATGGAGGGAGAGGGATAGTGTTAAAAAGGAGATTAAAAATGAAATTGGTTTCATGCAATGTAAGAGGGTTGAATGGGGGAGTAAGGCGGAGGGCGATTATACATTTATGTAGGAAAACTAGGCCTACGGTGTTGTGTTTGCAGGAGTCTAAAATGAGTGAGGTTAAGGAAAGGTTGATATACAGGCTATGGGGTTCCAGAGGGTGTGAGTTCTGTTTTCAACAATCAATTGGGAATGCAGGGGGGATAATTTTTGTGTGGGAATCCAGTGTTGCTTCTTTCAGGAGGATTGAGTCCTCCCACCACTATATTTGGGTAAAAGGCAGGGTCACAGGGGTCAATGGAGAGATTAACTTAATTGGGGTACATGCCCCGAATTCTAGAAGTGAAAGGGCAGTGCTCTGGGAGATGCTAGCTCAAAAATGTGATACGGGGAATGGAGAATTGTGGTGTTGCATGGGGGATTTTAATGCGGTTTTAAGGGCGGAGGAGAGGGTGGGGGAAGGGGAGGACGGGGGTTCATCGAGAGATTTTAGAGAATTTGTTGATCGGGCTGGGCTTATTGATTTGCCAATGGAGGGGGGTCAATTCACTTGGGTAGGTAGAGGGGGGCGTGCGAGTAGCAGGCTAGATAGATTTCTTATCTCTGCAGATTGGTTGTGTTTGGATGGGGCAGTGGTACAGAGTAGGGGTGACTTTATTACGTCGGATCACTACCCGGTGTGTTTGGCGGTGGGGGAGAAAGAATGGGGGCCGAAACCATTCCGATTATACAACTATTGGATGGAGGAGAAGGACTTTGGAGAGATGGTTAAGAAAGCCTGGGAGTCGTGCGGTCAGAATGTGGAATGCAGACTTGCAAAGTGCCTGAATAGATTAAAATCTGATATTAAAGGATGGAGAGGGTATGGGGCCGATGACCTGGGGAGTAGAATAAAGAAGTTGCAGGAGGATATTGCATTACTGGAAGATAAATTTAAAACACAAGGAGTGGTGGAGGAGGAACAAATATTGTGGCAATGCAAGAAGAAGGATCTTAGGAATTTGTTGATGGCTGAAGAACGTAGATGGCTCCAGAAATCAAGGTTGAGATGGATTAGAGAAGGCGACCAAAACACCAAATTTTTCCAGGTGGTTGCTGCGATTCATAGACGCAAGAGCTACATTGGAGCTATAAAGGTTGACGGTTTGGTTATTGAAGATCCAAGAGAGATTAAGGAAAAGGCTTTTATAGTCTATCAATCGATGTTCTCCAAACCAAAAGATAGCATATTTTGTTTTGAAAACATCGGCCTATTTCAAGTGAATGATGTTGACAGGGCAAGGATGGTGAGAGAGTTCCAAGAGGAGGAGGTGTGGGAGGTAATTAGGGGATGTGACGGGAATAGAGCGCCGGGGCCAGACGGATTCAACCTAGGCTTCTTTAAGAAATATTGGGGGCTGTTGAAAGGTGATGTAATGGAAGTGTTTAGGAAATTGGAAATGGAGGGGAAGTTACCAAAAGAGGTGGGAAAATCATTTATCACCCTCATTCCGAAGGTGGAGAGTCCTATGGAGTTCGGAGAATTCCGGCCGATTTCGTTAGTGGGAAGTATTTACAAAATAGTGGCAAAAACGTTGGCAAATAGACTAAAGGAAGTCCTAAACAATGTGGTGGGAGAAGCTCAAATGGCGTTTGTTAAGGGCCGGCAAATTTTGGATGGGGTGTTGATAGCGGCGGAAGTAATAAATTCCACTAAGGTGGCGGGACGTAGTGGCTTTGTAATAAAAGTGGACCTAGCAAAGGCCTATGATAGCGTATCATGGGAAGTTTTATTTGGAGTGTTGGAGGTGATGAAGTTCGATGCGAAATGGATTAAATGGATTAGGGCATGTGTGAGTTCGGCGGAGGCTGCTGTCCTAATCAATGGAGCATCTACAAAATTTTTTAAGTTACATAAAGGCCTTCGCCAAGGTGATCCAATCTCCCCCTACCTATTTGTGTTAATCGCGGAGATCCTTAACAGGTTGGTACAAAGGGCTGTGGAAAATGGGCTGCTGAAGGGACTGCCAGCTTCAAGAGGAGGTCCGATTATCTCTATCCTTCAGTATGCTGACGATACCGTGTTTTTTTGCGAAGGTGATCTTCTCCAAGTAAGACTGATTAAGCGTTTGCTTAGATGTTTTTCATTAGCCACAGGCTTGAGAGTGAATTTTGGGAAATGTAGTATTTATGGGGTCAACTGCCAACATGATATTATGGTGGAGGCGGCGGCAATCATGGGTTGTGAGATAGGACAATGGCCGATGAGATATTTGGGCATCCCTATTGGGGGTAGAATAAATGGGACAGATCTATGGAAACCGGTGATCGAAAGGATTGAAAAAAGGCTAGGGGGGTGGAAAGGGAGACTTCTGTCTCAAGCAGGAAGGATTTGTTTATTGAAATCTGTGGTAAGCAGTTTACCCATCTACTTCTTATCGATCTTTAAGATACCGAAGAGCGTGGCGGATAGTTTGGAACTTTTGAGAAGGAGATTTTTGTGGAATGAGTGGGACGGACAGCGGAAGATTCATTTGGTTAGTTGGGAGGGGATTTGTCGTCCTAAGGAAGAGGGGGGACTTAACTTAAGGAAATTCCATGATATCAATAATGCTTTGTTGTTGAAATGGAAGTGGCGTTTTGGGGGAGAGCACGGCCTGTGGAAAAGAGTGGTTGATGCTAAATACTATGCAAACTCATCTCCACTGATACCGGAAGCATGGTCAGGGAGGTCCATTTGGGGTAATATTGGGAGAGCATGGGCTGAAATAGAGGTAGGTGGAGTAGGGGGTTTTGTGATTCAAATTGGTAATGGGGAGAGGGCGCGGTTCTGGAAGGATAAGTGGGTGGGGGAGGGGGGATTGTCTTTGATGGAGATTTTTCCCAGATTGTACACTCTAGCGGAGAATAAGGAAGGAAAGGTTAATGAATTTGGAGAATGGCAGGGGGCGAGTTGGGTTTGGAGAATTGGGATGAGGCGCAATCTCTTTGACTGGGAGGTGGGATTATGGAATGAGATGATGGCAATACTAAGAAGCCAACAGTTAAACAGATTTTTGACTGATAGAGTTCGGTGGATAAATAGTAGTAATGGAAATTTCTCGATTCGGTCAAGCTGGACTCGACAAGGAGCAGCTGTTGACAATGATGTGGGATGGTTCTGGAAAAAATTATGGAAGCTAAAATGCCCGGAGAAGGTAAAATTATTGGCTTGGAAGGTGATGAAAGGAGCTATCCCGGTTAGAGAGACACTGGCGCTTAGGGGGTGTAATCTCATACTGGATGTCAACTGCCCTTGTTGTGGACAAGAACCAGAGACAGTGGATCATTTATTTGGACAGTGTAGGGCTGTCTCAACCATATGGTACAAAGGAGTTAAGTGGTTCGGTATGCAGTGGTCCATACCACCTTCGGCTAAGCAAATTATGGAGTGGTGGTTTGCTGTACAGATCGAGAGCAGGTCCAGGGAGGTGTGGATGCTAACAAGCTTGGCGATTCTTTGGGCTGTGTGGAAAATGAGAAACGCTGTTGTTTTTCAAGGGAAAGTGTTTGATGTAAAATTGTTGGAGGAGGACATAAGGTGGAGGATGGCAGTATGGTGGCAGGCGTATTGGGGTGGACTTGATGCGAACCTGGTTTGTTTGAACTCTGAGTTTCCGGGTGGGATCAGACTGCAGATAGGGAGGAGGATGAGGGAGCCGAGAGTAGGTTTTGTTTGGAAGCGGCCGGAAAAGGGTTGGTGGAAAGTGAATACAGACGGGTCCTCGATGGGAAACCCGGGACCGGCGGGGATCGGGGGAGTAGTGAGGGATGATGGTGGAGAGATCTTGTTCATGCTTTCAGATTTCATTGGCAACACAGACGCTACCGAAGCGGAGGTTGTGGCAGTCAGTAGGGTGTGTAGGGCATTGGTGCGGGATCACGGCTTTCCATTACCAAAGCTAATCTTCGAATGTGACTCGTTAAACGTGGTGAGATGGCTAACACAACCGGAGAAATTTCCTTGGAGGTTGACAAAATGGTTATTACCGATTATGACTGTGTTGCGGTGTTGCGGAGAGGTAAGGGTAACTCACATTTTCAGAGAGAGAAATAGTTTGGCTGATCAATATGCAAGAGAAGGAGCTGCAGGTGTTACACAGTTCGAAAGATGGAGTTAACAGGAAAGTTTTTGGTTTTCAGCATGTTAAAAGCTTTCCTTGTTTTCTGCCCTCTGATGTGGTTTGATGCATTGATTTTGGATACCATTTGCAAGGTAGACATGGTGCCAAAATAAAGTTTATGGAAGTCATTGGGGAATATTACATGAGGTAGGATTGATGGAATGTTGCTTTTATTTCTATGGATACTGACATGCCGAACCGAGGACAAAGGGATGGATACTATGTTGTGTTATCACTTTCCGAAGCAAGTCTGAAGCTGGTATATACAGAAGTGGTCGATTAGGCTCTTGTTTCGTGATCCAGCTGTGATATTTCCATAGGATTGTTGTCTCTTTATATATTGTAGGCTTGGCCCTTATCAGATGTTGTAAAAGTGTTATGGGAAGCTCTGTGGTAGGTACTTTGTTGGGCAAGATCATTGTACGGCGGATTTTGCCAAGAGTTTTGAAGGAATAAAAAATTTCGTCTCAAAAAACTTTATAACATTAGAAAAAATAATTAATTTTCCCATTTCCCTTAGAAATATCATTTAACACTCATCAACTTTTCAAAATTTTTATTTTTGCCCTATTTTTTTTTTAGAAATATAGATGTTGGGGTGTCATCATGAGAACCATAAATATATCAATATTAATTTACAGATGAAATCTTAGAAAAATATCTTTTAAGAAGATTTAAAGTGATTAAATTTAATTCAAAATTTATTATATAGACACGTGTCAGCATTTGGTATTTTTGAGAGGATGACGTGGCGTTTATAAGGTGTCATCATAGGTACTGTAGATATGTTTATGATGTTTTCTAATAATTTACAGATGTACCCATGAGTTGATATTTTTTTAAAAAAAATCTAAGATTGAAATATTAGATTTAATAAGGGCAATACAGTCTGAACATGCCAAAAAATATTTAGGATTTATTATATAAATTAATTTTTTTATTTATTCTATTGATTTAGGATAATATTTTAGAATCATATTTACATTATATATTTGAAAATATAACATATTCAATTAAAGGATTTATAATATATTGGTTTTACTAAATTTGTCATAAACATCAAATATATTATAATTTGTTTCCAATTTATATCATTGTAAAATATATGAAAAGATTTCTCAAGATTTTCATATACTAATAAATAGATTTAGTATCTGATTTAAAAGGTTGATGACGTCGCCATCAACAGGGCTGGCCGTATCACTCTCGCAAGGGCAGTGTTGTCTGCAATCCCCTCCTACATACTTCAAACTGCCTGGCTGCCCTCTGCTACCTGTAACCAGATTGATCGGCTTGTTAATAAATTCATATGGAAGGATGCTAATAATCATGGTATTCACTGGGTCAAATGGGAGAAGGTTGCAGCTCCCAAGAAGAAAGGAGGCTTGGGGATTCGCAAGTGTAGAGACATGAACGTCGCCATGCTTGGCAAACTGTTTATGGAACTCAAGAATCCCTCTGACAAGCCTTGGGCACAAATCCTTGGGTGCAAATACAATTGTGATAAGGGGGTGATTATGCCACGGCCTGCTTCATCAACAGTTTACAGGGCGGTCATCAATGCAGCAGCTCAATTGAGTGATGGCACTTGCATCCGTATTGGTGATGGCTCCAGCAGCTTTTGGTATAGTAGTTGGTTACCCAATGGTCCGATAGCCCCTCGTATCCCGTTTGTCCACACCTCGGACACTGATATTATGATCAGAGATGTGTTTCTCAATGATAGCTGGAATTGGAATTCCCTCTCAACCCAAGTTCCTGAGGTTATCCGCAAGGAAGTTCAGAAACATGGACCCTTAAACCTTCACATTGCCTGCAAGGATAAATGGGCTTGGCATAGCACTCCCAATGGAAATTACACAGTCTCGGCTGGGTATGAGTGGATCATTGACAAGGAGAATAAGCTAGCAGATCGAGCTATCTCATGGGTCTGGAAACTCCGTCTTCCTGAAAAGTTCAAATTGCTACTCTGGTTGTGCGTTCATAATGCATTGCCTACTAATTCCACCCGGTTCAAACGACATCTTGTGTCTTCTCCCTGTTGCACTATCTGCGGATCTCAAGAAGAAACTATCCCTCATTTATTTTTTCTGTGTCCATGGACAGTGGCATTGTGGAAACGCACTGGTAATCTCCCCACCATCCCTACTAACATTCCCACGGTTGAGATGGGCAGTTTCCTCCACAACCTTTGCAGACGCTGGCATAGCCTTCATTGGGCCATCTTTTGGACCATATGGAACGTGAGGAATGCTGCATGCATAAGAGGAGAAAGGGTGTCTAGCTGCTCGGCCATACACGCGGCTTTCTCCCTTGGCTCTTCTTTGCAGCGGCTTTTTGACAAACCTCCCAGGCAGGTGAATGCCCGATTGGTCACTTGGAATCCAGGTAGAAACCTTGGGATCCTCCTTCATGTTGATGGGAGCTCTTATGGTAATCCTGGGGCAGCAGGCTTTGGAGGCGTCATACGTACAGGTGATGGTACTTGGATCAAAGGATTTGCAGGTTATGTAGGAGTGGAGTCCAATCTCACTGCTGAACTCCATGCGATTCTCAGAGGGATGCAACTGCTTCAACGGTTAGGCATCCGGAATGCTTCATGCTTCTCTGATTCGGCTGATGCCTTGAAGCTTACGAATGATCAGAATGGTGGCCAAAGACATGCAGCCCCTCTACTGCGTAATATTCTTGATATGATGAAGAACAACCCTGGATTCACTTGGGGGCACATCCTTAGGGAAGGGAACTCGGTGGCGGATATTTTGGCTAAACGAGGTGCTAACATGGAGGACTTCTTCACGGTTTGGGCGTTCCCCCCGGACGAGATCAAGTCGAAGCTGGCCGCGGACGCGGATGGGGTGCTTTACCCCCGTTCCTGATTCCTTTTTTTTTTTCCTTGTTCTTTTTGTTGTTCCCCCCCCCCCCCCCCCCCGTTTCTCTTTTATTTTCCTGCTTGTAGTTCCTTTGTTGCTTGCTTGTTTCCCGATGCGTCCTTATTACCCAAAAAAAAAAGGTTGATGACGTGGCAAGGAGGATGATTATGCGCTGATGTGTGAATGACTGTATTTTTTTGTATGATTAATCAGCGCCTACGTGGAAACCTAGGGCATAATTACTTTTTAACCCTTAAAATTTAAAAAGGATGAAATATATTTAATAAGGACAATACAGTCTGAACATGCCAAAAAGTATTCAGGATTTATTATATAGATCACGAATTAATTAATTTGATCCTATAATATTCTTATGATTATGATTATATTATTCTATTGTTTTATTTTATATTTTAATAACGTAGCCCAAGGTGCCTTCATCAGACATGAAGGTTATATGTATGGTATCAGCTCTGTTTAACACTATCACAACTGATCGATTATTGTTTAAAAATGGATCGGATAGTTACTCACATCATTAATAATTAATAAATTATATATATAAAGCGGTATAAATCGAAACATACAAACAATTAAGATTAAAATAATACTTATTGTATATTTGTATTATTATGTTTTTTTTTCGGGTGAAATGAGGGATGTGGCATTTTATTCATTATGTTTAATTATACACATTTATAATATCGTAATAACTAATTATATTCTTTTGCATACATATAATCTATACTACATTTAATTATATACGTCTTTGGAGCATTTAAGTATAGAATACCAATAAATATAATGTATATATATATCAAATAACTATAAATTATAAGAGACTAATGATTCGGATTTATAGTATAATAAAATTAAAAATCATAATACTAATATAATGAGGTGAAAAACAAAATCTTGGCGGGCCGGTAACTATATGTTTCACAATAAAATTTAATTCAAATCAGCAAATCTTGAAGATGGCATATTTATTTACAAACGAATCTTCAAAAGGTATAATTAACAAACTTAAAAGCCAAAAGTTTACTTCATTCAAAAAAATTAGTTTCAATCCAAATTTCCATATTTTATATTAATTCTCAATGTAACTAAGGTAACTTTCGTAGATACAATAATATATATATATATGTGCGTGCTTACATTATACTTATATTACATTACATTATAGAAGAAAATAATTTCATTCTCTGCAAACATGAAGAGGAAAAGAATTTCTAGAAACTCAGGAGAGGTGACCGACATGAGGTCCTGCCTCCCCGGTGACGTCTTGAACAACATTATGTCCTTTCTTCCCACCGAAGATGCCGCAAGAGCCTCAACCCTCTCCAAACCCTGGTACTCCGCCTGGGGATCTTTTCCGGCATCCCTCCAGTTCGATCAATACAGTTTCCTACAATCTCCGCGCTGCTGCTACCTCACTTTAGACAAAGCGCGCACGGAATTCTGCAATCACGTCAACAACTGCATATCCGGCTTATCAGCTCGGCCAGCCCAGCCGGAATTATCATTACTGGACAAGTTCCATGTTACCGTGGATTTCCTGAGCAGCAAACGCCGCCGCCGCGACAAAAATCTAGACGCGTGGATACGGTTCGCATTGGAAAGCAACGTTAAGGAACTTGTCGTGGAGTGTCGCGGAAACGGCCGAAAGAGAAAGAGAGATGGCTGCTCGCGCTACTATATGATGCCCGATCGCGCACTTTCTGGCACGGCGTCGTTTCTTGAAACCCTAGAATTATCTGGGTGTCAATTCAAGAATCATTCGGAAGTAACCGATAATGGGGACGTTAACGGAATCAAATTTCCCCGGCTGAGAAAACTCTCGCTCACACACGTCTGGATCGATCGGGAAACCCTAGAGAGCATCGTTGCGAATTCGCCCCATCTTGAAGAAATCAAGATCAATTTCTGCAAGGGTTTCGAGGGTGGGAAACTGACTTGTCCTGATCTTCGGAGAGCGGTTCTGTTTCTTAGTAGGAAACGTGTTCAGGCCGTGGAAATAAATGCTCCGAAGCTGGCGTCCCTCACATTCGGCGGGCGTGCGGACAACTTCATGCGGAGTCTGAAGGGTAGTTCCAATTTAGAAAATGTGAAGGAGTTGTGGTTTCATCATGTGGATGTACCCAAAGGATTTTTGAATAAGTTCATTAGAGATGATGAATGTCCAGGTGCAGCAGGGGGGGTTGAGTTGGTAGGGTTTGAAGGATGCTTGATGTACGAGCCAGAGGTCCAAAGGTTTTTGAGGGGGATTAGAGGGAGTAACTTAAAAATATCCATACCCAACTGTCGTTATTATGGGGACAGGGAGTATCACTTTCAGTTGTGGGTTTCGGAGATTAAACGGAGAGAAGCGCGCGGGACGATGGGGCGAACAAAATGCCATTGTTTGAATACGTAAGTGTGATTATGCCCAAAGAATGAGAGAGCGGAAGCCAATTATTTGATTTGATGCTTGTATATCTTTTACATGTTGACGTTGTATTTATGATCGATGTATCAAACGTGAAAATATGTTTTTGTCAATTTATATTAATATCTTGAGTATATATTTTTAAGCTAATCTAATAGTAGTATTATATATAACTAAATATTTACGCCCTTCATCCCATTTAACTTGTCTTTTTTATTTCTGCCACAATACAATATATGTTTTCAACCATTAATATATATCTCAAAATATGAGATTAAAAAATTATATTCTAAAACGACATTATCATAGGGGATGAGGACTTAGCCTAAGTGGTTAAGTCCCTTGACTTCCAACGGAATATTGGAGGTTCGATTCCCACCGGCCCCTTATCCCTCCCCTTTGTTCCCCTTTGTAATTGTGTGGTATGAGCTCCCACCACCTCTTTCCCAGGCCTTAAATGGCTCATCCAAAAAAAAACGACATTATCATACGATTCTAACAACCAATTCGACTATTTTTTCTCCAAATATATACTTGTAATAAAATTGAGTCAAAATTGAAACAGTGCCAAAAAGTTAAATAAGACACGTTCACTGAGATGAGGGAGTAGAATTATATAAATAGATATAGATTATTAATTAATGTACGTGGTATCAAAATAAAATAAAAAAACCTTGGGTCCCATAATGAATGCACTAGTTATGCGAAACGACTATCATATTAGACTGGTAAATATCATTAATTATCAATTTAGTTATTTATCTTTTCTAAAACTAAATATAGTCCCTAATGTATGGTAGTCTTAATCGATTTGGCCATGTTACCATATTTTGTGGGAGTTCAAACCACACAAATTACCAAGGGGATAAAGGGGAGGAATAGGGGCCGGTGGAAGTCGATCCCCAACCTATGGTTAGAAGGCAAGAAACAAGATCTATATCTAATAATTAGATGAATCTAACATGATCTCACTTGACTATATATGTTTTTCTTATATATTATGTTAAAAAAAAAATTGATTTAAGTTACTTAATGAATAGTAACTATACTATGCAAATATCTAAAATAAATGAGAACGGAAGAAGTATAATAGGACAATATTGGATAGTCATAAGAAAGTTAAAGGACAATTTTGATAGTTAACAAAATTAAACGACGAAATTGGTAATTATTGATACATACCAGACGTCTTGGGTTATTATCCTTTATATTTTTATACATGAAGAAACTCTTTCCAACCACCAACTATGGTGAGTTCTTCGACGACGACACATACACTGATCCGATCTGTACAACAAGGAATGCATGAAACCCTAATTGATTAAAATTTAAATTTACGATCACTTCAAGAAAGATTCAAGAGGACTGCTTCACAGAACATGCAACTGCTTGTGCCCAATGCCTCAGCTTTGTCTTCACATGCTGTGGATCATCTCCTGCATGCATTCAACAATTGTTTAATTTCACGCATCAATTGTTTAAATATCTCCACATTTAGTTATACCTGGATTGCAAATCTTCCAGGAATCGGATTCGCTTAAGTAGCTACCAAATGAGGACGACCGGCCCGGCATACTAGCCGACGACAACCGTCCGCCAACACTGGCCGATGAGCCGCCGCCTGGCGATGAGGCCGAGGTGGTGGTGCTACTGGTAGGGCTGGATACGGGGCTACTCGCAAAGACTCTGTTCACTGCAAAATACAGGTCCAGGGCGGGGATGGTGGTGCACAACCGCTGGCCGTTTTCCTCGTTGAACCCGAATCCTAAATCGATACACCCTTTTAGCTCCTTAAGATCCTCGTCCGTCAGCACGTCCCCCTCGCTGTTCCCGGCGCCATTGCCACTGCTGCTGCAGCTCTTCCTCATTTGCCCCTGTCGGCGCCGCCTCTCCCAAGCAATGTCGCGGGGGACCTCGCTCAGGGATAGCTGCCTCGACATCCGCCGTGCCTTCAGATTCTTCCGTATCGGCTCCACGGAGGAGGATGAAGATGGCGACGGCGGCAATGGTGATGGCGATGGGAGTGCATTCTCTGCAAGGTTACTCACTCTGGAATTCCTTTGTGAATCTCCCATGGAATTGAATCGAATCGGGTTCAAATATTTATTTTATATGATTGAAAAGAGTATGATTTGTGTGTTTGGATTAATTATACTTTGTACAAATTGTTGTGGTTGAATTAATGGTTTCTCTTATGATGATACAGAAATTTTCTCCCCACGGCGGATGGAGGTGAAAAACCACCGTGGAGGGGTGGTGGCACTGGAAAAAAAAAAACGATTGTCGAAGGCCTTGGCCAATGAGATCAAATGATTTATTATTTTTCTCGACTTTATAAGTTTTTATGTTTTTTTCCAGAGATATATATATTTAGTTTATCTCCCTTTGGGTATTTGGCCAATGGCGTGAAGAATATGGCACCACCAAATGACTTAGTTATGGAATGGGTGAATTTAAATGGAAAGACCCATTGGATGGATGCCCATATATTGCGCCACCCCTCATTACCCTTCACCTTTCATTTCCAACTGACCTTTTCAAACTACAAAAAGTAGTTCTTCAATTTATATATAATTGGGACAAATTTGTGGCAATGTCCATTTTCCATTAATGGATGGATGTTTTTCTACATAAATTTTACAGCTTGACCAGTCGATACATAAGCTACAGTATAGTACAGGCTGGGAATGTATGTATGAGCTCTAATCTGGACAAATTGATGGCTTGTTGAAATCTATATTTTGTGCAGATAAAAGCAGTTCTTGTGGTTGCCGCGGAGGGTAGTTACTGCAACTCTTTTTGTGATTTAGACGAGGGTCAGTTCATCGAGCATTGTTGCTTCTTTTGATTCCATGGCATCAAGTGATTTTCGCAGTGCTGCCAAGCTGTCTCCTGCACTGCATATGTAGGCCGATGCTTGTCTGCCGGAGAGAGTTGCCCCTTCCATGCTGTCTATGTAGTCCTGCAAAATGGAATGAGGTAACAAATTAAAGCTCCAACGAGTATAGGATCAGAAGCTTGATGGAAAATTACATAGCTGTATTGCTACTCGATCAGGATTGAAGTCGAGGATCAAGTTAAATGACAATCATTGCAATTTGGGAGATGTATGATGTATCAATCAAAATTCAAATATGGGTGAAAAGCAGTGTTGACCTGTTTAGTGTATGAGCCGGCAAGGAAGAAGTTGGCGACTGGCGTTTTCTGGTCAGGCCGGAAAGGATCTTTACCAGGTCCTTCACGATACAAAGACTGCGCAATTTTCACGACTGATGACCAAGTGATTTCCAGATCTCGGGAAGATGGAAAGAGTTCTGTAACCTGACATGAATCAAGTCATTATCAGCACAGCTAACATAACCTAAAAATTTGTCCAGTTGCTGGAATATAATTTAAAAATTTCAGAAAAATTTTAAGAATTAGATTCCCAGAGAGGATACGTTCTTGAAAGAGAACAGGGGAAGGCATGTGACACCAACCTGCTCGGACACTCTCTTAATAATTTTGTCATTTGTTAGAGACATATATGGGTCCCCAGGAGTGAGTACACATCTGCAAAAAACCAACAAAGACAAACAATAAGACTGAGCTGAAACAATTACAATCGAAACAAGCTCGCAACAGTCCTCTGCCTGAATATGGGAATGAGCGAAAAATTCAGGGGCCGAGGAGTTCTAAAAAACGGTCTTGGTGAAGAAAACGAATTGACTTGGGTCCATGACTCTAAGAAATAGTGAGAATTCTTGATATCTCAAAATTCCAATTCAGAAATTCAGGATTAAAATGGTGTTCTTTCTTTCATAGATCCCACTGCACCAGTACTACTCGTTCATCATAACGAAAGCAAAATGTTCTTACTGAAGTAAAGAGCCTTGGCCCTCAATGTAGTAGTCCTCAGGGGAGGCGAGTGCAAGGTCAGCAAAACAAGAGAAATCTGCATCTGGAGTATAGAGGAGATTATCCAGACCCACTGCTCGGCCCAATTTCCTGATCATCTCAGCGTTGATGAATTTGAAAGCAAAGCATATATGTCAAACCATATCACATAATAGATAGTAGTTACCGTGAAAGTTCCAAGTCCCTCAACTCTGTAACCCAGCCATTATATCGCAGCTGCACTGTAATAACAGGTACTCCCACCAATTCGTAAATATTGTCAAAGAATTGAAACTCCCTCCAGCTTTGTGGAAGCAATCTCTTAATTCCAGGGACATCACATGCTGCAATCACATCAAGACATATTGAACCTTCTGTAATGATGACGGACATTTGACATTAGAAAGAAATAAGCACACTAGGCCAAACCACAAACCTGCAACATAAGCATCAGCTTTTATAGTTTGCTTTTGAGTTGCCTGAAAAAGTGGACGTCATTTGTTAGATCTAGAGGCTGACCAGGAACTGTGATAAATATTCGTGTTGATAAGCTACCCTTCTCATTACTCCACCTACACCCCATAAAAATTATAAACTGCTCCAATATGACCCAAATTACAAATTTGAAAATTATATGTAAAAAACAACATGCCACATTGGAGCATTATCAGGGTACTGTTCAGGGCGGACAAGTTTATACCTTGGATATCGCCAAACCTTTCACAAATACACTTCCATCAGAAGATCTATCATAAAGAATTTCTCTGCATCCCCATCTCAAATGGAACCTGCTCTAACAATTATGTATTGAGAAGTTTAAGCTTCTGGATAGACAACCAGGAACAAATGAAAATTCATACTAGACTGAATGTTTATTTGATCACCTGCCTCCCTTGTCTAAGATGTATTGTTTAATGGGACCACTCAAATAAACATCGGGAGACCCTTTAAGCATGCGAAGCAAGGAAGCCTCAGTTTTGGTGGCAAAAAGTGAAAATATAGTAAGCATGCAGCGTGCACTAATATTGTCACAGTCTATGAATCCCAGGGCATAGGCAACAGGATCCCACATCCTTTTGATACTCGTACGGGTCCCTCCTTTGGACAAGAACCAATCGGAGAAGCTTATCTGTGTAAATGTATATCCAAGTAATCAATAGAAACATACATATGAAACTCGTATAGGCTGTTTAACCATTTTGGAGTATTATTATCAATCTCCAACTCTATACGGCACTTGCCTTTACACAATATTCAAATAAATATGTTAGAATTATGTTGTGTAGTTTAGTTGTGTTGTTTAGAGTATATTGGGCTGCCTAGTTGTTTAGAGTATATTGGGCTGCTTTCCTATGGCCCATTGTGAAGTGTATATATCTTGTAATTGGTTTAGTTTTTTGGTAATGAGATTGAACTCAGTTAACATGGTATCAGAGCCCCAACGTCCAAAAACCCTAACCCTAACTTAGACCTGACTGCCGCCCACTGCCGCGCCGCCCGACGCCGCCGCGCCTCCCGACGCCGCCCGCCCAGCCGTTCGGCGCTGCAAGCCCAGCGCAGCCGCCTGCCCGTTCCTTGCTCTGCTCGCCGCCGCCGCTCCCGCGAAGAGGAGGCCACCGCTGCTGCTTCGCTCGCTGCCCTCGCGCCGCCGCCGGAGTTCGCAGCTCGCCCAGCCCACTGCTGCGCTCGCCGGAGTTCGCAGGAGCCGCTGCTGCTGCGCTCGCTGCCCTCGCGCCGCCGGAGCTGTCGCCGGAGTTCGCAGGAGACGCCCTCGCTCGCCCAGCCCGCTGCCGCTGTCGTCGCCGTGCCGCCGCCCGCCGCCGCCGCCCGTGGGGCAAACTTCCGCCGGCATACACACAACCGCCGCCTCCCTGAGCCGCCACCGTCGCCGCCTCCCTGCGCCGCCGCCGCCGGTTCCGGCCACTTTCAGACCTGTTCAGGTGTGCCCTTTCAGATTTCAAAATCTGCTAAGACTTTTTCCCAGCTCTCTACATTCCTAGCATGTCTTTTTCTGGCACATTATCACCCTCTCCGGCTATTGCCACGGAAAAATTGATTGGTGGAATCAATTATTCATCATGGGCAAGGGCTGTCCGCATGTGGTGTATGGGACAAGGTTTGTCCGATCATCTCACCACTTCGGCAGCTCAAATTGACGACAAGGAAAAGACTGCATGGGTGAAAGCAGATGCTTTGTTGTGTAGTCTTATGTGGCAATCCATTGATCCCTCTCTACATCCTATTTTTACTAACTTTACCACTTGCTGTGAGCTATGGAAACAGGCAGAAATTCTTTACACCAATGATATCCAGCGTCTTTATTCAACCGTATCAAATTTGTTGGATCTTCGTCAATCAGGCCTTTCTATCCCTGAATTTTTGGGTAAACTCTCATCCATTAAAGCAGAGTTTAATTCTGTTCTGCCTCCTGGCAAGGATGCCTCTGAAGAACTTGCCCAAAGAGATAAATTCTTTATGGTGTGTGCTCTAGCTACTTTGGGACCTGATTTGAGTGCAGTTCGTGATCAACTCCTGGCAAGGATGCCTCCTGGCAAGGATGTGTACTCTCGGCTTCTTCGTGTTTCCTCCTTAACAGCAGCATCCCCGAATGATCGATCGGCATTACTTTCTACTGCACCACAGATCCACAAAGGTGAAACTATTTCTCATGGAGGCTTTCGCAATAGCGCCAATCGCCCTCGTTGCTCTTATTGTCACAAGTTGGGCCATGTTCGTGAACGGTGTTACAAGTTACATGGCCGACATCCTCGTGCTAATGTTAATATTGCTCACACAGATACTTCTCCCAATACATCTAGCAACCATTCTTTACTGTTGACAGGGAAGGATTATGAAGACTATCTCGCATACCAAACCTCCAAGCAGCCATCTCCATCTACTATTGAGGAGGTTGCTCACTCGGGAAATAGTGTTGCTTGCTTCTCCCAATCTGTCCCAGTAAGCCCTTGGGTTATTGATTCAGGTGCTTCTGATCATGTCTCTGGTAACCCTCGTCTTTTCTCACATTTAAATTCTTCTTGTCCTTTACCTTCTGTTACAATGGCTAATGGCTCTCAAGCCTTTGCAAAAGCCATTGGTCGTGCCCATCCTTTGCCAAACATGTCTCTTGATTCTGTCCTATATGTTCCTAATTGTCCCTTTAGTCTTCTTTCTGTAAGTAAGCTCACACAGTCCTTAAATTGTTCTATCACATTTGACGCTGATTCTTTTTCTATCCAGGATCGCAGCACGGGACAGGTGATTGGCGCCGGACGTGAGTTACATGGGCTTTACCATCTTCACCTTCCATCACCTCACACTTATCCTTCCGTTGTGTGCTCATCCACCATCTCTCCAGAACTCCTTCACCAACGTTTGGGCCATCCGTGTCTGTCCAAGTTACAAAGTCTTGTCCCCAATTTGTCTCATTTGTCGTCTTTCTCTTGTGAGTCCTGTCAGCTTGGGAAACAGTCTCGTACTTCGTTCCCTAAGCAAGTCAATAATAGAGTCGATGTACCTTTTGGTTTAGTTCATTCTGACATATGGGGTCCGAGTCGAACTCAGTCTGTGTTTGGTTTTCGTTATTTTGTTACATTTGTTGATGATTTCTCTCGGTGTACTTGGGTTTATCTTATGAAAAATCGGTCTGAGATTTTTTCTATTTTTGAGGAGTTTTATAATGAAATTCACACACAATTTGGGGTTCCTATTAAAGGGTTGCGTAGTGATAATGCTCCAGAGTATTTCTCTGATTCTATGACCCGTTTTCTCTCATCTCATGGGACATTACACCATTCTTCTTGTGCATACACACCCCAACAAAATGGTGTTGCTGAGCGCAAGAATCGTCATCTCATTGAAACTGCTCGCACACTTGTCATCCATCATCATGTTCCATTGTCCTTTTGGGCTGAGGCTGTGCTTACCGCTTGTTACTTAATCAATCGCATGCCCTCATCTGTTCTTCAAGGTAAAATTCCTCATCAATTGTTATTTCCTCATGACCCTCTTTATCATTTACCTCTTCGGGTTTTTGGTTGTACATGTTTTGTCCACGATCACTCTCCAAATCGGGATAAATTTGCTCCTAAGTCTCTTAAGTGTGTCTTCCTTGGGTATTCTCGCCTTCAAAAGGGCTATAAGTGTTATTCCCCAGACACTCGTCGTTATTACTTTTCTGCTGATGTCACTTTTTTCGAGTCCACTCCGTTTTACTCTCATTCCTCTCCTCCTTGTGTCTCTGATGTCTTACCTATCCCATCTTTAACTATTGATTTAGATGTTCCCTCAGAGTCCCCACAACCTCAACCATTGCAGGTCTATCGTCGGCGTCCTAAACCTTCCACCATATCAACTTCTCTTCCAACTACACTTGATCCCATTACCACTAACATGGATGGTGCTTCTGATGACTCACGTTCGTCTCCGGTCTCTTCTCCGTCTGCGATTCCTGCTTCCGTTGATGATCAGCCTCTTGCCCTCCGCAAAGGTAATCGTACGACTCGTAATCCTTATCCTATTTATAACTGTCTTAGTTATCATCGTCTTTCCCCTTCCTATTGTGCTCTTCTATCTAATGTGTCTTCAGTTCCCCTTCCTAAGTCTCTTTGTGAAGCACTTTCTCACCCTGGGTGGCGCCAAGCAATGCTAGATGAGATGGCTGCCTTGGATGGTTCAGGTACGTGGGAGTTAGTTCCATTGCCTCAGGGCAAGTCTGTGGTTGATTGCAGGTGGATTTATGCTGTTAAAGTTGGCCCTGATGGCCAAGTTGATCGCCTTAAGGCAAGATTGGTTGCCAAGGGGTTTACACAGGTCTATGGTGAGGATTATACGGAGACTTTTTCGCCGGTTGCTAAAATGCCCTCTGTTCGGTTGTTCTTATCTTTGGCTGCTACTTATTCATGGTCACTCCACCAGCTTGATATTAAGAACGCATTCCTTCATGGCGATCTACATGAAGAGGTATATATGGCGCAACCACCAGGTTTTGTTGCGCAGGGGGAGTCTAATTTAGTCTGCAGACTCCGTCGATCTTTATATGGCTTAAAGCAATCTCCACATGCTTGGTTTGGACGATTTAGTTCCGTCGTACAAGAATTTGGATTGACTCGAAGTGTTAAAGATTACTCTGTTTTTTATCAACATAATTCTTCGGGCCAGTGCCTGCTCCTTCTTGTCTACGTTGATGATATTGTTATCACTGGGGATGATCTAGAAGGGATTACCCGATTGAAAGAACATCTCCACAAGCACTTTCAAACTAAAGATTTAGGTCCTCTCAAATATTTTCTTGGCATTGAGGTTGCACAATCTAGTTGTGGAATCGTTATTTCTCAACGAAAATATGCCTTGGATATCTTAGAAGAAACTGGAATGACCAATTGTAAACCAGTTGATTCTCCAATGGATCCTAACTCTAAACTACTTCCTGGTCAGGGGGAGCCTCTTGCTGATGCTGGCAGTTATAGGAGATTGGTGGGTAAGCTTAACTACCTTACACTCACTCGGCCAGATATTTCTTTTGTTGTTAGTGTGGTAAGCCAGTTCTTGGAATCTCCATGTACTGCTCATTGGACTGCAGTTATGCGTATCTTGAGGTACATTAAGGGATCACCTGGTAATGGTCTGTTATATACCAATCATGGGCATACTGAAGTGATTGGGTACTCGGATGCTGATTGGGCAGGGTCTCCTACTGATAGGCGGTCTACCTCTGGGTATTGCGTCTTTGTAGGGGGTAATCTAGTGTCTTGGAAGAGCAAAAAGCAAGGTGTTGTGTCACGATCTACTGCTGAAGCAGAGTATCGAGCTATAGCTTTGGCAGCTCAAGAATTAGTTTGGGTAAAACAGTTGCTCCATGAATTGAAGGTCATTGATGTGTCTCAAATGAAGCAATTTTGTGATAACCAAGCTGCCATACATATTGCCTCCAATCCAGTGTTTCATGAACGAACTAAACATATTGAAGTAGATTGTCACTACATCCGCGAGAAAGTGTTATCTGGATGTATCGCTACGAGTTACATTCCTTCCAATGATCAGTTAGCTGATATTCTGACTAAATCCCTTCGGGGACCTCGTATTCGATACATTTGTAACAAGCTTGGATCATATGACTTATATGCTCCAGCTTGAGGGGGAGTGTTAGAATTATGTTGTGTAGTTTAGTTGTGTTGTTTAGAGTATATTGGGCTGCCTAGTTGTTTAGAGTATATTGGGCTGCTTTCCTATGGCCCATTGTGAAGTGTATATATCTTGTAATTGGTTTAGTTTTTTGGTAATGAGATTGAACTCAGTTAACAAAATATGTTTGGCTTCCATGCTTTTCACACAGTGGCATCATTATACATTTATACCTAACGCAAGTGATTAATGAAAAGCAAAGAAGATGTAATATCAGAGAGAGAGAGAGAGAGAGAACAAACATTATCCAGATTTCTTATGTCCACCATTGCTCCTTCTGGATCAACAAGAGCTTTTACAACTGGACTAAGGGCAAGAGCCACTGCATTTCTTGCTTTATCATAAGTCTATAAAAATGAGCAAGAGAAGACATAAAATCTCATGAATAAAACATAATGGGCAGTTTACTTCAACTTATACGACCATAATATGAAGAGATAAATAAATTGTTCCTCTGCATAACCAAGAGCAACCCTCACATAAAAATATAATACAGCAAACATTTTAGCACAGAAACTTATAACAAAATTCCTCCAATGTTCTTTTAAACACACTTTTAACATATGGTGCACTCTTGCAACACTGTAAACCACCTGGATTGCAAAAAATAAAACCATAATAGATTAAGGTAACAGAACAATTCTGAAGAGTAAATCTAGAATTAAAGCAGTATCAAAAGACACATTTAGCAAGTGCAGAACAGAATAGAACTCATATGTTTCCACCATAATGATTACAGGTGCAATATACCTCATATATTGTGCATGCTGTTCATATTAGCTTTTCTATACTCGCATTACAGGTCTCCCAAAAAAATAAAACGCAAAACAAGCCTGCAAGCAAACAGAAGTCTACAAGTTTTTGCTTCCAACACATAACACAATTTCTCCTGTTAGTAATAAATTCACACAAAAAAAAATATCAAAGAGATTCATATGTGTCAAGCACATGATTGCAAATACAGTCCGGTCCTTTACATCTAATATTATGTGTTGTTATTTCAGTGTTGAGCACAAATGAAGCACAACCAGGTATAGTGTGTTTACAAAGGCAAAACTAACAATCCTAAAGAGCAGAACAAAAGGCAAAACAACCAAGATTTTACATATCATAACAGAGGTAGAAAAAGGAAAAATTATAGAGGTCCTTCAATCAAAAGTCAAGAAAAGCAATATTAAGTTACATAAACTATTAACATGGATAAATAGTTTACCTGGAGTTGATTGGTCGTCAAGAATGCACGAATTCCATGAATTGGTGCTCCAATTGGAAAGCGAAAGTCAAGTTCTAGATTCAGATGTGAAATTCATTAGAGGTGCAAGTGTGATACTGTATGTGCATACAAACAGGCCATTGCCTATGCAAAATAGACATATTACTTTCATATTATGCAGTAACCAGTGATCATACCACCAATTTCACCCCCTTTGTTAACAAAAGTGTGAGTATGATCCTTCACAAGCAGATTTTTATCAGCACCTACCTAGTAAAATTGGAAAGAGGGTAAGAGACTTTTTATAGCCACAACAAACTTAACTACTAGTGAATTAATCCCTAGCAGATTTTCATATATTATTATGATCTACATTCAATCTACACACACCACATAGAAAACAAGAGTTATAAAAAGGGATTAATAATCCTATGTCTATGTTGAGGCAGTTGAGCTGTGTAACTTGACTATCAACTGATTTGGAAATCCAATTATACGACAGATAAAAATTCCTAGACATAGGATACAAACCCAAAAGCTTACCATAAAATGTAAGAATCCAAAAACCTAAGCTCAAATAACTTTGTATGAATTTATACAGAATAACAGAAATGTATACCAGCAAGATCTTGGTGAGGAGACCGTAGGATAAGCTGCTAAACCAAACAGGGTAGGGGAGGAGCAATCATTCAGTAGCATTTAGCTAGTGTTATAAGCAAATTTCTCTACTTTAAATCTCTTTAATAAATCAACATCAAGATATTGTTCCCTTTGGCACTAGAATTTAGAATCTATCAAGGTAAGGGGAGCAAAGGAAATACCCTATCTTAAAGTCATTTTAGTCCATCTGTATGCACGATGACTACATAACATGTCATAAATTATCTCATTGGCAAGATAGCCATGACTAATAATGTAACTTGAATATCAAACTGACTTTTAAGCACCAATGAGGGGTAGGAGATAATTTTACCTTTTTCATCAAACGAAAAAGATTATTATAGCAACCAAAGAAAACATGTAGTCCCATTTCAATATGGTTCCCCTTTCTGTCCACAAAAGATCCCACTTTTCCACCAATGAAAGACCTTGAGTCATAAATATCTACCTGCAAATATCCAAATTTCCATGGTATACCTTGGTGTGACTAAAAAAAGAATCCATCACAAAAATTCTCGTTACAAATATAGAGAAGCTTAAATCTACGGTAAACATTATCTTCAAACAAACTCCATAATTTTAACAACTAATGCGATAAATCAATACATTGCTCTTTATTCCACAAAGAGAAAAACCTATGGGAGCCACTTTTCCACAACAAAAATGAAGACTATTAGTTGCACTATAATTAGCAGTCTTTGTTGTTCAGGGATGGGGTTTAAGTAGTGGATATCAAAACCTCATGGCCTTGATCCAAGAGCTCGACGGCAGTTGACATGCCAGCTAGCCCTGCTCCTATAATTGCAACTTTTAGCTTGGGTCCACCGTACCGTTCAGGTTCGGGAGGAAACAAACCTTTCGGCGCTGCAAGATAAGGCAACCCTCACTTAGTGCCGGAAAACAGGGTCTACAAGCTCGTCCATACTTAAAACAACTGAAAGTACATGGATAAACAATTAAAACATAAAGCCTAAACCAAATGCGAAATTCAAAACTAAAACTCAATTTATAAAAAAGGCGATCAATTTATAAAAAAAGGCGATCAATTCCATGCGAATGACCAAAAATCGATAGACATAAATAAAAACCGAAACAACACAAACAGAATTTGAAGCAACAAGATCTTCCGCCGATCATTGAAGCGCAATGCACGCATTTGGCAGAGAATTGAGGAATTTTACCATTAACGCTCATGTCAGAAACATTAGAGTCCAAATCAGCTCGAAGGGAGAGCTGGCGGGGCAACTTCAATCGCTTGGAGGAAGACCCAATTTGTACGGGGGACCGAGTTCTTCCATTGAGAGGGAAGCAGAGAGAAGCAGAAGAAGAAGCGGCTGCGGCAGCAGCCATCTCCAGTTGGGCAGTTAGGCTATGGGTAAAATTGAGAGTTAGGAAGTGGTTGGAGGAAGAATCGGGAATGGTAAAGCCAAGAAGATAAAGGGTGGGGGCAGCTGACAAAAGGGAAGGGAAGGGAAGACAAGAGACCGGATAGGCAATGTGTTTGGGTGTCCGAAAGTCCGAACCAAAAAGGAGAGGCCCAGGCTGCAAATCGTCGGACCCAATTTTGTGCCGTTGTGTAACTTATTTTAATTTTAATTTAAATATAATCTAAAATAAATACCACAGCATAATTATTTAAGTGTTTTTGGTTTTTCTCACCATCGCTTGCAACTAGAAACGCTCCCATCATCAAAATTTAGAAAAAAAGGTTTGTGACAGTTAACTAAAACCATTCCCAATATTATTTAAGTATTTTCTTAGAATTGATACTACACTAATGATATATAGATCATGCCGTGGAAGCTTCTTCACTTTCTTACATTCCCCTCGTCCCTCGTGGTCTTCCCAAATAAATAATTCATCCCAATTTATTGGGATAACTATAAAATAGGTTTGATATTATTATTTAATTAAATTTCTAGTTGTAAGATCAAAAAAAAAAAAAAAAAAAAAAAAAAAAAAACCATAAACAAGGATGGATTCAAATTTGTATAGGAGTAGATACTAAAGTTCACTACAAGCTAGTACAGTCATTTTTCTTTACATGAAACAAAAAAATTACGATTAATGTACATAGTAATAAATTTCACAAACTGGAAAGTACATGCAAACTCAAAGCTAACTTCATTCCATGAAAGTCAGAGGAGAGTTTATAGACGATCCGATCCAATTGAGGTATCGCCGTATCGTATTGAGCAACATATGTATGTATGTATACTAATTATAACTGGAGTATTATTTAAACATCATGATTATATTATATTTATATTAATGAATCGTTGTTTAAACTCTGGTTAAGCCTTGCAGCAGCGGCCATGGAAGCTGCTACGCCTCCATGACGAGCCCCCCCCAACTCACGATGATCATTGCTCATGAGCTCAGCGTATATTACTCCTTGTGCATCCCGATGTGTCACTGCCCTGTCCCATGGCAATCTGGAACTTGCATCCTATATTACAGAAATCAAATTTTATTCACCAACTTTTAGTTTAATAATTATTCTACGTACTACTATATGTATACAGTATACTATAGACAAATAATACAAATTTAGTACTTCTTCATATAAAGAATAGGATATGATATGACTGACCGTGAGAACTTCACCAAGTGTCAATTTGTGGCCACCGTCGGTCACCAGAGCATTGTGCGTGGCGGCTGACTGAGCTGTGGCGGCAATGCCGCCGGGCACGAGGTAAGTGTGTCCGGTCGCCCTCACCTCCGCGGCTTCTATTGCGGCGGCGTCGCTGTAGTCGATGGGCCTGGCCCCGGAGGTTAGTGCGGTGGCCTCAAGTGCTTCCCCGATGGTGATGTCGGTGCGGACGTCGCCCAGCTGCTGCTCACCGGGCGACTGCTTCATACATTATTAGCTAGTTTATTTTTAGGGGAAATTATTATATATACAGTACTAACTACTCCCTATATTGCAATGATTTCAGTTAGATATACTATATTTATGTACCTGGTTGTCAGTGGATCCGTTTATTTGGTCAGATACGGCGACATTTTGGGCGTGTTGATCGTCGACGGAATGATCAATTTTGTTGTCCCTTTGCAGCTTCGTCTGTCCGGCCTATATATATATGTATACACCAAAAAATAAATACTACTATTAGTGTTAGTTTAACACAATATGAGTATTAAATTCGTCTAGTAAGAAATTAGCATAATAATAATTGCTGCCTCAAATAGTGATATGAACAAAAAGGATTGAATTAGCCATCATTGCACCAGAAAGCCGAATTTCTCACAAATTCTCAAGCGTTGGCTGGCACCAATTTCCTACTTTTGAAGCCTATAAAAAATGGGATGGATTTTATGAAATTACTTGAAACTTTATGTCGTTCGTGCGCTTAATTGTATGTGGATTTTGGCGCTAACTAGTTAGTTGGTATGTAATAATACCCTATGAATGGACAAGTATATATGATGCTACTAAGGATCATTTATAAATTTTATATTCCATGGACGTACAGATTTTTGTAATGTAACGACGTTACCTGGAACAATACATGCACAATCTTACTCAATTTCCTACCGATCTGAGATCAACAAAATAATCAATACATGTGGTCATATCGTCTAACTCACCTTCATAACATCATCATAATCTCTTTGCTGGTAATTGGATTCTTCAAGATTCCTGCTTGCTTGTTGCTGGCTCATTTTCACTCAATTTATACTCTTCTGTCTTTTGCTTTTTGTTTTTTGAAGGGAAACAAACAATTACATACTATTATATTTTTCCATCAGAAAGGATGAGTTGGGAGGGCTTCATCATATATATATAGGCGGCCTGTTTAGAGTTTTCCGATGGATGGATGGATACATATATAATAGTTTTAAAATTAAAAATAAAAATAGAAATAATTCATGGCATTAGAGGGTCAAGCGCCTAAAAAACCTCTGATTGTTATTAAAGAGTAAAATGAGGTCCATCTCTGATTGTCTCCAACTCCAAGGATGTCCAATTACAGTGATTTATTCATATCCACACTCGGTGTATGTCATATTAAATGTGTTGCCATTGAGGTTCATACATTCATACTCTGCTTATAACTTTGTATATATATATATATATATATATTTATAATGAAATATTAAAGGACAACAATTAATACCAGGAAGCTATCCAGATACTTGATAATGTCACAGCAATAATAATAATAATAAGAATTAGAACAGGATACATAAAGGTAGTATAGAATGTACAGGACAGAAGGAGAGTAGCAGCATTGTCATAACGCTTCATCCATCGATTAGTATAACTACTACCAAGAGTGTGTACAGAGCGATGTAATAATGAAACATAAAGGGCAGTACCTCAACCGTTTATTTCCTGTGAACATGAAGATAAACTGATACATCGGTCTGATAGCGTGCTGCCACTGCGACAGAAAACCCTCGCAAAGTTGGTCGTCTAGATAGATGGACATATCCATGCATTCTAAAAAATTTATTTACTATCTGCAACAAGCACAAGCGGACCTGTAATCGACAGACCTACAGATATCAAGATGACATGTAGCCACGTACTGATCTCAATATATAATACAGTCGGAGATATGATGGAGAATATGACTGGAAGATAGATTTGATGATACCTCTAGAATAAATCCATGGATTTAGAAAGAACATCACTTGTCCAGCTTATGTCTTCTGCAACTTTTTCTTTTCCAATTAACTCAAGAGGCGCATCTAGTGGCGGAGGGCTCTGCATATGTGAGTTTCAAAACAATGAATGCATTTTGGGTAAACTATTCATCCATTAGTAGAAAAAAAGGTGAGGTGGGGTGGGGGGGGGAGGGGTTAAAGCGTGTACCATGCAGCGGATGAGGGGCCAATTTATGTCACGGAAGAAAGGGTGTTGCTTGATCTCATTTGCACCACCATTGGATCCCAAGCGGCTGGCTGGATCCCGGTGTAACAATGCATGAATCAATTGCCTTCCTGGCAGAGATACCTGGAATCCCCTTATCATATCAAATTTTCTGGCTGACCTCAAATTAATCTCGACTTTTATTGATACAAGAGAAAATAAAACAACGGAAAAAGGTTCCCCAAGACAGACTCAATTAATACTTTAAAGAAAAGTCTATGTTCCCCCGGCCCTCTCTCATCCCAGGTTTAGAAATGGCACAAAATTTCAGTAAGTTATTATGTAAATAATTATATCATTCGTTTTATGTAATGTATCATCTTACCGGAATGCTACTTGGGAAGGTGAGGTCTTTATGCAGGATGTTGGAAAACGTTTTCTGCCTGTTCTTTCCCCTGAATGGAGTGCGTCCATATAGCATTTCATACAGAAGAATACCTGAAATCAGAAGTTAGTGAGATATAACAGCCAGCCAAGAAAGTAAAAAGACATCATATTTCAGCTAGTTCATTGAGCCAAGATCATTCTGCTCTTAAGCATATGAATCTTCAACAAGGTGGATATCAAAAATTTGAAAGCAATATTATTTCTGACACCCGTGAAATAATTCTATATTTATTGTGTTTTAAATTCATTGGAGATTTTGAGGTATTTGTCCACACTTCTCCATAAAAACTACTCCGAATTAAGTTTAATTCACCAAGATTAAAAGAGATGGTAGTATTAAATGATCAATTATCTGATTCAACGTGAAGACGTGGCGTGCCATGCAGGCATCGTATCCTTGAGTATAACAGGAGATGAGCTATTCTATTTTTTTTTAAAACAAGAAAACTTAAACCCACTGAAGAATACAGTTGCAGCATCTGTCATTTTTATCAACTTACCAAGAGCCCACCAGTCTATAGCACTGCTATGGCCTTCACCAGTAATTATTTCCTGCAATAGAATCATCCAGTACTATGAGCATCCGTAATATCATATTATAAAAGGAAGGGCAAAGAGAAACCTAATTACTAGAACATTCAATCTGTATATGTCCTTCAGTTAAAAACATATTTCACCATAGTATGGAAAAGTGGAAATCAATTCCACTTTAGAACGATCTATTTATATGCTAGATTATGCATTAATGTCAAAGCCATGTTCACCATACCGGGGCAATGTACTCTTCAGTTCCAACAAAAGAATTTGAATGGGTATTCGGTTCTGCGAAAAAAACTGGAGGTGGCTGGTTCCTGGAACTTCTGTTTTTGGGTGGAGGATGCTTTATGACCTGAGATTATATTTGCACTATCCGTATTCAGTAAGAAAAATTAGATTTATTTTGAATATTAAGGCGGAGAAACAAATATGGTAAGAAATACAAGTAAATTGGACAGGTCCCCGCCTTTTCTGCAGGATATATTGTGTATAATTATATCATGGGAATTATTTGCTGCAATAATTAAATAAAGGGTATTGAGACAAGAAATGGCTGTGGAGACGCAAGCTCAATAGAAGAACAATATGCAGGAAAATATCACATACTTGAGGTTTGCAAGCTGTCTTAAATGATAGATCAAAGTCAGTTAACACAACATGTCCATCCTTCTGAAGAAGAATATTTTCTGGTTTCAAGTCCCGGTAAATGATTCCTGTAGGAGAGAACGTTGAATAAGATGGAACTCGATATTGTGAGCAGGAACAGATAAGAACTTCTAGAGAATAGAAAGCACAAGTTGATAAACATCTTAAAACAGATACATGATAACTGATAATCCCAACCAAGCATACACGAATCCAACAGGAACCAACATAAAATTCAGAACTCATGATTGATTCTAAGTCATGCATCGGCATGTTAAATTTCAAGACAGGGATTCCAACATAAAACCAACTGGTAATGGGTGGAGTAACCCTGTCATATAAACTAGGAGGGAATCCACTCGATATCTGATGTAGGATACTAACATTTCCCTTCTAGCTGATTTCCAACTCAAAATCGGATCCCACAGTCAGGACTAATAAACGCATAACGAGCACCATGGCTCTGTTACTATGTTAAATTTCGGGACAAGGGTTTCAACCCTCCCGAAATTTAACATGGGCAAAGCTATACATCACGACTGATATACTTAGAACGGTATCGATAATAAGAAGTACCTAAACAATGAAGATATTCCAAGCCAATGACAACCTCTGCTGCATAAAACCTGGATTTAGTGGTAGAGCATTCATTTGAAGTTCATTAGTACAAAACGATAAAAAAAGGTATAAGACTCCCTAGTGAGATTGTACTATCTTCTTATAGGAATAATTAGGAATTAATTCTCAATTAAATTCCTAAACCTATAAATTAAATACTTAAATGAAATAGTTGTTTGCATGTTGTTCTGCATCTTATTTCCAATCATACAATTATTCATCAAGTACACACAACATAAATGTAATCATGAAATCACTTTAATATGGTGATCTAAAGTGGATGTATAAGCTCAAATGTGTGATATAAGTAAGGATGTGGTAGACAGAAAAAAAGTGTCTTGAATATCCTTTAAAAAGCAGGTTGATCATCCGAATTTATATCTTTTTCAGGATTTATTGCATCTCTTTATATTCCTGGTATTAGGGAATGGTGCCCACGAACCTGATGATCTATCAGTCAGTGCTGGAAGTCGACATAGCACTGGCTGATCAGAATATAACAAGTTATTCTCATTAGCACTCACACATACATTAGATATTTCTCGACCACTCAATTTAAAACAGGTTATATTCTATAACTCCTTAAAAAAATATAATTTATGTTCTAAAGTATGTCTTACTTATGTTATCCAGTTATGTGTGGATCACTGTATTCATTATTAGCCATAATGAAAACTGTCATCATCCCTTCCTATACTTACTAACATTTATCTGGGAAACTTTTCTGCTTCATGTTGGTGTCAACATGTTTGCAACCCAATGTTTGTTTTGTTTATATATTTAAAGTGTTTTGTGCTTAGTTAAATAGGATGAAAAACAAAGATATTGCTTGGATAGACATGTGTTATGTTGAATTCATTTAAATTGGGGATTCAACTAGTTTACATTTTATTTGAAATGTATGAATAAAGGTTAACTGAATACAATACCTGGCTGAGTCCTCTTTAAACATTTTCAAGGGCTGTTTGTCAAGCAATGCAAATAACTCTCCACCAGGACAAAAATCTGTTATTAAGCAAACATGTGTGGGCGTCTGGAAACATATGGGAATTGTGTCAGAATGCCAAAAATATATGAGGAAATATACAAGAAATCAAATTAAGAAACTAAGACAAAAGCCATGCCCGAATTAGTTGATAGATCAGAGATTGTCATTGTCTTGAATGGAAAATATTTAGTCATTAACAATGTCTCTATTATGTGTCAAGTACTTGAATTTTCCTTTATTTGGAACAGTAAGCCATATAAGCATTCTTTACAGTTCTGGCTCTAATATTGTGGATGTGGTGATGAAAGATACTTGCAACATATGTGTTCTCTACAATTCTGTATCTCATACGGTGGATATGAATCATATGACGATGAAAGAAACATTCTCCCAAAACAAGCATTAAATTGTAGATATAGTGACTATAATTTGAAGTTTTCCTCAACAAATATTTATAGAACTGCATCTCAGCTAATAATGATTACCGATGAACGACTATAATGCAAAATACATTGTTCACTCAACATTCACGATAGATGCAGCCTCCCTACGCTATATGTAAGAGAATGATACATCCCAGCACTTTTCATTCTGTGAGTATGAAGTTAAGTATTATTATGTCTAGGCACTAGTATTATCAGATGGGAAAATTCAGACCTGAAATGAGGAGTACAGTGCAGGAAGAAATGGATGATCCAGGAGCGAGATAATTTCTCTCTCAACGCAAGCTCGGTGAACCTGAAAAAGATCTTATTTTGTGTTACACACTTCAAGCAAATAAAAGAAAATTTATATTATTTAGTGATAAACAAAGTACAAAACTTTCTTGAACTAGAGAATGAAACAGTGTTTTCTTTCTATGTATTTATCATAAAATACAATCCTAAATTTCATTGGTTAACAAATGACCAAAAGATGGAGAGTAGGTCCACTAGTATTTTGGACATTTAGTAGATCCTAGTTAGAATTTCAAATAGTGTTGGGATCATTTAAGAAACCCACTTCTTTTATGCATCGTATAATGAATACGTAATTATACATATGCCACAGGCATGGGGAACAGGTTGTAAAACAATGCATGTAAGTATTTTTGCCTAGTGATATATGGAAAATTATTTTCCATCCTCACCCAAAGTAGATTCCATGGAACCAAATACTCCCTCCATTCCTTTTTAGTTGTCTCTTCAGAGACTAAAAAGTGTTTCAAAACAATTTCACTTCTAGGTAGTTATAGGTGGTTATACTATGTTTTACTATATTACCCTTTACTTTATATAAATGCTATTTCTTAACATTTATTATAAAAGAGTTTAGTTGAAGGGTAAAATGGAAATTTATGAGTTAATTAATGCAAATCTTGGTTATTGAAATTGACCTGAAAGAGACAACTAATAAGGAATGGAGGGATTAATACTCAAGAGTAATAAGTGCCTGATAGATGAACAATGAGCAATGCTTCTGTCGAAAACTAAATAAATATCATAAGGTAGAGAAGAGGACAACAAACAGATTTCAAACTTTGACAAAATACCTGATTATTGATTATGGCTGATCTCCTATGCACTTAGTCATCGTAATGCTAAAAAAGATACATAAAATGATATCTCATTTGATCCACCTCTATTGCTTCAAAACTATCACTTTTCCTTTTAGTATAACACAATAAGATAGCTTTGCTTTTACTTTACTGTCTTCACTTCCAACAAAAAATTGTATGTTAATTTTTATCCCATTACTTTTTGATATGCATCTGACTAACATGTATATAGATTACTCAACTGTAGATTAACAGCCTAAACTTCTGCTTAGATAGTCATTACAACATGGAAACATACTACTGATGATCAAACCTTATTCCGATTCAGCATCATGGATTTATCCATTGCCTTCATAGCAAACAATTGACCACTGCCTTTTAGTTCCACCAAATGAACACTGGAGATAAAAAAAAAAAAAAAATATATTCTTCCAAATATCAGATATAGTCTTGAAAGCTTCACAATACTGAGGATAAACTTTTTTCTAATATTAATTGATAGATAGTACATTGCACAAGAAATATCGTGTCAGAGTTGTTGCAACATCTATATATTAAGAACATTAATTGACAGAAGATGCCTAGTGACTCATGAAAACCAGTATCTTCAAACCAGCTTGGACAATAGATGTCTATATGTTACTGCCAATTGTTCATTCAACCGTACACTTATTTCAAATTGAGATTTATTTAATATGACAAGTGTTTGCTTTGCTACTGGTTCACCCACCTTCAATTAGATTACAGTTGGTTTACAATAGGTTAAGGTAAACTGATGGATATGAAAACCTCCCAAACAAAGATAATATACTGTATTCCATATTGTAAGGTGAATTATCCACATATGTGATGATTGATTATTAGCATAGCATACTCTATATAGGTTGGCATCCGGAAGTGGAACAAATGAATTCAGCAGTACCGTGTCCGTAATGATACAACGATAACCCTTAAGACTAGTAGAAATGACACATATGAAGAGCATGCATGTAATGCAATAAAGTTGTGGAATTTGGTAGTTTACAAATCGGAAACAAATTAAGTTTACCTTCCCGTATCTCCACATCCCAAGGGACGTATGGGTTTGAAGTGATCCAACCCAATCTTTTCACCATTTTCAGTAATCTACAATGATTGGGGAAAAGTTTCAGAGCATGCCAACTTATAATAAAATAAAGTGTATACACCATTTTTCACTCATTAAGTCAGAAAACAACTTTTATCTTGATCAATCCATGTGTTTCTTAGAATACAAGAATTGTTGATTACTAATTTATCAATGAGAATGATGTTAATGAAAATCCACCAGGTTCATCCCTATTCTCCGGAGGCAACAAAAATTAAATGAAGTTGATGTTACATGTTAACAGTAGTATGAGAGAATGGGTAGGGATAGGGCAGCATTTGAAATGATGGCCAAAGGGATGAACTTAGATTTTACCATATTTTTAAAATAGCATTTATGGGGATCCAGGAATGTGGAGCTAAGAAGAAGTTCAACCTAACAGAAACTTGAGAAAAATGTCTCTGGTATATTTCTTTTTCTATGATGAAATGACACTATAAATACATAAAGCAACTTAAAAACAAATTCACAGTTCACAGCTTTGAACTTTGAAAAGGGGTACCTTTTTTATTGCTGTCCATGTATCGCTATCCCTTCTATGGGGCTTTGGGAATACAGGTTGAGAATGCAAAGACCACAGGTCCTCTGGTCTCTGAAAGTAACACATGACATTTTGCATCAGAAAATTACAGTGGTTCTTTATACTTTCAAAGGCTTTTGCCAATCATCACAGAAATCAAAGCATGATAACCAATCCACTAGGAATGCTAAAGTGTATGTTCCAGTCTCAAATTAGAAGTCTCAAGTTCAGACAATATTAACACTGACTATTTACATGGGGGTATTAATGACAGAGAGAAAGAAATACCTTACCAAGTTGGCATCAGGAAGTTCTCGAACAGCTTCATCAACATCTTCTGCTGTAGCTTTGACCTGGTTTAGAAATATTTGTCATATTAACTAGGAACATCACAAATAATACAGAAAAGGGCACTGGACTCGCTAATGATCCGTGCAGAAGTACAAGATAATTCATTCCTCAAGTGATTGACATCAATAAAGAAATAATCGTCTAAAAACAATGAAATATATTTTGGGCCAAATTATTAGAAATGAAAGACAATCTGGATCTTGGAAATGGAACCTCCACACCTTTTGAAATACTTTATATTGGACCAAATGTTAATCGTTCTTGCTAGAAGACACTATCATACTAGTAATTTACTAGTATGAAAGGGCGTATTCATAATTCACTCCAGGTATAAATAGTACTATTATATTTCCTCATACATATCTTATTGCACTTATAAGCCAAAAAAAGAAAAAATTGGATATTTAAGAAAGGAACAGGATTTAAAATCAATCATGTCCTAAAATCAAGTATAATGTGTTGCAAAAACTAAAGATATATAAATACGAAAATGATACACAACTCTAATAATTACCTTTTAGGTAACATGATAAAAAATATTTTAACATCTTACTCAGTTATGAAAAAGTGTTCAGCATAGAGATACACCTTTCTAATAAAAGTTGTTATGTGAAAATGTCATTCAATATTCTAGCATAAGATTTTTCCAATACTCTCTAGGGATTTTCAATAAAAAAGAGTGTTAATTTATTCAGTTAGGTCTTAATTATATTAGTAATTATAACTACTTACAACATTAGGATTTCATTAAAACTCATCAGAAATAAAAGGCACTATATTGCTAATTCTTTTCTAGTATGCCGAGGAGAGAAACTTCCTCTTCCCTTTGTATCTGAATAGAGGGATGTCTGTCCGGCAGGCTCCATTTAATTTTCAACTTCCAAAGCACTAAAAGAGTAGTGACAAAAGTAGAATTTGTACCACCATAGCACCCTGTTGTTCTGTTCTCTCTGAGAGTCGGTTCCTTAAGGGTTCCATATGATCACTTCCATCAAGTTGGACACCAATGAAATATTGGAGTTCACCCTGAAAATGAGAATGAAGATTTATATATATATATATATATATATATAATTTATCCTCTAACAATTGCTTTGTTGAAATTGTGAATCACAACAAAATTTGATGACAGAAACACCTGCTGATCACGCATGGGTTGCAAGTGAAATAAATTCCAAAATTTCTTCCCTGAAATTAAAGAAAATGCAATGAATAGGTGGTACACATATAGGAGAAGTCCCCATACTTGCAGACAAATAAACCTTTTTTTTCTACACTTGTATTTATTGATATCAAAAGCCAAAACTTACCACTCTTAGTATAATTAATCAACTGAACAGTAATTTCCTTTTGCTCCCGGATAGCTCCCCTTATCTTTTCAACAGTTGATTGATCAGTTTCTGGTCCCTGAAGAAACCTGTATGTGTTTAAACCACGCTGCAAAATATCAGTCACATTCAAACATGCTTTGAAAAAGATATATACACCAAATTTTTAAGAATTGCGGGAAGCACTCTTCAATGAAGGCCGTTTCATTATTTAAAAAAATAAAATAAAATAAATAAAAATTGGAGCAAATTTTATGAACCCAGGTTAACTTTCCATTTTAGTAATATGGAGGATATCAATTATTCATTGGAACTATCCCAGCACATCAAAAGTGAACTTTATAAGTCCAGCTTTCGATATAAGAACAATAATAGGAGGAGCACCTGGAGAACAAACACACACAATCTTTTTAATCAAATATAAAATCTAATAATTAACTCAATTCAGCCAATGATCTGAAGATACGGAAGTTCCTGTTCCAGTATTGAATTATAGGCACCAATGACTTTTGAACAATAAGATAACCTGCAATTCCTTCCCAGAATTTCCTCACGTGAATACTCTGTCAATTCAAGAAAGCTATCCGATGCAAATATCTGCAAGTTAAGAACTGCATTGTTATAGTCTGATGCAAGATATCTTCAGCATTGATAATTCAAAGGACTACAGAAGGTTTTGATTGCAAATTTAGCACTAATACCAAAAAGAAGACACAAAGCATCAATATCACATAGCTGCTCTTACAATAGGATTATCAGGAAGTCTGGGATCAGTAATCACAAAATTCTTTTCAATGCGTTCTAACGTTGTTGCTAGGTCAATGCCTTGGCGTATATCCCTTTCCCTTTCAGCTCGTTCCCAACTATCAGTCCGTTCCACATCTTTTGTCATTAAGATCTCAGGCTCAATTACTTTTTCATCTTCATTACCACCTGAATTCCATCGTTTGAACCTGCAGAAAAGCATGATGTATAACACTTAAACTTGTTAAACATACAAGCTGATTTTACTAGCCTACTGAGGTATCGAAAGATTCACCATAACTGAACCATGTTTCTCATAAAGGAGTTGATTAACTTTTCAAAATATGGCTATCTCAGCTTTGCATTGTAGGATATGTCCCCTTTCAGATATAAGAAAATTAGCATATATTGTGGTACCGTAGTGTTGTAGTTTTAGTGAAAATTGAAGACAGTACCAGCAAATATTGAGGGTATGAATACAATAGTCAAGTACGCCGCAACAGTAATGTTGTATTTTTAGTGAGAAATGTTCCAGCCGAAAATTGAAGGTATGAATGCACTAATCAAGTACCATTGCAACGATAATTTTACATCAGCTAATCATACCTTTAATTTGCACCTACTCATAATCCTAAACAAAAATTAACAAAATATCTAAATATTATAAGATGCACTCATCCCTCCACCCCCTAATACATGCATAGATTCCTCTTTAAAACAAAGCACTGGAAGAAAAATACATGAAAGCAGACATGGACATTGAATATTGCAGTTGACGAAATTAAACAAGTGGAAATGAGAGAGAGAGAGAGAGAGAGAGAGAGAGAGAGAGAGGTTTACCCCATCAATGAATGGCGCGTAGACTTTCTGGACTTGTTGCTTGTCTCCTGATGAGAAATTGAATGAAGTGAGTTACTCTTTGAATCTCTTACTGAGGTTTGTCGTCGAGGTGTTGTTCCTTTATATACCATGTCAGCTGGTCCAGGGGGCAAGTTATCTGTGGTTGGTTTCCCTTGTTCAGTCTTGACACTGATCTCATGGCTCCGAGACCGCATGTGAGATTTTGGATCCTTAAGGGTCTGTACCACCTCTATGATTGATCCTAAAGCCTCTACCTGTTGACGAGCTGTTTCAAATCAACCAAGTGAGATTCCAAAAGGAAATAGGTTATTCACAACAACAAGCTATGCATAGCTACTCACAGTCATATCGAATTAATGACTTAGGTAATCCATTGGGTCTTAGTGCTTTATCATTCACCCCTTCTGTGTATTTGCTGACCTCAACCTGCATTCTGCCAAGAAACAGCATCTGTCAGGTAGCAAGAACAGGCACAAATCGTTGATGCTTCTTTACGTACTACCCACTATTTTGATTGCAACCAACCAATTATATGTCCCTTCCTTTACATATCAAGATGAGTAAATCTATGACATTTTTATCGTCAAAATTCCTATTCAGATTCAGAAGCATATATATCTAAATTTAATAATTGATCATATTCATCTGCATTTTATCTATGTCAGACAGTATGTTTTCGCTTCATTATCTTTGTAGTTCAACAAATAATAATACAATGTTACACGGTCTTTCTTCGATAAGGAATTGGTCATTATCCTAATCTCAAGCATTACAACTATAAAATTCAATACCAATTCTAATCTATTAAACAAAATCATGTTCTTAGTATAAACTTTCTATCCAGAATATCATTTTAGGCAAATTATTCTGTAACAGTGTGCAGTGTGAAACAAATTATGGCATTGTCATTCAGAACACATGAAATAGAGGGGCCAAGGAGTGGTGCAGTATGTCATTCCACATTTACTTCTTCTTTATTTTTCTACTGGATAGACCTCATAGATAGAAATCCATTACCATTCCCCTTCAATTGCCAGACTGATCCCATTTACCATTTCTCAATTGGAGGAAGAAGATCAAATTTTATGTTTATTAGGCCATTCAATTAACTTTGCCATCGGTTTTATCAGAAAAATTTAACAGCTAATGCCAGGATGTCATTCGGATCTACTAACCAAAGCAGCATCACTAACATTTTTAATCACCAACAAGGGATATGAAAGTCTACCTATTGAACTAGTATCAATAAATTAAACTGGTTTTTGTATTCCATTTTCTTCAATCTAAAGTTTTAGTTAGTTCTACATTCTAGCCTCCTGACGGAGAAAATAAAAGAGAATCTTTATCAGCGAATCCTATAATCTTTATTCAAGCACAAAGGGATTTTGTGCAAACACAGCACAGGAGTTACGAGTGAAATGCTATATTTGTAGATTGACTAGTACTAATGGGAAAAGTGATTTTACCCGATAAATTTTATAGTTCTTCCTTTATCATCTTTAATTGGAGTGACTGTCAGCAGGTTCCAGAAAGGGGTGCCATCTTTCTTGTAGTTCAGAAGCCTTCCACAATAACTTCTTCCTGCTCTTGTTGCCTCCCTTATTTTGGCTACCTCTTTTCGGTCTGTCTCTGGGCCCTGAAGGAAACGGCTGAACCAAACAACAAATAACTGCCATTACACTTTCCATCTTCCATAAGTTTTAACGAATCCACAATTTTTAAGCAACACTAATATCACAACAGAACAGTTGTTTAAGCATTCAATATCAATTGAACATAATCATATTGATGAGAATTGGCCTATTAATTTGACTTAAAGTACATTATTCAAGCTGAAGTGCCAGAAAGTGAACCTAAAGCAGTAATACAGTCAAGCATTACGACATAAAAGAGAAAATAGTAAAGCTGTTAGTCCTTACCAATTCCTTCCGATAATCTCATTTGAGGAATACCCTGTCATTGTGAAAAAGCCGCTACTTGCATACACAATAGGGCAATCAGGTTTTGTCGCATCAGAAACTACAAATGTCTGTTGCAGTGTTGCCAAAGCATCCTTTATCTCCTGAGAAACCCGTGGAAATTCAGATCCAAGAGAAGATTCCTCGGACGTCCTTGTTGATCCAACTCCTAATCTTTCCATGGAATTCTTGCTTTTATCTCCTTCATTGCTTGTGCTCGCACCAACAGCAAGAAAGCTACCTTCACCAACATCTGTTCTAACCATAAGCCCCCACTCTGCAGTTCTCTTAGCTATACTAGCTTCTGTCGGAACTTCCTTCCCTGTGCTCCCGGTATTCCCATCACTAGCAATGTGAGAAACATTAGGCTGAAGTTCAAATGCCATCCACTTATTTTCCGTCTGATTAACAGATTGTTCTCCTTGCATTGGAAGTATTTTCAAGTAATCTAAAAACCACGATCACTACACAGCATCCCCTTCTTCATCAGCTCCAATTCAGAAAACCCAATAGTGTCTATAAATTAAAGAATCCCAATCAGATAACAACAATCTTAAGCGAAAGAAAACAAACTTCCACCAATACTAGAGCAAAAACTCCCACCACATTCCAATCATAGAAAAAAGACCCAACTTCTCACACACAAGAATTCAACATAAAAACCATTTCTTTATCATAATATATATTGCTAACACAACCAAATAATCGGAAACGGCAATCAATTCCCAGAAATTGCAACGGAAAATGGAACAAGAACAAGAGGAAGTAGAGTGAGTAAATGAAAGCAGCGGACCTGGGAAGGGGAGAAGCAGCGACGACTGAAATTGCATGTGTGGTTTCAGAAGATAAGTGGGTGCACAGGGTTCACAGAATAAATAAGGAAAATTCCAGTGGACAGTCCAAATATACGTGGCCATCATCTGCAACACCTGTGTGTTTGTGTTTTTTGTGTATGTGTATGTGCAGGAGTCGTGTGTTGTGTGTTATACGAGTGAATATTGTAATTGTATTACCATTACCATGGCACTGGCGCATTGGCAACCACCAATTTCAATTTTGAACCCCACTTGGGGGGGACTGCCGTTGGGACTTTGGGAGCGCCCGCAATGACGAAAACGCCCTGTGATGTTGTCCCGGGATTGCGACAATTTTCGACGGTAGTCACTCCTCAGTCCTCACTCACTGTGTCTGTGTGTGTGCAGTGTGTGGTGAATGTGACGGTCTTTATTGCTTCACCAGTCACCAGTTAGAGAGTCTATGAGATTTTTTTGGAGTTTGAAAGTTTGGGTGTATTCAATTTAGATTTTAAAAAGTCTTTAAAAATCTAGGTGTATTCAATACAGATTTTAAAAAGTCTTTAAAAATTCTTAGGTATTCAACGGTCTATGGATTTTAATTCTTCATAGATTTTAATGGATTCTTTTAAAAATTATAACTATGCAAAATCTCACCAAATTTCTATGGATTTTGTCAAGTCAGTCAAACTCTACATAGACTCTGCACAAAATCAACCAACTCTACGTGAAGTCCATAGACTTTCTAAATCAACCGACTTTTTAAAATCCATAAAAATCTGAAACGAATACACCCCCTAAATTGCCCGACTTTTAATTAATTTGATTTTTGAAAGTGATTATACACCACATAATCAGATAAAATGTGTTTGTAGGAGGATTATCTAGTTATTTCATATATTTTCTTAAAAATGATTTTAAAAAATAATCAAATTAAAATAATAGTAATTAATTAAAATAATACTCCCTCCGTCCTACTTATTCCGTCCCACTACAATACTCCCGTTTTCCTTCTTTTGAAAATAATTAAATATTTTAATTACCAAACTCACTATCATCACATTACATTAATAAATAAATATATTAAAATTTCAAATACGCAACTATCACATCACACATAAATAAATTAATTAAAATTCAAATATATTACAATCACATTACATAAATTCATAATTTACCCCCACTTTAAAAACTAATCTACCCCTTCATTAAGAACTAACTATCCCTACATAAAATATTGTGCCCAAAAGAAATGGGACACTATTAGTGAGACGGAAGGAGTAGTAATTAATGTCTAGAATTCGAGCTTTGTGTATGCAAAAAACTGTTTTGGGAGATACACACTTCATTGGCCATGCAGATCCTCAAGGGATCAGTCTTAGGTCCAATGTGACTTAGGGATACCCGGTAATTCACTAAAAAATAATAGTAATTCATTTTCATATATAATAATAATAGGACGAAGACTTGCCCAAATGGTCAAGTTCATGCCTGCCAATCTTAAACTTGAGGGTTGATTCCTCACCCGACCCTATCCATCCCATTTATTCATTTATAATTTATATGGCATGAGCTCACACCACCATTTCTCTAGCTTCGGCTCCTAAAAAATAAACTTACATAATAGTAATAATAAGAAGAAGGAAGCTGGCATGGAAGCCGGAACAAGAGCACTGTTGATCCCCGCATTTCCTGACGGACCGGTATCCCAGCAGCGGAGTAGGAAGTTTACAACCAGAGTTGCTGAGCTGCTGAACCGGAATTTTGAAGAGGAGCTGTTGAAAGCTAAAGCAGGGAAGATGGGTCTAAAGCTTCTAATTCAGATAGAGCAGGCCGAGTCGCGGACCACCGCCCCATGTCGCTAAAGGGAAGCCGAGTCGCGGACCACCACCCATGTCGCGGAAGGTTCACGACCCGTGTCGCTAGTCTAGCAACCCATGTCGCGGACCACCACCACCCATGTCGCGGACCACCACCCTTCGCGACACCCTCATGTCGCTAAGCCCATGGTTCGCGACCAGGCCCTTGGTCCGCGACATGACCAGTTTAGGGACGAGTTGTTTAGGGTTTCCTTGTTACTTCCTTTGTTTGTTTATTTCTAGTTTAGGGTTGTTTAAACACTTGTGTTTTGGGACACCTATATATAGGTCCTCCCCAACTTTGTCTCATTTCACCTTTTGAATGAATATATTTTGAAACACTTTGAGAGAGTGAATATACTTTGTTTGAAAGGTCACCTATGAGTTCATCCATTCGGATTGGATTCCTTTTGAGCATAGGATGTGTTCAATCGTATCGTCGCCATTAGGATTGTCGATTGAGGGACTCGTAGCACATTTAGTGTGTGATTAGTCCAAAGTTGAGCCTTCCAACATGGTAATCCCCTTATCTTTTATTTTTCCATTTTCATGTTCTTCACTTTGTTCATCCATGAATATGTGTCTAATCCGATCCATGGCATATCTATTTGGTATCAGAGCCTAGATTAGACCTTATTCACTCCATCTTATTATCAAAAACCAGAAAATAGTTGTTGTTCTTGAGTTTTCTACTTCCTGTTTACTGTAGCATCGATTTCCGTGCCTGAAATCTCGATATTTTTCAAATCTGGATGCATATTTGAGTTCCTTGAGTCGAGTAGATGAGTTTACATATGTGGATCATCAAATTTGGCCAAGTATTGAGTGAGATATGATCATTTTAAGTTTTTAGAGTGTTCTTGTCCAAACTCGAAAATTTTGCCATTTTTGCTCTTTGATCTTCATATTTTTGTGTTTATGTGCTTGATTTGGATTGTATGTTTGGTTTTAAGTGTTAATTGGTATTATATGCTTGCAAAATCCATGTTTTGAGTGTAATCCGAGAGTGGGTTTTGTTGGAGTGGGGTTTGGTGTGTTCTTGAAGTTCATAGAAAATTCAAATTGTTCTTGAGGGTTTGAGTTTGATCCAAAATAGGGTTTTGGGGTGTGTGTTTGTTTGTTTTACTTGGGGGACAAGTGTAAGAGTAGTACGATTTTGCTTTTTGGGGAATTAATTGTGCTGCCAAGTTTGTTGGGAGGACTCAAGTGGGTCAACATCAAGGAAAAAGAAAGATGGACCAAAGGTCCCGTGTCCCTAAGCGCCCGGTCGCCAAGCGCCCTGTCGCTATCCCCCGGTCGCCAAGCCACGCTTAGCGACACAACTCCAGTATAGCGCCCCAAGGAGGAAAATCAAGCCCGGTCGCCAAGCGCCCTGTCGCTATCCCCCGGTCGCCAAGCCACGCTTAGCGACACAACTCCAGTATAGCGCCCCAAGGAGGAAAATCAGGCCGTGTCGCCAAGCGCCGTGTCGTTATCCCCGGTCGCCAAGCCACGCTTTGCGACACAACATCAGTTTCGCGACCGCAGTTTCAGAATCTCAGCGTCCAATCAGAGGCTGCCACGTGTCCATTACAGTAATTCCGAGATATTTCCTGTATTGCAATATTTGTAATTCGGACTGTACACATTTGGACTGTAATTATTGGACTGTTTTATTTTTACTGCACGGTTTCACTAAAGTAAATCACGAACAATCTATCGAGTTGAAGTTCCGTCAGTGCTCGCACTAGACAGTGGAATTCCTCGAGGAATAAGTGCTTGCACTGTTCCGCTGATTTATTTTACAAACCACCAGAGTTGAAGCTCCGTCTGTAATTACAGATAGTGGAGTTCCTCAACAGTAATTTTACCGGGTTGTTTTATCAGCTTGGTAATTTTTGCTATTGGGATTGTGTGAGTGAGACAGATATTTTTATTCTGAGCATTTTATTTTTGTGACTTCTAAATTGTGAGGGGTCTGGATATTTTCTTGCATAGCTGATTAACGCAGTAAACCGATAATTAATTCAGATTAATCACACTTCACACACAACTCTGATTTCTTTGATAGAGTCGAACAATGCAAACTGTTTCTTGCACTGTGCGTCCTATATTTTTATCTCTCTCACCCTTTGATAGTGGTTGATACGGTTGAACATTTTCTGTCCTATTGGAACCAACGGGTGGAGAATCAGGACCTTCAGTGAGGAACACCTTTGCGAGGTCACTCTACATATTTCTGTCTACTTTTTCCTAACCTCATATACATATATCTAGTTTTCTTTCTTTTCCAGTTCTAGCATGGCAGGAAATATTGAACAACGTTTTGACCAACTCTTGGCCGCCATCCAGTCCTTAGCCGAGACCACTGCTCGGAGAACTGATCTAGAGCCAATGCGCAAGGACATAGCTGATAATGCTACCCGAGTCACTGAGATTACTCAGCGTTTGGACACTCTGTCTACCGAGGTGACGAGAGGCGATGCTCTATGGGTAAAGGCATTACAGACTCAAGTTCTACAACAAGTGGATCGAAGGATCGAAGAGGCCTTTTAGCCTACACCTTCACCACCGACTAATACCCCGGGTAGCACAAGCGGAGTCAATCGATCAGATATGGAAGAGGCCGAAACCGCTATTGAGGAGCAAGGATTGCACTTTGGGACGTATGACAGACGACAAGGTCCACGTGGTCCAAGGGCTCCAGCTCCGACCCCACCTCGTCCTCCAGTGCCAACAAATATTCCAGCCCAAATGCCTCCACCTCCTCCACGGGCACCAGCCGCAACCATTCCTAGACCGCCGGTGCATCATCCACCGCGGCAGAGGCTAGACATGAACCCACCTCCAGTAGTACATCTCGAGGACGAATTTGAAGAAGATCACACGCCTCGAGCGTATGCTGAACAGAACAGAATGGAAGCTGATCTACGAGGAATCAAATTCACCATACCGGCGTTCAAGGGAACAAGTGATCCGGAAGAATTTATTGATTGGCGACAGTCTATTGAATTAATCTATGACTGTCAACAATATAATGAATTCACAAAGATCCAATTAGTTGTATGTGAACTCAAGGACTATGCATTACAATGGTGGCAAAAGTTACAGCGCGATACTCAAAGGATGGGAACGCCAGCCATTGCCACTTGGGCTCAATTAATGCATGCTATGGAAAAGAGGTTTGTTCCAAGTAGTTACTTTGATGAACTATATCTGAAAGTTAATTTTTGTGTGCAGGGCAACAGGACTGCCGATGAGTACTACAAAGAACTGGAACGCCTCATGATGAGAGCGCAGATGAATGAAGACGAACCGCTACTGATGGCGAGGTTCAAGAGAGGATTGAAAAGAGAAGTACTTGCTGAGATCAAGTTGAGAGAATACACTGGGCTAGAACATCTGGTTCAATTAGCCATTGAAATTGACCGTCAACTGAGGGACAAACCCGTCAAATCAACCATCATCTCCAACTCTACCAAATATTGGACGACCAGATCCAATGACCAGCCTCCAAAGCCGACAGATAAATATGGGAAGCCCAACGCACCAAGAGATGACAGGCCCAACAGGCCTAAAGCTTTCGAGATGGGTAAGGACTTCAAGGACCCATACCGATACAGGAAGGACGATCGAGACAAACCCAAGAGGGATGTCAAGGATGTCACCTGCTTCAAGTGTGGACAAAAGGGCCATTATTCCCGGGATTGTTTAAAGAAAGAAAGGCGAATGGTAATGATAGAACCAGGTACATGGAAAGAGGTTGATTCAGACGAGGAGTATGATGAAGCAGAAGCTGAACATGAAGACGATGACAATGAACAGTATCCAGACGAGGGCGATCTGAGCCGAGTAGTCTTGGAGGAGAATGAGGAAGAGTACGTGACTAACTTCATCGCCATGAGAGCACTCACAGCCGAGAAAGCTGACGAACCTAAGGGAAATACACCGGAACAGAGGGAGAATCTATTTCATTACCATTGTAAACTTAAAGGCAATGTTGCCTCATTAATTGTAGACAATGGAAGCTGTGTTAATGCTGTTAGTCTCTATACTGTGCGCAGGTTGGGAATACCTATGCAAGACCACGTGAAGTCATACAATTTACATTGGATGAACGAGCACGGGACTACGAAAGTCGTGAAGCAAGCACGGGTGCCAATCACTATTGGGCCCTATTCTGAAGATATCTTGTGCGATGTAGTTCCCATGACCGCGTGTCATGTGCTGTTGGGAAGACCTTGGATGTATGACAAGCGCGTGATCTATAGAGGCACAGAGAATGATCTCTCGTTCCGTGATGGACAAAGCAGAATCACGATGAAGTCACTACCACCGAAGACTGTTAAGATTGATCATCGGAATCTAATGGAAAACATCCGGAAGGAAGAAGAGGAGTTCAAAAGAAAGCAAAAGGGTAAAGGGGTTGCAATTAATTCTGATAATTCTAATCCATCTCCCTTATCACTTGCAGGCTCTGAACGATGTTTGTTATTCACGAAGCAAGAGTTGGAGGCAGCCATTGAAGAGGCACCGTCACCAGGTCACTGTTTTCTAGCATTCGTTAAGCCTATGGAAGAAAATTCTAAGAACTCTCCTGCTACACTTAATGTGCCTGACAATTTCCGCAGGATGTTGGAGGACAATATGGATGTTTTTCCGGAAGAACTACCAACAGGGTTACCACCTTTGAGGGGTGTAGAGCATAAGATCGACTTCGTACCAGGAGCATCGATTCCAAATCGGCCTGCATACCGCATGAACCCAGACGAAACTAAGGAGGTCCAGAAACAAGTTCAAGAGTTGTTGGACAAGGGTTGGGTTCGGGAGAGTCTATCTCCATGTGCAGTGCCAGTATTACTGGTACCGAAGAAAAATGGAACGTGGAGGATGTGCGTTGATTGCCGAGCTGTTAATGCAATTACCATCAAGTACCGCCATCCAATCCCGCGACTTGATGACATGCTCGATGAGCTTGGGGGAGCAAGCATTTTTACAAAGATAGATCTGAAAAGCGGCTACCACCAGATCCGCATGCAGCCAGGAGACGAATGGAAAACAACATTCAAGACAAAGTTCGGGCTGTATGAGTGGCTTGTGATGCCTTTCGGTCTCACAAATGCTCCATCTACCTTTATGAGGCTCATGAATGAAACTTTAAGGGAGTTTATGGGCAAATTTGTCATTGTGTATTTTGATGATATCCTTATTTACAGTCACAACGAATCTGATCATGTAAAGCATGTTGTGCAGGTAATAATCAAACTGAGGAAGGCCGAGCTTTATGCCAATTTCGAGAAGTGCACCTTCCACGTGCCCGAAGTTACCTTTTTAGGATTTGTCGTTGGAGGAAACGAACTGAAGGTGGATGATTCCAAAATCAAAGCTATTTCTGAGTGGACACCACCAACCAACGTCAATGAAGTTCGAAGATTTTTTGGCATGTGCGGGTTCTTTCGAAGATTTGTGCCGCAATTCAGTGTGATCGCCGCACCGATGACCTCTCTGCTGAAGAAGGGTTTACAGTTCAAATGGGGACTAAAGGAGCAGAAGTCATTTGATGAGTTGAAGGAAAAGCTCACCCATGCGCCAGTGTTAGCACTTCCCAATTTCGATCTACCTTTCGAGATCGAATGTGACGCATCGGGAACTGGCATGGGCGCGGTATTGTTGCAAAATGGACGGCCAATTGCCTATCACAGTGAAAAATTCGGAGGAGCTCAATTGAACTACTCCACATATGACAAAGAATTGTATGCTGTGGTGCGAAGGGAATTTATTATCCACACGGATCACGAGACGTTAAAGCATATACGAGGACAGGGGCAACTGAAGAATGCAAGACATGCCCGATGGAGCTCTTTCATTGAATCATTCCCGTATGTGATCTGTTATAAGAAGGGAAAAGACAATGTGGTGGCAGATGCATTATCCAGAAGACTGAATTTAGCTGCATTCGCCACAACACACCTGATTGGGTTCGAGCATATAAAGGACTTGTATGCTCAAGATAAAGATTTTGGAGAAATCTACAAGAAAACCGAGAAAATAGCCTTCAAGGAATTCTCTCAATTGAATGGTTATCTCTACTATGGAAACAAGCTGTGCATACCAAAGGGATCTGTCAGGGAATTTCTGATTACTGAAGTGCATTCAGGCGACATGATGGGTCACTTTGGGAGAATTGCTACGATGAATATAATAGCAGAACGTTTCCATTGGCCAGGGATGGAAAAGCAAGTTGCTGACTTTATCAACAAGTGCATCACCTGTTTAAGGGCCAAGTCGACAGCCAAACCACATGGACTTTATCAAGCATTGCCCGTTCCCGAGGGCCCATGGATCGACTTATCTATGGACTTCGTTTTGGGTTTGCCCCGCACTGCTCGGGCAAAGGATTCAATTTTTGTGGTAGTTGACAGGTTCTCCAAAATGGCACATTTCATACCTTGCGCCAAGACAAATGATGCGCACCATGTCGCTAAGATATTTTTCAAAGAGGTTGTGAGACTACATGGTGTGCCGAGGACGATTGTCTCGGACAGAGATGCAAAGTTTGTAAGTTATTTATGGAAATCCCTGTGGGCTGAAATCGGAACAAGACTGTTATTCTCCACTGCCTATCATCCTCAGACAGACGGACAGACCGAAGCGGTAAATCGAGTTTTGGGTAATTTACTTAGAATCATTACTGCTTCGAGTAGCAAGAGCTGGGATGAATGCTTACCTTATATTGAATTTGCCTATAATAGACACGTACACAGTGCCACACACATGTCACCATTTGAGATTGTGTACGGGTTTAACCCACTAACGCCACTTGACTTGCTGCCATTGTCTCGCAATGAGCATCTTAATATCAATGGTAGAAACAGGGCAAATGCAATCAAGGAGATGCATAAGGATGTCCGGGACAGCCTGGCCAAAGCTGCTGAAGGCTACGCCAAGTACAACAACCGCGGGAGGAAGGAGCTGAAATTGAACCCCGGGGATTGGGTCTGGCTCAACTGGAAGAAAGAACGGTTTACCGCAAGCCGACGCAACAAGTTATCTCCGCGAGGAGATGGGCCGTTTAAAGTTCTAGAACGGATTAATAATAATGCGTATAAACTACAATTATCTGAAGAATACGGTCATATTAATCCTGTCTTTAATGTTGCAGATCTGACTCTGTTCGAAAGAGATGAGGAAGATCATGGTCGGTTGATGGATCAACCTCCCCAAGGGGGTGGGGATGGCATGGAAGCCAGAACAAGAGCACTGTTGATCCCCGCATTTCCTGACGGACCGGTATCCCAGCAGCGGAGTAGGAAGTTTACAACCAGAGTTGCTGAGCTGCTGAACCGGAATTTTGAAGAGGAGCTGTTGAAAGCTAAAGCAGGGAAGATGGGTCTAAAGCTTCTAATTCAGATAGAGCAGGCCGAGTCGCGGACCACCGCCCCATGTCGCTAAAGGGAAGCCGAGTCGCGGACCACCACCCATGTCGCGGACCACCACCACCCATGTCGCGGACCACCACCCTTCGCGACACCCTCATGTCGCTAAGCCCATGGTTCGCGACCAGGCCCTTGGTCCGCGACATGACCAGTTTAGGGACGAGTTGTTTAGGGTTTCCTTGTTACTTCCTTTGTTTGTTTATTTCTAGTTTAGGGTTGTTTAAACACTTGTGTTTTGGGACACCTATATATAGGTCCTCCCCAACTTTGTCTCATTTCACATTTTGAATGAATATATTTTGAAACACTTTGAGAGAGTGAATATACTTTGTTTGAAAGGTCACCTATGAGTTCATCCATTCGGATTGGATTCCTTTTGAGCATGGGATGTGTTCAATCGTATCGTCGCCATTAGGATTGTCGATTGAGGGACTCGTAGCACATTTAGTGTGTGATTAGTCCAAAGTTGAGCCTTCCAACATGGTAATCCCATTATCTTTTATTTTTCCATTTTCATGTTCTTCACTTTATTCATCCATGAATATGTGTCTAATCTGATCCATGGCAGAAGCGGCGGCTTGGCCTAAGGCCATCTCCAACCACACCCTTCATTTTTGCAGGAGCTACAGTTCAAATCTCTATTTTAGCAGGACTGCTACAGTAATTGCATCTCCAACCCAACACTCCATTTTTGCAGGGTCAAAGAATATTCCCCACATATTCCATCTCATATATTATTTTATATTACTTTTCATATTTACAAAGAACACCCAATATTTTATAATTTTTACATATTCTACTTCACAATAATATTCAAAATTATTATTTTTATATTCTTATTCTTATTAGATTATTTAGTACTTTTAAATTATTTGATAACATAAATTAATGAAAAAATATTTTTAATAAAAGAAATTTGTAATATTATGAAACAACACTTATCATTTAATGTAGATAGAACACATAACATTAATTACATAAATACAACAATACAACATAATTAATCATCGGAGTTACTATATTGTTCCCATATATGCTCAATCAAAGCATCACGTAGTTCGTAATGTGCATTCCTGCTTCTGATTCGAGTGTATCGCTCGAGAAATTGTTGATATTCATCTTGATGTGTTGCCCTTTCAACGGATGGGAGCGGTGCCTCTTGATACCCTCTTATTGGCACGCTAAGATCATGTTCTTCTTCTATTATCATATTATGCATGATAATGCACGCAGACATTATATCATACAAAATATTTTTGTGCCAATAACGACTTGGTCCTTTCACGATCGCCCAACGTGATTGTAAAACTCCAAATGCGCGCTCTACATCTTTCCTGCAAGATTCTTGCCTTTGTGCAAATAATTTTTTTTTCGGGCCACGCCGGTTACTAATAGTTTGCACAAGAGTGGCCCATATAGGATAAATACTATCGGTTAAATAATAACCCATTTCATATTCTTTTCCTTGAATGTTATACCATGCGGGAGGTGCAACACCCGAAGTAAGATCTCTAAACAATGTCGATGAGTTTAAAACATTAATATCGTTATTTGTTCCCAGCATACCAAAATACACATGCCAAATCCAAAGATCATAATCCGCCACAGCTTCAAGAATTATGGATGGTTTTCCACTGCGACCTGCATATTGCCCTGCCCAAGCAGTTGGACAATTTTTTCACTCCCAATGCATACAATCCAAACTACCCAACATACCAGAAAAACCACGACTTTCACCAATATGAAGCAATCGTTCAATATCAGCTGCATTGGGGGCTCTGAGATAGCTTTCTGAAAGTATCTCAACAACTGCACGACAAAATCTTTTAACACATTCAATAGTTATTGATTCACCTATCTTTATTTATTCGTCAGTGGAATCTACCAGTGCACCATATGCTAGCACCCGGAAAACTGTAGTTGCATTCTGATAGGTAGACAAGCCAAGTCTCCCAAGACCATCCCGTCTTTATGTGAAATATATATCATGATCTTTCACTGCATCAACAATTCTAAGAAACAAAATTCGAGATAATCGAAATCTTCGTCGAAATGTTTGTTCATCGTACAGTGGATTAGGTGAAAAATAATCATTAAATAATCTCAAATCTGCTTCCTCACGATTACGATTAACAACTACATAACCTGGAACAGAAACCACCATGAATTGGTTGAGGTATGTCGAAGCAACGCCGGAAAAGATTATTTCTTTGAATTGACGATTCCATTATTGCTTCATCTGCATCAATCGAATTCATAAATGGGAACTTCTGCTCTTCACCTTCATCAGATGAAGAAGATGAACTCTGAAATGAAACACCACCAACACTAAAGAAATTCATATTGGAATATAAGTGAGTAAAAGAAAGTTTTGGATGATTTTTCGTGTAAACCCCATATCAATTTATAGAATATATGAAGAAGATATGGATAATGCATATCTCATCCTATGGTTGTGTGAATGATGAAATTTAAATGGATGGCTTGGATTGGCCAATGATCCCTTACTTGGCTTGTGTGCAACCCAATCCGGACTTGATTTTTGTGCATTATGGAGTTGGAATAAAGACACAAGCAATTAATTCATTGTCCACTTTCTTGGACAAAGAATCATTCATCCAATGGTTGTGAAGAAAGAACTTTAAATGGATGGCTTGGATTGGTCACGGGATCAAATCCCTTACTTGGTTTGTGTGCAACCCTATCCGGACTTGATTTTTATGCATTATGGAGTTGGAATAAAGACACAAGCAATCAATTCATTGTCCACTTTCTTGGACAAAGAATCATTCATCCAATGGTTGTGAAGAAAGAACTTTAAATGGATGGCTTGGATTGGTCACGGGATCAAATCCCTTACTTGGTTTGTGTGCAACCCTATCCAGACTTGTGTTTTTTGTGCATCATGGAGTTGGAATAAAGACACAAGTAATCAATTTATTGTCCACTTTATTGGACAAAGATTCATTCATCCAATGATTGTGAATAAAGAACTTTAAATGGATTGCTTGGATTGGTCACGGGATCAAATCCCTTACTTGGTTTGTGTGCAACCCTATCCGGACTTGTGTTTTTGTGCATCATGGAGTTGGAATAAAGACACAAGTAATCAATTCATTGTCCAATTCTTGGACAAAGGATCATTCATCCAATGGTTGTGAATAAAGAATTCGAAATGGATGGCTTGGATTGGTCAAGTTATCAAATCTATTACTTGGTTTGTGTGCAACCCTATCCAGAATTTGGTTTTGTGCATCATTCATTTGTCTATAAATTATGTAACCAAATGTTCCCAAATCACACTTCAAACGCTTTCTATTTTATATTTTTGCCTATCATCTTTCACCTTATCTCTATTTTTAAATCATGTCTAAAAGAGCAATTGCATATACCGATGAAGAAGATAAGTTACTATGCAATATATATTCCGATTTCACTCAAGATTCGATTACAGGAAGAGGCCAGTCCAATGAAGCCTTTTGGAATCGAATTATTGAGGCATTCAATGAGCAACATAAGAAGGATGTAGCACCGGAGGTTCCCCACTATCGTACTTTAAAATCATTGGAGGGTCGATTTTCGTTGATCCAAACTCAGTGTAAGTTATTTCTGAGTGGTATTAAAAATGCTGAAGACCTGAAAGTGAGTGGAACATCAGAAATTGATACTGTAAGTATTAGTATTTATGTGTTCTTTATATATGCTTTTCATGTGCACAAATACATTTAATTCTTAATTATTATGTGCAGTTAGCGATGGCTAGAGACATGTTCAAAAGGAACAGCAGGGTCAAGAAAAGGATTTCATTTCGATCATGTTTTTGAGATAATGATGAATTTAGAAAAGTTTAAAGATCATAATGAACTAAGGAATCCACATAAAATTGCTCGAAAAAATTTCTCTACCCGTGTGTCATCATCATCGGAAAATGCTACATCCGACTCTCCTAGGATTTCATCATTTAATATTAACTTATCTGATGATAATATTGATGTAACATCACTTCCTTTAGCTACGGAAACTGATGGATCTTCTCATGAGCGACCAATGGGGGTGAAAAAAGCAAAGGCCAAAAGAAAAAATGATGATGCATATGGTGCTGAGTTTGCCAAGTTGGATGAACACAATGCAACAATTCAAGCAATGATGAAGGATAATGCTGTTGAACGAGAGAAGTACTTTGCGCTTGAACAGAAAAATTGGCAATCCAACAAGAAAAAATGGCATTGCATCAAGCTAAACGAGAAGATAAAATAATGTCGGTAGACTTGAGTGCCATTACAGATCCTACTACATATGCTTATTATAAACAGGAGAAAGAAAAAATCATGCGCAACCGAATGGGAAATCCACCGGAAGATTTTTCGTCGGGACTTTTTAGTCAATTTTTCAACAATTTCGGTGGGGATGATGGAACTAATTTGGGTGATTATTGAGTGAAGAATTTTATGTTGTACTATGTGTGTTTAAGTTTATGTTGTACTAGGTGTTGAAGTTTATTTTGTACTTGGTATTTAATTTTATGTTGGGTTTGCATTTTATATAATTCAGAAGTTTTTATTATTATTTAATGAGTGTTTAATATTTTAATTAAGTGATTCAACAAAATTTATGCACAAAATATATTTAAATTATAAAAATAAAATACAAATAAAATAAAAGAATTAAAATATAAATTTAGAAAATAAAAGATAAACTTCTACAATTTCATTTTAACCCTTTTGGGGGTCAAAATATAAATACACAAAGTTATAAACCTATTTAAAAAAAGCAAAAAAAAAAAAAGGTTCACACCAGCGGATGTGAAGGGGCGGAACACTGTAGCTCCCTCCCTCTCAAAGAGGGAGGGACCTCCATTTTTGCACGGGAGAACCCACCCTGCCTCCCACCCTGCATAAATGCCAAAATGCAGGGTGGGTTGGAGTTGATCTAATGTCAAAGTTTTCAACTTCCAATGTTATTGGTAGAGTTGAATCCCATGCCATAAATAAACTAATAATCTCAAACAATCATATGAAGTAATACTTCCTCTATATATAATTTTTATATATTTGCTATGGACCCACCCAGCATGTAGTCCAATGCAGATTTTAAATCATTAATAACCCAAGTTCGGTACAAGTAAAAATTCTAAAAGTTCAATATTTAAAAACTACACGACGAGACAAATCTAACAAGATATCGCTTGACTATATTTTAACTTGTATAACTATGATAAATTTTAAGTCAAAGTGTGCGGATGAATAGTATTCAAAACTCTAATGAAGTAAATAAAAGAAAACGGAGGAAGTATAAAAGATCACAAGTGACTATCAAATAAGTAAAGAGATTGTTTACACATATTTGAAGTGCAAGAATAATAATCTGAAAAAAATGATGAAGAAAGTGTTAAATATATTTCAAAATATTTCTCATGCATTCACAAAGTTCCAGCCGATCAACTCTCTTATGGGTAAGTAACCATTAAATTAAATTTCGGTAAGTAACCCAAATTAATTCTTCATAGTGCCATCATGGCATATCTCCCGAGTCTTGTTGGGTGAATTAAATTACTACTTGTAATGGAAAACTTAGAAAACTTAAATCTCCATGTGCTCGTTAATAATTCTCCAACTCGATAACAACAAGTTCCAAAGTTTTTATTGCAATTCTAAATGGCATCAAGTGAAAATTCTTACAAGCATTCATTATGGCCCTTGTCAAAAAATTCACAAAACTAGTTGTGTCTTTGTGATAGGACTCGTATATGATTGAAGATTTGCTCAACTTATTTGGCATAAACTCAGGTCAGCGTCGTAATTAGTGTGAAATGGGTCATTAAGGTAAATAAAACCCACTTGTACCCAAAAAAAAAAAGAAAACAATGAATTGTACCCAAAAAAAGGTAAATAAAACCCACAACATAAGGGCAACCAATACCAATTGTAGTACATAATGTAAGAATGAAGGTGGTAAGAAGAGTACAACGAACAACAAGAAATCATAATTATCATGTCTATGCATTTGATGAAGACATTTGCAGGCACTGAAAGAGGAAATTACACAAATTAAATAAATACTATGTTGCAGCATATATATTTATTTGTGAGGCTTGCAGATGAACAAAGTACTGATTGAGGATAGGTTTTTGCTTTTTTCCCACCAATCGCCTTTCAATCTCAGCCCTTGAGATCACATCCTATCCATTTTGTATTTCTGTCACATGCTACTGTCCATTTATTTTGGATCAATTATTGGATACTTCCAAACCAAGAGTTTATTTATGTTTCACCCCAATTATAAATATCTACTGTACTAGTACTAAAAGTTTGTGGACGATGTTGTTTATTTTGCAAATTTTATGATTCTATCGTATCCTCTACTATATTTTACTTCTTGTGAATCGGTCATTGTCAGCCCATTGGATTATTAGCAGATACATGCCTTTCTTCACTTTTTTTTTTTTTTTTAAAAAAAAAATTCTTCAAGTTTGGAACATACATAAAGCATTGTACGAATTTGCATGAATTAAATTTATTTTATTTTGCATATGTGGAATAGCAGGAAATTGGATTCCATGCCACAAACAATGGGAATAAATACTATGATGGTGGGCACAAGTTATCTGGTACCACAAACTCCACAAAGACATACAAAATGACAAATCTGCAGGACTCAATTATCATACTCAAATAATTTTGACATAGATTGTCCCTAGACAAACATATTAATGCTACTTTGTTGTGTTTAAGGTGTAAAAATGCAGTTTGCATATATAGGTTTAAAGAATATACGATTATTTATTTATTCATAAGACAATATAGTGTTTTATTTTTATTTATATTTTTTTTCTGAAAAAAAAAGAAGCTTGAACCCATAACCTCCTTGGGATATTAGTTTGTATTCTGTACGCAGGGGCAGATGTATTAAGGAAATAGTGGTGGCACAAGACATCATTTAAATTGATCAAATTGCTATTTTAAGGTTGAAACTTTATTTGCTACGAACCCACAGTACAAAGTTCTATGCACATTTTAAATCATTAATAACTCAAGTTCGGTACAAGTAAAAATTCTAAAAGTTAGATATTCAAAAACTACAAGACGGGACGAATCTAACAAGATCTCACTTGACTATATTTTAAGTACAAACTATGATAAAACTATAAGTGAAAGTGTGTGAGTGAATAATAATAAAAACCCAAATAAAACAACAAAAGAAAAACGGAGGAAGTATATGTATGTATACCAAAGTATCATATACGAAGTACTATATTTTTTTAAGGAAGTAGAGCTAAAACGTTTTCGGTATGAATTAGAACTAAATTGAAATATTACTTTGATACATAAAAGTAGTGTTGAACTCAGATTTTCAAAAATATTACTCCTATAAATTCAATGATCATAGTACTCAGAATGGAATACATCAACCAACAGACTGTGAAGTACTGAAGTGGTACTACTACATTTTATTAATCTGATGATGGAGAGTTTATATACGAAGTATATACTATAAATAAATATTCATTATGCGGTTACTCGATTTTATTGCTTGTATATATTTGGAAAATATAGTCGAATTGAGTCTTGTTAGAATCGTATAATCATGTAGTTTTAGAATATACATTTTACATAATTTATTGTTGTACACATTTTAAGATATTAGCGGTTGAAAAAGTGTCTTGGATTGTGTGCAAAAATAAAACAAGACAAGTTAAGTGGGACGGAGGGAGTACATTTTAAACGATTAATAACTCAACTCAAGTTCGGTACAAGGAAAAATTCTAAAAATTTGATATTTAAAAACTATAAGACGATACGAATTTAACAAGATCTCACATGACTATATTTTAACTTGTATATAACTATAATAAAAATTAAAGTCAAAGCATTCAATGAATAGTAGCATAATTTGGTTTGTATCAATAATTAGAAAACGGAGGTAGTATACTGGTATTAGTTAGAAATTGACTTTACAAATATTAGAGGAAGTATAATATAATACTCGTAGTAGCCATTAATATACAGAAGTTATTAATTAAATAAATCAGAATTTCGCCATTAATTGAATTGTTAAAAATACAGCACACTCCACAGGCATTGAATACTTTGAATTTGATCTGTCCAGTTGGTAACTGCTAGAGCTGTAAACGAGCCGAACCGAACCGAGCTTCAAGTGTTTGAGCTCTGTTCGTTAAGCTTAACGAACGAACACGAACCGAGCCAAAAATCTTAACGAGCCAATTTTCATGTTTGAGCTCTGTTCGTTTAACCTTACGAACGAGCTAATAACGAATGAACACGAGCCTAGTCGAGCTCAGTTAACGAACCATTTATTTTTATTAATAAATTTATTTGTTTCAGAATTAAATTAGGTATGAAAATGTAATGTATTGTAATATAATTTATGAGAGAAATGTGAAATTAATAAAAATGAAAAATAGAAAAAACAACTAGATAAAATTTTTATTTTTCATAATATATATTCCATTAAAAAAGAATTCCGAACTGTTCGCGAACTTAACGAACGAACACACAAACCAAATTATGTGATTGAGCTCGGTTCGTTTAACTTACCGAACGAGCTGTTAACGAACGAACACGTGTCGAAACGAACTCAGCTCACGAACTATTTGTTCTATTTATAGCACTAGTAACTGCACAAAAGCCTCACCAGGAGTAAGAAATAGTAATATCGACCTTAACTTTGAAGGACAAAAAAAACACCAAAAAGACTAATCAACTACAATAGCAAATAATAGAGTATGTATAATATAGTACTAAAAGATCGAATATATTCAACCCAAAAATCCATCCATAAAACATACTAGCATTGACTTATGTAAATCAAATTAGTTGGGACAAACAAACAGCTAACCAACCAACCTCTTCGGACTCATGAACTCGATATCCATGTATTAACAACTACTCAAGTTGTAATAACAACTAATCTAGGGAAAGAAAAACACCAACAAAAGCTCTCGGTTAGATGTACGACAGTCGTTTATACAAGCAGTTAGCAGTGCCGTAGAAAGCTTCAATCTTGACAAGCAGCAGCTTTTGACAACTTATTTCTACATATCAAGAATAGAAAGGCAAAATCAATTCAATATTTGCTGCTTTTCTATGTGAAGCATAATCAGCAATAATAAAAGTACCTTAGTAGGTTCTCGGCTCTCCTATTCAGGGCATCTGCCAATTCATCACCAACTACCATGAACTCAGGACCAAGTTGTAACTAGACAATGGAAAATTCAAGGAGATATTGACACAAATTAATTCTGATAAACTTACACCTTTACTTGCCATCCCAAAATGTGCTTGCAGGCTATTTCAAGCACACTTTACATATGAAGAATCTCAACAATAGTGATTGTGGTAGCTATTTATTTATTTATATTTATTTTTTTTTTGAGAGTAATGAAACCTTGTATTCCAAAAACTAAGGCTTGGAGCCTCCACACCAACAAAGTTATGTCCATACAACAAAGTAACTCAGCGTGATTAGCACTAATGGGCCTACACCTCCACAAAACTTACTATTCTATCATAACAAGACAAAAATAGGTCAAGATGGAGCAGTAATGTATGTCAACCAATTCATGCCCACTCAACCGAACCTGCCTATAGTAATTCGGACAACACCAGCTTTGTATACCACCTCCAGCAGCACCTTTCTCAGCCCTATGATCTATTATTCCGCACCATGGAGCAACATCATATATCGGCAACAGCTCCCGTGCGATAGGCATCGGCATTTTCTTGTCTCGGATCTTGTCCCGCACCACAACTGGTCCCTCTGTCTGTGACTCATCCATCCTCGGCGTATCCTGATCTCGGTGTCCAAAACTCTCATGTAGTGTGCCGCATTGACCTTTAAAAAACTTGTTACTGTCTACACACCTCCCCTGCATATAATTCAAAACCAATGCAACCAAAAAAACAAACACAGGGCCTAGCAATGGAATATAACAGGGACAAAAGGCATTTGGATTGAGTAAGTGGATGTCCAGAAGGGGGAGGAAAGAGGGAACTGACTGAATATGCTCACGCCAAAACTCAATTCCTTCTGTTCATCAATATACCCAGCAAAGTAATAACCACACCATAATACATTAATCAACAAGACCATAAGTATTAAACACAAACTCTGATCCCTTTCTTTCAAGCTACACTTCACAATAAGACAACCCTTTTACCCTACCCACACTTATGTAAACCGAAATCCCCACGCTTCTCTATTCCCCCATTTTTATTTTTATTTATTATTATTATTATTATTATTATTATTATTATTTTTTATTTTCATATATATATATATATTTTTTCTCTTTTTCTTCTTATTCTCCATCAATCACCCATTCTTACCCTCCCATTTTCTTCCAATTGGTATTACACCTGCCCAATTTTACAGACGTTCCATTTCCCCTAATTTTCCATCACCGATGTTTATTTCAAAACTAGAATTTTGCACGTGAGACATTAACAGGCAATTCCCACGTTCCCCAAGGTGCAAGGAGTTTGTCTGGTTATGGCTATAGGAATGATATTGGTTCAGGTTTCAGAGGCGGACATATGATGAGAGGATATATCAATAATGCTCTGAAGACATATCAGTAGTCACAAAGGATATTTCGATTAGGCTCAAATAAGATGTCTGTAAGGCTCAAACACTTGGCTCACTGGGGAATAGAAAACGAAGTTGGGATTAAAAGGTTTCCGAGATGGTTCACCCTATAGCCCTTAACATTTTCGTTGCATTGAGATGAACATATGCAGGTTCAGACATGTATTATAATAACAAGTCCATAGTGCCAGGCAGCTCCACTTATACACATGTCAAAGAGAGTTAAAAGCTACGATCTCACCGGTTTAGCTGGACAGAAACTAAGTATGCTCCCTGCGCAGATTCATCATTCTTTCCGAGAGTATCTTGCACCCGCAACATAGTATTACCTCTTACGGTAAGCATAGTACATGGCATCAAGACTACCAAATGCAAGACAACTTGAGCAATCAAATCCAAGTCATCGTAGTTTCAGGAATTTAGAAGTGTAATTAACAGGACAAGCTGATATGCAGAATCATCCCAGCAAGATCACAATCATGATGTTTGGTTGCATTTTTAAGCGTTTTTTGAAGGTATTTTTATTTGATATATATTTTTTTTTAATGTGCCTAAAAAGTATTTTACACTCCTATGTAAATGACATAACAGAGCTCAAACCCAATCGAAACCAAAAGTTCTTGAAGAGTGTAATCAAATATGGCCAATATCATTTCATAGCAAGTAGCAGCAAGCTAGAATGATTGATTTTCGTTATTGAAAACAGCTGCGAAGTCAAATTAAGAGCTGGTAAAAGAGAATAATCATATACAAGCATCGATAGAGAAAGATCAAAAGGCACGTACTTGAATTCAAAATGAACAAAGAAAATGATTTACAAGAAAGACAGAAGAGATTCAACTAAGGCACTCTAATCTCACTTATCAACTTATAGTTCTCAAGCAATTCACTAAGACATCATAAATAGAAACGAAACGCTGTACCAAAGTATAAATAATTCATTATCATCATCAATCAAGAAATCAAAAATCATTTCAGTTAGCTCTCAATTCAACTTTTTGTTCGACCTTCCTCCCTATTCGCTCTTCCACGCATGTAGAATCAGCGAGAATCCGAGACTCTGCAGCTGCACGTCTCGGAATCTCTGCGACCACGACCACTGCAGCGAGTGTGGATCGCAAAGGGACTGACTCCGCCACAGCTTCTCCGCCGACTCCCTCGTTTTAAACATGAAAACTGCGTTCCCACTGGATGAACCCCCAAAGAGCCAATCATACACGTCCCAAAAGACCTCCACCGCAACATCATCCACCAACACGACATGATTGCCCCGAAATTTCCACCGCAACCTCTTCACCTGCAATATCTGCTTTCCATCCATAACAACGGCGAGGCAAGGCTCCGAAGCTGCCGTGTCGCATTCGATCACAAGATCGTGACCCCGGCTGTCGCTTGAAAAGCGAACCTTCGTTGCAAACACTTTCTTCCCAAAAATATGCTCCCTTTTCAACACGAAAACCGCGCCACATGGTGCCGGGATGGCCCCCGTTTTCTTCAAGGCTTCCTTCTTCATGTCCCCTAAAAGCAAAACCATTTGCTTCTCAAAGGCAATGGCCAGATAGAAACCCTCCAATGGCTCCGGTCCGTATCCGAATTTGGCGGAGGAAAGGTCCCAGGAGATGTCGATTCTGAAGGAATCATCGGATTCCAAACACTTTGATCCTTTCTTCTTGGAGAAAAGCCAAGGTTTGATTTCCATTTTACAGAGGGATTGGTGGGTGGAATTATCAATTCCAACGGTGAGCCCTTGCCCCATCAAATTCTTGCTCCAGGTGACAGTAATCCAACAGGTTTTGCCGTGGAATCTACACTGATGAACACAGGTGACAAGATTCTGGGGTATTTTACTCGTGGAGGGGAAATCAGCAACTTGAACCGCATTTTCCCCGAAACAAGAGGGGAAATCCTTCATCCTCGATCGCTCACGGAATCAATCAATCGAATTAAAGTTAAACCCTAATTTTAAAATTTTGGGTATTTTTCAAAATTCCCTTCAGAAAACAAGAACAAAGGGGATTCAGCAAAATTGGAGGAACGGGGAAAAACAAAAAATAATAATAATAATAATAATAATAATAATAATAATAATAAAAAGCATTCAAGAGGGTTTAGAAAGAGAGCGAGAGAACTAACCTCAAATTGAGATAATCCGAGAAGGGGATTGAATAAATTGGGAAATAAATCAGTGCAAAGAATTCTTGGAATTCTAATTGCCTCTTCACCACCAGTTGTTTACCTGGAGCAACAACACCCAAAATATTTGATTCTTGATCTGGGTTTCCTCAAAAAAAAAATAAAAAACCCTTGCTTTACAAACCCATGAATCGAATTCGGGGACGGGGTAGGGAAGGGGTCCCCTAAATTGCAGGCAAGGGAATTAAAACTGTGGAGAGTTGTAAAGGTAGGGGAAGGAGACAAAAAGTGGAATGCTCGGACTCGTTTCACTGTCGACTACAGGCGACCAAAGACCACCTCTACTTTGACAGCACATAGTACATTAATATATACACATTTTTTTTTATATGTATATGCGTGTAAGAAACAACCCATACTCAAATGAATTAAACTGAAGTACATAAATAAAGAAGAAAACCGACTGAGATTTCTTGAATCTTGAATACTAGAATTTCGCTTTGTTTTATACTAATAATGTACTCCTATATAGTACTCCCTCCGTCCCACGAAGTTTGAACCCTATTCCTTTTTGGGGTTGTTAACCGAGAATTTCTTTGAGGGAGAAACCTCTTTTTTGATTGATGAGTATCAAAAGGATTACAAGAATTGCAGAAAGAAAAATACACGAAAATAAGAAAGCTGTAAAGGAATGGAAAATTTTGCAGGAATGTAAAAGCAGGAATTGAACTTACAGAATGAAACAAGTGCAGGAAAAAAAATGCAGAATGAAATCTCTCAAGGAGTTGTGTGTTGGGGTGCCTTCTCTCAAGTGCCTCCCTTCCTCCTTTTATAGGAGGAGGAGGTAGCTCCCCGTGCGGCTTCCTGTTGAGACACAGGTGGCCTCCTGTTGAAACACATGCAGAGTTTAGGGTTTAGGCAGCCTGACTTTCTGTGACATAGTATGGCAGCATTCGGCACGCGAGGCGACTTTTGTGGCAGAGGTTGGTTAGGGGCCTCCACCATCTCTTGGGTTGGCCTCCATCCTACGTCTTGGCCTCCATCATAGTGTTGGCCTCCATCTTAGGGTTGGTTTCCATCTTGTTTGGCCTCCATGGCTTCCACCTATACACACGACCTCCACCATCTCTTTGGGTCTCCACGACCTCCACCCATACAGACGACCTCCATTCTTACGGACGGCCTCCACCATTTCTTTGGCCTCCATCGTCCGGGCTGTTGTCTACGCGGCCTCCCTCTTCCGGATATGGGCTTTTGGAGACGCGTCCTCCCCCTTCCGGATATGGGCTGTTGGAGACGCGTCCTCCCGCTTCCGGATATGGGCTTTTGGAGATACGTCCTCCCTCTTCCGGATATGGGCTTTTGGAGACGCGTCCTCCTCCTTCCGGATATGGGCTTTTGAAAATGCGTCCTCCCTCTTCCGGATGCGTCCTCCCGCTTCCGGATATGGGCTGTTGGAGATGCGTCCTCCCCCTTCCGGATATGGGCTTTTGGAGACGCGTCCTCCCGCTTCCGGATATGGGCTTTTGGAGACGCGTCCTCCCCCTTCCGGATATGGGCTGTTGGAGACGCGTCCTCCCGCTTCCGGATATGTTTTTGCCCGGGGCCGAGCAATCTACAAAAATAGATGGGCCTCCAATATTGGACTAACAGATATGGACCTTAGTATTTTTGTTGGTGTTAACAGATGCCCCCCTCGCGCATTTTGTCTGATTAGCATCTTAAGACAAATTTGCGCGCTTAATTTCGGATTTGGAGGTCCAGGCCCATTACGCCTCATCCTCTTTTTACTCCGGTTGCCGGCCATCACCAGGGGATTTCCGGCCGCCGCCGCCGGGTGCCGCTGTCCACACTGAGCCAGGCTGCTAGCTTGCTCCGGAAGCCGCCACTACCTCCCGGGTTGGACCGCCGCTGCTCTGCGTTGTGGCCGCCACCTGTTTCCGCCTTGGCCGCCGTCCGAGGAGCACGAGGCCGCCACCCATCCAGCGAAGGCCGCCACTCCCTCCATCGAAGGCCGCCACCTCTCCAGCGAAGGCCGCCGTCTCTTCCATAAGCTTGAGGCCGCCACCACCCTCGCATAGGAGGCCGCCCATCACACCCGAGAGGCCGCCGTGTTCATCGCCTTGGCCGCCACCTTTTGCGCTCAAGACCGCCACCCCTCCATACAAGGCCGCCATCTCTTCCACAAGGCCGCCACTTCACTTGTGCGAGGAGGCCGCCAGCCTTATGCGAGGAGGCCGCCACTCAAGAAGCCGCCGCCCATCCAACTCGTCGTGACCGCCGTCCTGAAGGCCGCCGCTGCGAGACCGCCATCGCCTTCGGCTTGGCCGCCACCATCATCCGTTCTTGCGCAGTTGGAGATCGCTCTGCGGAGGCCACCACCCAAGCACGAGAGGCCGCCATCCTCATTCCACGAAGGCCGCCATTCCCTTAAGAGGCCGCCGCCTTCCTCCGTCGGAGGGCCGCCGCGCATCGAAGGCCGCCACTAAGATCCGGAGAGAGGCCGCCACCACCTTGGCCGGAGGCCGCTACCTCTTTCTTCCGGAGGGCCGCCATCCCCGAGCGTCGTCCTCAGTCACCGACTACTCGGCTTCCAAGGCCGCTGTCGACTCGGTTCCAGGGCCACTACCCAGGTTTTTTATCACCCAAGGTTATTGCCTTGGCCACCACCCTAGGTTCATCTTCCTCTTTATTGTGTTTCAATTCTCCAAAACGAGTCTCGTGCATAGGTAGACGCTTCTCGTCTCGTTCCTCGAAGAATTTTTCCAAGCGGGCCGCTTTCTCGGCCAGCTGGGCAAGATCAGTCGCATCATGCACAATTAAATGTTCCTTTAGTTTTGGCAACATATTAGACACTGCTATATTGGCTATTTCTCTATCCGGGATTGCTATGGTGCACCGGCCTTTCAGCCGTTGTAATCTATTGATAAAAGTACTTGCCGTTTCATCGGCAAATTGTTTAGCGTTAGTGAGATCTGCAAGACTGACCTGCGACAGAGGTGTATAAAATCTGTCGTGAAATGCCCGCTCGAGATCGGCCCAATTTTGAATTGAATTTGGCCGCATGGATGCAAACCAGACAAATGCGGGTCCAGTCAAAGAGGAACTGAACAATCTTAACTTCAGCCAGTCGTTGGCCGCTGCTTCCCCACACTGAGCAGTAAACCTGCCCACGTGTTCTACGGTTGATTTGACGTCATCTCCCGAGAACGTGGTGAACTCGGGCATTTTGAAGCCTTTAGGGTAAGGCTGCATGGTGTCTACCCAATCCGGGTATGGTTTCCTATAGGTGGGCCGTTCCATCGGCCTCAATTGAATGCCGAAATGTTGCTGCATCATATCCGCTAACAATTCGGGAGATACTACCGGCGCCTGTGCAGGAGGCATGGTAGCTTGTTGATATACGGCGGCCGGATGAGCCATGGCGGCCTGAGGCATGGCGGCCTGGACCATGGTGGCGGTCGAGACCAAGTTGGCGGCCGGATGAGGCATGCTGGCGGCCTGAGGTATGGCGGCCTGAGTCATGTTGGCGGCCGAGGCCAGGTTGGCGGCCGGATGACTCATGTTGGTAGCCGGGCGAATTATGTTGGCGGCCGGGTATGGGTTGGCGGCCTGAGGTTGCAGGGCGGCCTGATGTGAACTGGAGGCCTGATACTGGGCGGCCAAGTGTGGACTGGCCTGTTGCTGGGTGGCCAAGTGTGGACTGGCCTGATGTTGGGCGGCCTGATGCAATGGGGAGGCTGCCTGGGCGGCCTGAGGCACTGGGGAGGCCGCCTGATAGGAGGCCTGATGCAATGGGGAGGCCGCTTGATAAGAGGCCTGATGGAATGGGGAGGCCGTTTGGTAAGAGGCCTGCAATGGGGAGGCCTGATGATGGGAGGCCTGAGGCAATGGAGAGGCCGCCTGATAGGAGGCCTGATGCAATGGGGAGGTCGCCTGAGCGGCCTGAGGCACTGGGGAGGCGGCCTGATGGGTGACCTGAGACATGTGGGCAACCAAAGGTATGTTGGTGCCTTGAGGTTGCATGTGTCCTCCTCCAGTATTTTGCATGGCGGCTGGGATGGGAGCCGCCACTCCAAATGGCGGGACAGATGCCATTAAGTATCCTGATGGAGCATACATCATAGGAGGTGGTGCTCCAAACTCAGATAGTGATGGCTGGCCAGTCCCCCAAGTCTTTTGTAGACCGCCATACGGTCCTGTAAGGCTTGGTGACATATTCAGGCCAGGGATATATCCCTCTTGTGGAGTACGCAGGGATCCACATATTCTGTCAGTTTGGTCGGCCATTGCAGGCCGCAATACATCCATAAGGTGCCTTGTTAGTAAAGGCATGAATTCAGCCATCGATTCATTCATCGATAGCCGTATTTGTTCCGAAAAAGTTGGGACTTGCATTATCCCCTGCGGTTGTTGAGAGGTAGTCGCTGTATCATCGACGTTCTCAGATGGTGTTCTTACTGGAGTTTCTTCATGCAGCGACATTTCTCCAAATCTTTGTGTTAAATCCCTTACTATTCGTCCGGATCTGAGTTGCATACACTTTCAAGCGGATATGGTTTCCACTTCGCGTCCCACTGGGCGTGCCAATTTGTTAACCGAGAATTTCTTTGAGGGAGAAACCTCTTTTTTGATTGATGAGTATCAAAAGGATTACAAGAATTGCAGAAAGAAAATACACGAAAATAAGAAAGCTGTAAAGGAATGGAAAATTTTGCAGGAATGTAAAAGCAGGAATTGAACTTGCAGAATGAAACAAGTGCAGGAAAAAAAATGCAGAATGAAATCTCTCAAGGAGTTGTGTGTTGGGGTGCCTTCTCTCAAGTGCCTCCCTTCCTCCTTTTATAGGAGGAGGCCTCCTCCTGTAGCTCCCCGTGCGGCTTCCTGTTGAGACACAGGTGGCCTCCTGTTGAAACACATGCAGAGTTTAGGGTTTAGGCAGCCTGACTTTCTGTGACATAGTATGGCAGCATTCGGCACGCGAGGCGACTTTTGTGTCAGAGGTTGGTTAGGGGCCTCCACCATCTCTTGGGTTGGCCTCCATCCTACGTCTTGGCCTCCATCATAGTGTTGGCCTCCATCTTAGGGTTGGTTTCCATCTTGTTTGGCCTCCATGGCTTCCACCTATACACACGACCTCCACCATCTCTTTGGGTCTCCACGACCTCCACCCATACAGACGACCTCCATTCTTACGGACGGCCTCCACCATTTCTTTGGCCTCCATCGTCCGGGCTGTTGTCTACGCGGCCTCCCTCTTCCGGATATGGGCTTTTGGAGACGCGTCCTCCCCCTTCCGGATATGGGCTGTTGGAGACGCGTCCTCCCGCTTCCGGATATGGGCTTTTGGAGATACGTCCTCCCTCTTCCGGATATGGGCTTTTGGAGACGCGTCCTCCTCCTTCCGGATATGGGCTTTTGAAAATGCGTCCTCCCTCTTCCGGATGCGTCCTCCCGCTTCCGGATATGGGCTGTTGGAGATGCGTCCTCCCCCTTCCGGATATGGGCTTTTGGAGACGCGTCCTCCCGCTTCCGGATATGGGCTTTTGGAGACGCGTCCTCCCCCTTCCGGATATGGGCTGTTGGAGACGCGTCCTCCCGCTTCCGGATATGTTTTTGCCCGGGGCCGAGCAATCTACAAAAATAGATGGGCCTCCAATATTGGACTAACAGATATGGACCTTAGTATTTTTGTTGGTGTTAACAGGGGTGTCCCACGAAGTTTGAACCCTTTCCGTTTTTAGAAAAATTAAATTAATATAAGTTTGATTAGAATCTTAATTATTATCAAATCCCATTAAAAATACTTACTTTTACTATTCTGCACAAATTCCAATGCATTATTACTTTCCTATACAAAGTCCCTTATATTTCTTTAACTCTTAATATTACAAAATTGATACAAATAAAAATTGTATAAAATATATATTCTAAAACTACACGATTAGACGATTCTAACAAGACCACACTTTAATATTTTTCTCAAATTACATCACTACGATAATATTAAGTCAATGTTAAACAATAAACAGTATCAAAATTTATTATAATCTTAAACACAAATACCCACACCACTTTAACTACTAAACTCCACTACCTAAATTACCGTGCCCAAAAGAAAGGCTTCAATCTTCGCGGGACGGAGGGAGTATATCTTACTTTTCTAATATTGCTCAAATTCTGGCTTTTTTCTAGGGTTTAATGGATGATTAGTGTTTGGGTTATAGTATTAATTTGAAATATATCTCTGGCAGAATACCAAACACATGGAAATAGAGATAGAGTGGGGGATGAAGGCAGGAAGTAATGTCTGCTCAAATTAGGAATAGGGGGGTTTCAATAATAATTATGCCCATATATTAAGTAGTAACACATGAGCTGTAGAAATTGGGTTGAAAATTAAATGGGGTTCCAAGGGGAATCTGATGAGTCATGTATTATTGTTAATTACTGTATTTATTAATACTACGTCATTATTTTATTCCTCAGGTTTTTTTTTTCCAGGCAAAGGCACATGAAACCCATGTATCAGAATAATTACATCCTCAACCCTATTTCATCACTCTTTTCTTTTCCTTTCTATTTTTATCATGACATCCTAATTCCTAGCGTGATACGAGGCGGGGTTATTTTTGCAACAAAAAAGATCTCCAACAATGTATATACATGGAAATATAAAAGTTATGTAAACTAATTAGGACATGAGATCTTGTAAAAACAGAAATGACCACCCTCCTTTATAGAAAATCACTATTTAATTTGGGGGGAATTTCCATTTATCTCCAATTTTATTTTATTCATTTTTCTACACAAGGGAAAAAGTAAATTACAATAAACAAACCAAATCGAAAGCAAATGAGGTATTAATAACGCGCTGAAGTTGTGCGTTTTATTTTCTATTAAAAAGAAAAAGCTTTTTCAAAAAATCCATCTACATGCTCCCCCAAAAAAAAAAAAAAAAATCCATCTACATGATCTTAACAAAGGTAGCAAGTGAATTATACTTGCCATAGTAAATTTAATAATCTACTTACAAAACATGAATCAGATAAAATGATTAATCTTTGGATTATAATACATTTATTATTGCGCCATAACCAAATAAGCCAACAAACAATTAATGGCAAACTATTCTTAAGTTGTTGGCGACGTGTGTTGCCATTATCCTGTATTGGCGCAACAAGTGGGAAGTTGGTTTTCAACCATTCTTAAACATGGCGATTGTAAAACAATGATTGGTATAAGAGGCATTTCTAGTTTTATTTATGTATTTATTTATTTTTTATTTTATTTTTTATTGTTGTTACTATTTTTCATTAAAAAAAATTGCAACGGGAATGAGAACTGACCTCAGTGGTTATCTCTCCTATCTTCCAACCATAGGTTGGGGTTCGATTCACACCCGGCCCCCTATCTCTCCTCTTTATTCCCCTTTGTAATTTGTGTGGCTTGAACTCCCACACACATTCGCCGACACATAGGTATCAATGTTTTTTTTGAAAAACAAAAAAACAAAAAACAAAACAAAACATTGCAACGATGATTACATTTCCATTCGTATGATGTTCAATCATCTTGAGATGCCAGTACACCAAACAATTACATATGGCAAAAATCCATGATGAATTGAGTCCCTTTAACACATGATGAGGAGTACCAATTCCAATAGATGCCCACAGGAAATTAATGTGGAGGCCAAACGAACGGGAAGGGTCGGAACATTTTCAGTCCATTTTAAAAGAAGTATGCAAAACAGCCCAGGTCTGTTTGAGAATTAACTGTTAGCTGTTGTTAACGCTGGAATTCGGAATAAAAGATTTCTTTTTTATTGAAGAACTTGGGGAAGGATTACAAGAAAACTAGAAAAGCGAATACAGTAATTTAAAGAAAGCGGTAAAGGAATTTAAGAACAGAAAGCAGTAAAATGCAGGAAAGCAATAAAGAAAGTAAAAATAAAAGACGCTCTCTTGAGGAGTATTGGGGCTGCCTTGCGCACGATGCCGACGTCTATATTTATAATGGTGAGGCGTCTTCAATCCCTTGGTTCAGTTTCCTTGTCTGGGCGTCTTGCCAGGATTCCTTTCCTTATCTGGCACCTTCGTCCGATATGTTTCCCAATTTGAGGATTCACTTTGATCTCGACACAGCTTCATCGAAGGCGGCCTCCATCCTAGGGTTGACCTCCACCATCTCTTGGGCCTCCACGGCCTCCACCTTACAGACGGCCTCCACCCTCACAGACGGCCTCCACCATCTCTTGGGCCTCCATCGTCCGGGCTGTTGTCTACGCGGTCTCCCTCTCCCGGTCTGTGTCTACGCGGCCTCCCTCTCCCGGGCTGTGTCTACGCGGCCTCCCTCTTCCGGGCTGTGTCTACGCGGCCTCCCTCTTCCGGGCTGTCTACGCGGCCTCCCTCTTCCGGGCTGTGTCTACGCGGCCTCCCTCTTCCGGGCTGTGTCTACGCGGCCTCCCTCTCCCGGGCTGTGTCTACGCGGCCTCCCTCTTCCGGGCTGTCTACGCGGCCTCCCTCTTCCGGGCTGTGTCTACGCGGCCTCCCTCTTCCGGATATATTTTACCCAATTGGGCTAATTTATTTAGACGAGCAACTCCATTGGGCTTAATATATTTTTGCTATGTTAACAGATGCCCCCCTCGCGCATTTTGTCTGATTAGCATTTTAAGACAATTTTGCGCGCTTAATTCAAGTTCATAGGTCTACCGAGGCCCATTATGCCTGATTTTCTTTTCCTTCAGATTCCAGCCGCCACCGTCGACAGAGCGTCGTCCGGCCGCTGACTTCGCCTGGAGGCCGCCACTTTCGCTGGAGACCGCCACCACCGAGGCTGCTAGCTATCACGAGGCTGCCGTCCTGCTATGAGGCCGCAACTCCCAATACCGCCACCAGGATCGGGAGGCCGCCACCACCTGGGGGAAGGCCGCCATCCCTGCGTTTGGAGAGGCCGCCACACACAAGCCTCGGCCGCCAGCCACTACCTGCATGAGGGCCGCCATCCATCTCAAGGGCCGCCATCTTTTGCACGCGAGGCCGCCATCATCTTGCATGAGGGCCGCCGCCACCCTCTCTTCGGGGGACACCCTCCTCTTCTCTTGCACTAGGGGCCGCCATCCTTGCCTTGGCCATGACCCGAAGGCCGCCATCCCCGAGTGGCTTGGAGGCCACCATCACCTGAATCTTGGAGACCGCCACTACTTGAGAGCTCGGAGGCCGCCACCCTCATCGCAGCACGAGGCCGCCATTGCTTGGTTGAAGGCCGCCATCTACCCGAAAGTTTGGAGGAGGCCACCACCATTGCCTTGTGTTCGGGACGCCGTCCTTTTGTTTCCAAAAGGCTGCCACTCAGTCCCTGGCCGCCATCCTTCGCCGCGCGAGGCTGCCCGAGGCCGCCACCCTAGAGGCCGCCACCTATGCCCCGAGGCCGCCACCTGGAGGTCGCCACCCCCATTGCCCAAGGCCGCCATTTGAAGGGCTAGACCGCCACCTTGGTCTGTTCCAGGCCTCCATCAGCTTTTCTTCCCAGGTCGCCATTCGAGTATCAGCCAGGGTGACATCATCGGTCTGGCCGCATACTCAGCCAGGCGCCATTCTCAGTCACCGACTACTCGGCCTCCAAGGCCGCTGTCGATGGCGCCCCAGGGCCACTATCCAGGGTTTTTACTGCCCAAGGTTATTGCCTTGGCGAACACCCTTGGTTCATCTACCTCTTTATTGTGCTTCAATTCCTCAAAACTAGTGCCGTGTGTAGGTAGATGCTTCTCATCTTGTTCCTCAAGGAAATTTTCCAAGCGGGCCGCTTTCTCGGCCAGCTGGGCAAGATCAGAGGAATCCTGCATAATTAAACGTTCTTTCAACTTTGGCAACATATTCGCCACTGCAATATTAACTATCTCCCTATTAGGGATTGCCATAGTGCATCGGCTCTTAAGCCGCTGTAGTCTGTTAATAAATGTGCTTGCCGCCTCATCGGCAAATTGCTTGGCATTGGTAACGTCTGCGAGACTCACTTGTGTCAATGGTGTATAGAATCTGCCATGGAATGCTCGCTCCAGTTCGTCCCAATTTTGAATTGAGTTAGCCCGCAACGATACATACCACGTATAGGCGGGTCCAGTAAGGGATAAACTGAACAGACTCAACTTCAACCAATCATCGGTCGCTGCTTCACCACACTGGGAGGTGAATTTGCCCACATGCTCCACAGTTGACTTGCCATCATCCCCTGAGAATGTGGTGAACTCGGGCATCTTGAAACCCCTGGGATATGGTTGTATGGTGTCTACCCAATCAGGGTAGGGTTTCCTGTATGTAGGCCGCTCCATAGGCCTTAGTTGAACTCCAAAATATTGTTGCATTAGGTCTGCAAGCAACTCGGGTGATACCATGGGTGTCTGTGCAGGAGGCATGGCGATTGTGGGAGGTGTGGCAGTTGTCGAAGCCCTTTCATTTGGCTGTAGCACCTGCCCCCCTTGCGTTGGCGGCATCCAACCAGGCTTAGGTACGGACACCAGTACTGGCATGGCAGTTGTGGCAGATGTGGCCGGTGTTGAAGCCACTCCATATGGTTGTGGTGCCGCCTGCCCCCCTTGCGTTGGCGGCATCCAAATAGGGTTCGATAATACCGGTATTGGTGAGTAGTTAGACACATAAGGTGTGGTGAGAACGTTCAGCACATGGGGTGCCGCTTGACATGGTGGCATGCCATATCCATCAGGGACCGTTGGACAGCCGTGTGAAGCACTGGAGGCCATCAAATATCCTGGCGATGCATAGATCGGCACTGGAGATGCCGCATAACTAAGGGTCTGCATGCTAGGTGCCGCTGGAGTGAAGGAATAAACCGTCTGATGTGAAAATGGAAAGAGGCTAGCCGAGCTGCTTCCGGACTCCGAGAGTGGCGACTGGCCATATGCGGCTCCCCAAACCCTCTGTTGGCCGTCTGCCGGCCTCGGGCATGGGAGACTGTGCGGCACATTCATGTCGTTTGCAGGAACAGTTCTATCTGGCTGAGTACGCAAGGAACTGCAAATTCTATCTGCTTGGTCGGCCATGGCAGACCGCAACACATCCGCTAAGTGCTTTGTGACTAAAGGCATGAACTCGGCCATCGATTCTGTCATTGATAGCCGCACTTGCTCGGACAGTGCAGGGGTTTGCATTATACCCTGTTGCGATTGAGAGGTGCTTTCTACCGCTTCATCGGTAGGCGCTCTAAGTGGCATCTTTTCATGTAGAGACATTTCTTCAAATTCTTGATTAAAATTACTTGCTAACCTTTCAGATTTGGGACGTATAACCCTAAGCGGATATGGCTTTCCACTCGTGTCCCACTGGGCGTGCCAATTTGTTAACGCTGGAATTCGGAATAAAAGATTTCTTTTTTATTGAAGAACTTGGGGGAAGGATTACAAGAAAACTAGAAAAGCGAATACAGTAATTTAAAGAAAGCGGTAAAGGAATTTAAGAACAGAAAGCAGTAAAATGCAGGAAAGCAATAAAGAAAGTAAAAATAAAAGACGCTCTCTTGAGGAGTATTGGGGCTGCCTTGCGCACGATGCCGACGTCTATATTTATAATGGTGAGGCGTCTTCAATCCCTTGGTTCAGTTTCCTTGTCTGGGCGTCTTGCCAGGATTCCTTTCCTTATCTGGCACCTTCGTCCGATATGTTTCCCAATTTGAGGATTCACTTTGATCTCGACACAGCTTCATCGAAGGCGGCCTCCATCCTAGGGTTGACCTCCACCATCTCTTGGGCCTCCACGGCCTCCACCTTACAGACGGCCTCCACCCTCACAGACGGCCTCCACCATCTCTTGGGCCTCCATCGTCCGGGCTGTTGTCTACGCGACCTCCCTCTCCCGGGCTGTGTCTACGCGGCCTCCCTCTCCCGGGCTGTGTCTACGCGGCCTCTTTCTTCCGGGCTGTGTCTACGCGGCCTCCCTCTTCCGGGCTGTCTACGCGGCCTCCCTCTTCCGGGCTGTGTCTACGCGGCCTCCCTCTTCCGGGCTGTGTCTACGCGGCCTCCCTCTTCCGGGCTGTGTCTACGCGGCCTCCCTCTCCCGGGCTGTGTCTACGCGGCCTCCCTCTTCCGGGCTGTCTACGCGGCCTCCCTCTTCCGGGCTGTGTCTACGCGGCTTCCCTCTTCCGGATATATTTTACCCAATTGGGCTAATTTATTTAGACGAGCAACTCCATTGGGCTTAATATATTTTTGCTATGTTAACAGCTGTTAACCGATTATGTGAGTAACTTGAATAATAAATTAGTTAAAATTAGCTGTTTGGCAGTTTTGAGGTAAATTTTTTGCTTAAAATAAGCTAATTCAAAGATGCTTCTATTTGCAGCGGTTTTTAAAAAAGCTGATTGAACACTATTTTAAGTTATTTTGTCTTTTGAAATAAGTTAATTTATCTTAAATTGACTAGAATAAGCTAATTCTATTTAGCTTATTTGTCAAACAGATCCATAAATTGTTTCTATAAACAAAATATAGTATCCTAATATATTAATAATTGAATAAAATTCACAAATATTTTGTTTCATGCTCCTTTCATTCATATTTATCTCAATAGGGATTTGGTTTGAGAGCTGAATCAACTCTTGCTGAAGTGTTGAATGAGTGCTTTGTATGTGCTGAATATTTTTGTACAGTCCAAACACCATTAAATACTCAACATACATGATACACCTCATTAACACCCAATACGCATACCTCAGTGGATCAGCACGCTCACATCTACTGAACTTTTTCAGTTCAACAGGCTATCCAAACCCTCAATCTGTATTAAAGATATTACTCTTAAGCAAAATGGTAAAGAGTTTAAGTATGTGGAAAATATATTATACGTAGTATATGGAAAGTAATATGTAGATTTATTACTCTATTAATCAATATTCCGAATGGGTTTGTGTCATGACTCAGGATATCCAGAGTTGCCATCTGGATGCAATAGATGTACTATTTTTCCCCCCACATATGGCAGTAGATTTTAATATTCTCTTTCCTTTTCATAGTTTTAGTAATTGATGGTAATTTAGGAGATGTTACATTTTTGTTAATCCTGAAATCATGGACATTATTGTGAAAGGATATAATTGTTACACATGTGATGGGCCAATATTATTCTCCCAATTTATTAAGATTGTCCATATTTTTTTATTTTTTGTAGCAATTGTGTGTGGAATTTTTGTGTGTGCTGCAAACTTTTTGTGTGTGCTATACACAATGCATAAACATGTTTTGACAACAATGTTATATGCTACAAATTAATCAACTTATATTGCATACACACGTCATGCAAATACTATTAATTACTATGTATATTTTTTCATACATGTGCTGCCGACAAATTTACATTTGTGTTATGTAACTATTTAATTGATGTTGTCAATGTCTATATAAAATGTTCTTCTCAATCCGCATGCATGATATGTGAACATGGTTCACAATCTGTGTTATTTTTTAACCTAACATTGTTCCTATATGTTCTGTAGATTTTTTTTCACAATCTGTAAATTGCAATTGGTACACCACACCTCCATATTTGCTCAATTCTAAAATAGCAGTTGCGAATCATTCATAAGTTACGCCATTAATTTGGGTGTTGACATATACACTTTCCATTTCCATTGATTGCATTGAAATAGTATAATTGGACAGCATTCTCACGCACAGCACATTGTCCTCTCCATTGGAACACGTCTGGGTATCCAGATTTTAAGCAATCAGGATACTAACTCTATTGTCAATATTTATATATTTTTTGATAATTATGTCCTTAACTAATTATAGCCGTTGGATTTGAATATAATAATGTCATGTATCTCCGCAATATTAGTACATAACACAACACCAAACTTCAACCACTAATAGTTAGTAGTGTTTTAAATTTCGAATGAAATTTCGGGATTTCGGTTGAAATTTCGAGTTTCGGGACACCTCGAAGCGAAATTTCACGTAGAATAATTTTTTGTAAAATTTCCTCCGAATTTCGTCCGAAACCTAAAATTTCCCGAAATTTTTACTTTTTTTTTAAATTTTAAAAATAATTTCATTTTTTAAAAAATAAAATTTATGCTTCAACGCATGTTGATTATGTCACCGATTTTAAGTCAAATCTTTACAATCAATGTGATTCATGATATCAACAATATTATGAACATAGTTTATCATGTCATGAGTATTTTCAGCATATTGCTAGTTTATATAGCAACAGAGATGGGGTATTTTGAAATATCTTCATTTTCATCCTCTCGGGAACTCAATGTGGTTTTCTAAAAGAATTGCAAATATTTTCGAAATTTCCCGCAAAATTTCAAATATCTTCGAAATTTTCATAAATTTATATGTCCGATATCGACACCGATACTGACATTTAAAACCTTGATAGTTAGTAGGTTCAGTGGTAATTAGCATTGTATTTAGTAGCGAAGACTAAGGTTTAATCCCCGTAACGTTAATTGCAAAGGAATGGATTGTTTTAATAATGCCAGAACTCACCCCAAACAAGATTATTCGGCTATTGAACCTAGCTGATGCTGAAAAAAAACACACACTACAACCAAATTTTGAAGTTGGGCTCAAACCCCTAATTAATGACATGTGGTTTGGTCATATTAATTATGTTTTGATTTGGTTTGGTCTAATTCGATTTGATTCAATTTGATTATATTCTCCTGGTATAATTTTTCTTAGATGATATAATTCGTTTTGAGCTAGTTTGATTAATTCTGATATAATATGATCCTAATAAAAATAATAAGAAATTAAGAATAAGTAATACATTCACAAAATAAGTACAATAAGTAATAAATTCGAAAAATAGAGAAGTGGCTCTAACTTGTAGGATAAGCATTTAATAAGATTAGTACTTCCTTCGTATTCAAAAATATTTCGAACATTTCTTGTTTTTACGCAATCCAATGCACATTTTTAAAGAGTAATATTTCAAATTTTATAAAATAAAAAATTATAAAATTTTAATATTATAAAACTACGTGATTAGATGAATCTAACAAGATTTCACTTGACTATGTTTTATCTTATATAACTATGTTAAAAGTTGAATTAAAGTTACTCAATGAATAATGTTTACTATGCAAACGTTGACATTTTTTAAAACCGGGGAAGTATTTACTTAATATTTAGATAATTACTATTAAGTTTATTCAAATCCAACTCATCCAGCTTTCCGAAAAAAATCCAACTCATCCATGCACCAATAATAATTATAAAACACAAAAAATGAAGCAAAAAAAAAGAAAAGAAAAAAAACAATTCGTATTCTCCATGGAGGTCGAATTCGGGTCAATTCCAATGAAAAACTATGTTTATTTATAGATATAGATCCATAACATATCTATATATTCACCTAATTCAACCCAAAACATAAGCAGGGCCCTGTATATATATTGGTGACCAACGACACTCCACATATAGATAAGGTTGAATTCGTTGGTGTTTCTTTCTTACACAAAAACATGTGTATTCACTATATCTCTAAATAATTAAATTTAATTAAAATAATTTTTTATTAGATTTAATTATTTATGAGTAGAATTTATATTTAATAATATTATTGAAGCACCAGTTGGCAGATGACCATTTGCACAAGTTTTTTTTTTTTTTTTTTTTTTTTTTTTTTTTTTTTTTTTTGGGGGGGGTTAAACGACCATTTGCACAAGCTAGCTTAATTGCCCATAACACGAAATTAATTGTTGACTTGTTTATCTATTTCTAAACGGAAAAAGCTTCCTCTATATCTATGTTATTATTACTTGACAAAAGTATTTACTCAGATACAAAGTACTCCCTCCGTCCCGCGAAATGTGGCTACTTTCTTTTGGGCACGGTAATTTAGGTATTGAGATTTAGTAGTTAAAGTAGTGTAGGCATTTTGTGTTTAAGATTCTAATAAATTTTGATACTGATTATTGTTTAACTTTGACTTAATATTATGTAATGATACAATTAGAGAAAAATATTTAAGTGTGATCTTGTTAGAATCGTCTAATCGTGTAGTTTCATAATATATATTTTATACAATTTTTATTTGTACCAATTTTGAAATATTAATAATTAAAGAAATGCTAGGGACTTTGTGTAGAAAAGTAAAAGTGCATTGAAATTTGTGCAGAATAGTAAAAGTGAACACTTTTAATGTGATTTGAGAATAATTAAAATTCTAATCAAACTTATAACGAAAATGTTAGTATACATAAATTCCCTCCAAGAAAACCCTTCCCTGGCCAAGAACTCAGCCGTGACTCTCTAAGATGGGTGACACTGAAATGGAGGATCACGGTGGGATTCCTCCGGACGACCTTGAAGATGTTCGAGCAGGCAAGCGGCCTTGTTCCCTATACAGTGAAGTAGCACATTGTGGCGCCGGATTTATTCACGTTCCAACCGAGGATCTTACTGCAGATCTTGTTTGTGATGATGCCGATATCATTGAATCGATGGTTAATGGCATCCCCCGGTTCCAACTCTCTCCGGCATTCAAGAGCACCTTACTGCGTTACTGGCAATACGCGGTGGTCTTAAAGGTGGTTGGTCGGAATGTTTCATATCGTGTTCTCAAGGCTCGACTGGACAAATTATGGCCGGCATCCGCCTCACTAGCCCTTATCGACGTGGACAATGGATATTACATTGTTAACTTCAAGACGGAATCTGATGCGCTCCATGCACTCACCGACGACCCCTGGATGGTATCCGGCCAATATCTTCATGTGCAAATGTGGGACGAGAAATTCAGGCCGTCGACTAATGAAATTAAGACGATGGTTGCATGGATTCGTTTTTCGAGCGTCCCGATGCATCTTTATAATCGCCAATTCTTGCTACGAGCTGGCACGACAGTGGGGCAAGTTTTAAGTATTGATTTTAACACCGATCGTAATGCTTGAGGGTGGTATGCGCGTTTAGCTGTCAAGATTGACTTGGACAAGCCACTTCGACCCCAGGTTATGCTTGAAGATGAAGTGGTAAATGTTGAATATGAAAATTTGAAGCTGGTATGCTTTAATTGTGGCCGATATGGCCATGGTACAAATTCTTGTCCTGATTCTGCACAGATGAACACGGAGGTGCCTCAGGAAATCCCTTGACAGGAGGGTCCCCAAGATCAACAAGATCGTAGTGGGTTTGGACCTTGGATGCTTGTTCAGTCTAAGAGGAGATTACGCCCTGCTGCTGGATCTAATCCTTCTGCTCGAAACTTGAACCATAATCGATTTGATGTCTTGACGGGAGACCATGAAGTGCATGAAGAGGCTGTCCCTCGCCCTGATATTCCACAGTGTTTTCCCCCTGCTTCCCAACAGATGCCTCCCAAATTTTCCAAGAATCGCCCATCTTCATCGCGGCCGACACCCCAACCCAACAAACCTACTCTTTCTCCCAACCAGGCTCCTTCTTTTCCAGTGGTTTCGAGTAGTGAGCGTGTTCCCCGCACTCGATCTCGGTCACCACCCTCTTGTAGGGATGATGATCCCTCACCTTCCTGGACAAAACAACTCTCGGGTGCTTGGACTAAGGTTATTCCCTCGTCCCTTCCCCCTGATCACCATGTTGCGGTTGAAGTGGTTGATCCCTCTACGCATAGCAGTAAACAGGGTAACAGTGTGGATGGTCCAGACCGAGGCAGGCCTCCGGATCCTTTCACCTCTCACCATGCACAGCAATCTGAGCTAACCCCCAACCCACAGACTGCTCGGCAGCATGCAGTGCCTTTGCCTCCTTAGCTGTCTACACAGACTAAGTGTTTCATTCCTTTCTCTTTATTCTTATCTTATGTATTTTAATCTTGCTTGTTGGAATGTTCAGGGTGCTGGTTCCGCCCCTTTTAGGAGGGAATTTTGTGATTTCACTACTACCAAACATGTTGATCTCATGGCCATTTTTGAACCCCGGATTAGTGGGTCTCAGGCTGACCGATTCATTAATAGGTGTGGCTTTCCTAATTCCTATCGTGTGGAGGCTTCGGGTTTTTCAGGTGGCATTTGGGTTTTGTGGAAAGATCCTCTCTATATTCGAATTCTGGAAACCCATTCCCAGTTCATTGATTTATGTCTTTCTGAGGGGAATATTTTTATTACTATGGTGTATGCCGCACCCAATAAATTTCGTCGCTCTTGGTTATGGCCTGAACTTGAGAAGATTAGTAACAGCAGAAATGATCCTTGGCTTATTGGTGGTGATCTAAATTGCATTGCCTCTTTTGATGAATCTAGAGGTGGATCCTTGAACTTATCGTGTGAGGAGCTTACCAAATGGATGGTGACTGCTTCTATTTCTGAAATCAAAACCTTTGGCTATAAATTCACTTGGGCCAGAGGGATTTTGAGACGTCGGCTTGATAGGTTGTTGGGTAATAATGCTTGGCATGATAGGTTCCCTCAGTACACTGTTGAGGTTCTCCCCAGAGTTCTTTCTGATCACTCTCCCCTTTATATCAGGATCAAGGATCACTTGTCTGCTACAACTAGAGGCATAACCCGAGGCTTTAAGTACAAGGCGGCTTGGCAAAGTTTCCCTAGCTTCAGAAGGCTTGTTGCTTCCACCTGGAATGATTCTGGTCCATTCCCTTCTATTGTCTCTAAGTTTCAACAGGCTGCTTCCAGTTGGAATAAGGGCATCTTTAGTTCAATGGGCCAGAGGAAGGCTCGAATTAGAGGAAGACTCAAAGGGATTGAGCGAAATCCGGACTGGTGTGTCAACAGCTTCTCTAGGCGCCTTCACTCCTAACTTAGTACTGAACTTGGCTTGATACTTGAGAAAGAAGAGATTAATTGGATACAAAGGAGTACTCGTAATTGGAATATTGCAGGGGATCTTAATACGGGTTTTTATCATGGTTCTGTTAAGACCAGGAAGAAGAAACACTTGGTGTCCATCCTTAAGGATTCTCAGGGAAATGTGTACTCTGAGGATGGTGCTATCAAGGAAATGGTTGTTAATTTTTACAAAGAGCTCTATTGTTCGAATCTGTCTTCTTCCTTGCCATCTCAGCCTGTTCCCTTCCCTCTTGGTTTTCTTCCCACTATTACTGATTCAGAGGCTGCCCTTCTGGATTCGATTCCTACTAAGAGTGAAGTCTTTGCTGCGGTTAAAGATATGGCTCCTTTAAAAGCTCCGGGGCCAGATGGTCTTCATGCCATGTTTTATCAACAAAATTGGCCTGCTGTGGGGGATTCAGTTCACAAGTTTATCACTGAATGTTTTTGTGGTCATTATGATTTGTATACTATCAACCACACTACTTTGGTGCTCATCCCTAAAGTGGCTAATCCATCCTTAGTTACCCAATTTCGCCCCATTAGCCTGTGCAATGTCATTTATAAGATTATCACCAAAATCCTTGTTAATAGGCTTACCCACATCCTCCCTAGGTTGATCTCTCAAGGCCAGTCTAGCTTTGTCAAGGGACGTCTTATTCAGGATAATATCATTTTATGCCATGAACTTTCTCATTACTTAAGCAAGTCCTCTGCTAAACCTGGTTTTATGCTTCTCAAATTGGACTTGGAGAAAGCTTATGACAAGCTCGAATGGGGTTTTATTCATGATACACTCTCTTCTTTTGGTTTTTCTACGCTTTGCATTTCTCTTATTATGAATTGTATTCAAACTTCCTCTCTGCAGATTAATTGGAATGGCCAGCTTACCTGTGCTTTCAAACCATCCCGTGGCATCCGACAAAGGGATCCTATCTCCCCTTATATTTTTATTTTGTGCATGGAGTGATTAGGTGCCATGATTAATCAAGCTGTCCAAGACAATCGCTGGATTCCTCCAAGTTGGGATAAAGGCCGGCTCAAAATCCCTTACCTCTTTTTTTGCAGATGATATTCTCCTTTGTGCACAAGCTTCTGCTGTTCAAGCCATCAACATTAAAGCTATCCTTGATCATTTTAGTTTGATATCTGGTCTTGTTGTCAGTCTCTCTAAATCTCATACCATGTTTGGCCATATTGTCTCTCGAGAGGGATAGGAGGCATATTAATAACATTCTGAATTTCTCTAATGTTCATTGTCTTGGTGTCTATCTTGGGATCCCCATGTCTGTGAATAAACTTTCTAGCTCTGATTTCAGGTTTCTCCTTGATAAAGTTCAAGCCAAGCTTAATGGCTGGTCACATCGTTCCCTCTGCTTAGCTGGTCGGGTAACCTTGATTAAATCTGTCCTCCATCCTATTTACATGTATGTCATGCAGGTCATTCGACTTCCCATGAAAACCATCAGAGAACTTGAGAAGCTTTGCAGAGATTTCCTTTGGGGCTCTAGTACATCTCATCGCAAAGTTCACTTTATTGCATGGAATGTGATTAGTTCTACACTTGATCATGGAGGCCTGGGAATCGGAATTTAAAAGATTTTAATGATGCTCTCCTCATGAAGAGCTGGTGGGGCTTACTCACTGGAAACACCACTTGGACCAGACTCATGAAGATTCGCTATGGTTGGCGTGCGCACAAATTTACTCATCATGCACAGTCCCTTTCTCAGTTTGCTAAGGACCTCATGTCAGTTTGGCCAAGCTTCCATTCTATGCTGAAGTGGAACGTTGGCAATAGTGAGGATACTCTCTTTTGGGTTGATCACTGGACTCATTATGGTTTTTCTTTGCAGGAGATGGCAGCATATCCTCTCACCCCAGATGATCTCAGCCGATCGGTTGCTTCTTACATGCGGGGCTCTACCTGGAATTTGCAGGAACTCAGGCCACTGTTGACAGATGAAGGATTTCAAACCCTCATGCAGCTCCCTACTCCTCCGAAGCCTACCTCCCCTGATTGTCCCTTGTGGCGGCCGGCTTCCAATGGCATTTTTTCAGTTCGAAGCACCATGGAGAATCTTGCTAGTCTTCCATCTCACCCCTCCTCCTATAACTGGAAGTTACTTTGGCGTTGGCCAGTTCCTCAACGTGTCCGTATGTTCCTTTGGCTTGCTGTGCAAGATAAACTACTCACTGGTGTGGAAAGGCGCAAAAGAAATATTTCGACTGATGATTCTTGTTGGAAATGCGGCGAAGTGGAAAGCAATATCCATGCTTTGCGTGATTGCCATGACTCTACTACTAAATGGATCCGCTTGGGGCTAGCATCACACAGTAATTTCTGGACGCTTTCCCTGAAGGATTGGATTGCCTCCATGCAGGCGACTAACGTTGGTGATCATGACTCTGCTCTTTTTGGTATTGGTCTTTGGCATATTTGGAAGTCTCGCTGTAAGGAGTTCTATGGGGGTGAGATTATTTTCTGGCCTACTGTTCATGCTACTGTTCGACGGACACTTCATGAGCATTTGGCGGCCAGAAGAGAACTCAAGCATTTTGGCCTCAAGTCTTGGCAATGTGGTCGAGCTAGATGGGAGAAGCCTAGAGATGGCTGGATCAAAGTTAACTGTGATGCTGGTATCAAGCACGGGCGCAGCTATTTGGGGGGTATTCTTCGTGACAGTAATGGTAATTGGATTAGTGGATTTCGTGCCAAAGACTCCTTGAATGATATTTTGCATGCTGAACTGAAAGCCATCCTCCTCTCTTTGCAATTAGCCTGGTCTTCAGGTTACAGACATGTTGAAGTTGAATCTGATAGTCATGATGCTATCCAGTTTCTTCTAGCTCAGTCGGATGACTTTGGACCTGCTTCGTTTTGGACTACTCGTATTCGTCACATGGCAACTTGGAGCTGGAATTTGAGCTTTTCACACATTCCTCGCTTGTGTAATAAGCGCGGCTGACTGCTTGATCAAAGGGCGGCCTTGGGTGGGTAATCCAACATTTTACTCGCCCTCCTGATTTTGTCTTAGATGCTTTGGCTTTTGACCGTATCGGTCTGTATCAAACGCTTCAAATGTTGGTATAAAACGGCTTCGGCCCTCCTTTTCCCCCGGAAAAAAAAAATTCTAATCAAACTTATACTATTATTTTAATTTATCTAAAGATGGAAAGTGGTCAAATTTCGTGGGACACTCCAAAAAGGAATAGTAGCCAAATTTCGTGGGACGGAGGGAGTACTATCGAGTTCGGCTTTGCCAAAATAATAATAATAATAATAATACAAGGTACTAAATTTTAATAAAATTCAAATAATCAGGTTCAAGTCCCATTTACGAATCACCAACAGCAGTTGGCTTGAGTAAATTGGAGTTCTAGTAGCTTAAGCAAGGTTTCGGGTTCGAGCCTTGTATATGCAAAATTGCTTTGGGAGATGCGCCCTCCATTGCCTATGCAGATTCTCGAGGGATTAGTATTGGGCCCAATGTGGTCTGGAGATACCCGATAATTTAAAAAAAAAATCCTATTTATGAATTCATATAATTTCATTTCATTATTTTCTATATAAATGAATTAATTTACTTTATTCCAACGATGATTGCTTTCTACTTACCTAACATACATAAATTATCCTTTTTCATTAGTAGCTTTCTATACTCCTAAGTCCTATGTAATGAATCTACTTTATTCAAATTAAATCATGATTAAATTAGTAACGGACAGTGACATATATATATATATATATATATATTTTGAATACTAAGGTATTCCCATAACATTGGATTCAAGATTAATCATTCGAGTATCTGCAAGGGCAATTAAAGGCGCCTCCCCCAAAGCAATTTTTTTTTCAACTGACAGTGACATATTTGAAATATAAGTATATGCAAAATACAGATGTAAAATAACTTTCACTTACCTCAAATTTTTGGGATCCAAAATAGTTTATTGAAATCATCATCCGCTAAAGCCCATCCTACAGTAATTTCTCAAAATAGTTTATTGAAATCATCATCCTCTAAAGCCCATCCTACAGTAATTTTCTCAAGTGAAACACGATTTGCAGCACAAAGTACAATAAGGTAAGAATTAGATAAGAGCTAAGCCGGAAAAACACCATGTCGACTGGACACCTAACAAAAAGGATATCTGATAAATTGCATACACTATCCGAGATGCAGCAAGATGAGCTTAGGAAATAGGCACAACTGAAGAAGTGATTTTTAGGCACTAGATTAAATAGAAAGGAATGAGAAGAATGAGGAAGCTGCAAAATAGGATGTGGTGCCTTAGCCAAGAAAATAACGTTGTTTTGGAAACTTGTCTGGACAGTTGTTTTGGAAAGGCGTGCTGCCATCAGCGACGATTATTTTGTGCCACGATGAACATAAAGTCGGGCACCTGGTGTTCGTCAAGAAACTTGCATGCCTGAAAAACAAATACTAGGACAACATGAATATCAAATGAAGCAATCACACCACATAAAGGAAAGAAACATTTTGGGAATGTATAAAAACGACCTCAATGATCTGATCCAGCTCCAGGTTGAGCACTTGATTCAACTGCGACTTGCTCACTCTGTACCTGGGAAGTAATGCCACAGCCAAATACAGGAGTTTTCTCTAAGGTTTAATGTAAAAAGGGGAAAGATATCAATAATCAATATAACCTGAAAATGATATGTTCTGTCTTTGTTCAGTTCCTCAAGAACTCCCCGAAAAATGTAAAATCAACAGAGAGAGATATTGTGACGTGTGGAATTGATGTTTGCTCTCTGTATCGCGATACAACAAAATAAGTTAAAGAAAGGGCTTTTAAGACATGACTATATTGCAGAGAACATTGTACCCGCAGAAATAGAGGGAACATCTGAAGGTCTAGGAGAGCCATGGACACATCCACCCCAACTATGAATGAGGCTTGGGATTTTTTTAAATCAGAGGGATAGTAAGATCATGGTCTATAATGAATTTATGTCATGAACAAATCTCACTGAGTAAACTGAGGAATTGTCATGACTCATGATCTGACTTGCCTTGGAAGAATTGATTCTTAGAAGGACATTCGTTAAGTGCTGCTGATCATTCACATAATTGGTGCAACACACTTAACTGTCTGTCCCGTGGTCAGAAAGATTTGTCTTCTTCCATGGAACTTCAAGAAGGGATGAGAAAGATCACAACTGATTATGCCTGGCTTTGGCTTTATAGGAGAGGAGATTTGAAACAATCAAAATCAAGTTTACAACAATAGCAGTCGGAGGTTTTTTTCTCCCAGATAGAATGCAGATGACTTAACTTTGGTGGTCTGGGAAGCTTTTTCAGCATCTGTTCCATCATATCCTCCATCGCCCCAAGAGTAGATTTTCTGTTTGCAAACACTCAAGAAGAGGATCATCAACATAGTTACTGGTTTCAAAAGGCCTCAAGTAAAACTTAACAACAGTTGGAATGACATGAGTGAGAAAACGAACGAATAAATCTCCAAGGAAAATGTACTTAAAGCGTATCCTGTTTCAACACAATCATCTATAGAGGTGAACGCTTGGGTTTTTAAGCCGAGGAGGCTTTTTGAAACCTTGACAAGGCTTTTGTATAGCGTTGCAAAAAGTATGATCAACACATACCAAACAGTTTGTTTCTTCAGCATTACAGTGATGGAGGTTCAAGTTCATATGCTTGAAATGAAATGAAAGACATGCTCATATTCGACGAGAGGCCTCCTTGCGTAGCCCTAAAACTTGAATGAAAACCTCAGACTACAACCCCACCCCAAAGATCAGCAAAGTTCCTTGATCAGATATGAAAATGATTGTCGCACCAGAAAGCACAATCTTTACAGGGCAGAAGACAGAGGTGTGGAGAAAGCAATAATCACATTGAAAAAAGAGTTGGAAAATATGATGATGTACTGTTTTGCAGCATGCTGGTTCAACATTACATCGAACACTATCACAGCACTCTGTCCATTGAATGTGGCAGCAAAGTCTTGCAACCGAATCTTGGCAATTTCGTTTATCGCCACTTTATACAGACTGTTCTTACTGTCATATGGACATTTTTACCAGCAAACTCGGCTCCTCCATAAGTACGGTGTACTTTGGTAATCTAGTATACTTCTTCCCACACTTTTAGTCGTCCACTAGGGTGCAAATCTTCATATTTATTTAAACCAATGATCACGAAAAAAGTACCGATCAGTCCTTCAAACCATCGCTTTGAAGTGGTTTTTCAATAGTTGAACACCCTGCCATCTGGAAGCAATCCACCCCTCGCCATTGGGAGGCACTTAGCTTTCTTGGGGGCCTACATACGCGGCGGCATCACGGCTTTCCCCTACTATTGGGAATCAATGCTGTGATTTCTAATAGTGGTTCAAAATTCAAACAAGATGAATAAGATGGTACAGTTAATAACAAATTGCAAAGAAAACTTGAACAATCCAAATAATACACAGATAGCAATTTAACATTTCATATAAATGAATCTTGAAACTACCAAACAGATTTTTTTAGGAAAAAAAGAGCACCTACAAACCAAATAGGGTAAAAGAACAAAGCAGATACCAAAACACAAACATCAGTTGTCATTACAAGAGTTGGGCAATCTGCACAGGAAAAAACAATATAAGTACTTCATTGCAGTCTAACATCAGCCCATGAACCCAAACCAGTAATAATTTCAGAGCTTTTTAGGGTCCTGTATCTCTAAAAGACAAGACTTTTAAGGAGAAGCAAAACTGGAAAGAGATCAAAACCAAACAATATAAAAGTGACAGCCATAGAAGAGATCATCGTTAAATGCTCGAGAGGAACGCAGTGAGTCACATCAAATTGCACTGCCTTGCCTTGCAACAAAAAAATTGATTTTAATCCTTACATGAGCAAACTGTAAAAGTAAATAAAGCTGTGGAATCAGGAATGTGGCCTGTGGCCTGTGGGGCAACCTTATATAGGAGTATAATAAATTTTAAAATAAAGACTATAATACTCCAATTTAGATGTAGCAGTCAGTGTCTTTTAACTCTTTATTATGGATGTGGTTTCTTATCCCCAATTATCTCATCATCTTCTTCTTCATCACAAGAAATCTACACTTCACAAAAGTGCAGTTCAGTAAACAAACCACAGCTGCTGCAACCACACTCCAATGAGCATCCTTCCCACTCCCTCTCGCCTCAAGCTCTCCCTTCCCACCACCCACCCTAATAACCCCACTTTCCTCCCACCCCCATTCCCCACCCACCTGCCCCTCAAAATCCCCAATTTCTCCCTTCACGCCACCCTCGAGAGCCGGGAATCCGAATTGGCCGCTCCACCGCCGCCGCCGCCCTTCAAAGAAGAAGAATACGGCGACTACGATGAGGACGAGACCTACGGGGAAGTGGATCGGATAATCGGCAGCAGGGCCCTGGAGAACGGTCGCGGGATGGAATACCTAATCGAATGGAAAGACGACCACGCCCCCACCTGGGTCCCCGCCGACTTTATCGCCAGCGACGTCGTATCCGAGTACGAGACGCCCTGGTGGACTGCTGTCAAGAAAGCCGACTTATTAGCCCTGCAGCAGGTCATCGAATCGGCCGACGGCCGCGACGTCGACGCCGTCGACCAGGACGGCCGCACGGCTCTCCTCTTCGTCTCCGGGCTGGGGTCGGAGCCCTGCGTCAAGCTTCTGGCCGAGGCCGGTGCCGACGTGGACCACCAGGACAACAGCGGCGGCCTGACAGCGCTTCACATGGCCGCCGGGTATGTCCAACCAGGCGTTGCCAAATTGCTGCTGGAATACGGGGCGGACCCGGAAATCCCGGACAGCAGGGGGCGGACGCCGATGATGCTGGCGAACGAGATACTAAAGGCGACGCCGCAGCTGCAATTCGCGCGGCGGCTGGGGCTGGAGAGCGTGGTGAGGGTGCTGGAAGGGACGATATACGAATTCGCGGAGGTGGAGGCGGTGCTGGAGCGGCGGGGGAAGGGGAAGAATGTGGAGTATCTGGTGAAGTGGAAGGACGGGGCGGATAACGAGTGGGTGAAGGCGGAATTGGTGGCGGAAGATTTGGTGAGGGACTTTGAGGCGGGGCTGGAGTACGCGGTGGCGGAGAAGGTGTTGGATAGCCGGACGGGAGACGAATTAGGGAAGGAGTATTTGGTGAAGTGGGAGGATATTGAAGAGGCGACATGGGAGCCGGAGGAGAATGTGGATCCGGAGTTGATCAAGTTGTTCCAAGAGGAGGGCATCAAGAAACAACAGGTCTGATGATCACATTGATTGATCTAATGTGTAATGATGTATGCATTGAGTTGGGATTGTTTCTGAGGCATTTGATGAGTTTGTGCAGATTAATGGGACGGAAGCATCATCATCATCATCATCATCATCATAGCTCAAGATTCAACAAGATAGATAGACAGCAACTTCAGGGAACAAGGAAGAAGATGCTCTTCATGCTTGTCTAAATCAAATGTAGCCTCATCATTCATCAACAGCATCATCATTTTGGTCTACAGTTGATGAGTGATGGATGATGATTTGTACCCATTTTGCTGCTGCTACTATATTACATTGATCCATGAGGGGAATTCGGTTTTTCTTAAACTCAATCAGTAGTCTGTCTGATCTTCTCAGTCTTCCCCCTGAAATATGGGTGGGATATATATATTATATCTTGTGTTTAGTGTGAATGGTGAATCAAAAGATAGCAGTAGCAGCCATTACATTACACATACTTGCAAAGATTATTTCACCTTTCTTGGTGTTTTAATAAGAGTCGAGATGAGTCATATATATATACATTATATATATTCCATCACGGAATGAACAATGCTACAGATTGAAAATTTCTCTATGTTTTGCACAATGGATCTCAAACTGATCCCCAAGAAGCCATATTCCCATCCCAAACAAAGGGAGGATTCTAACATCATCTTCAGTTGCTTTTGACTTTTTAACCAACAATAGAGGGCATTCCATAACATAGTTGTTAATCGTTTCCACTCATGTTTTAGCAAAATTGAGATGTCACTTAAAGTGTGGTTACCCAGAAAGTGAGTAAGATATTTAGGATCTCACAAATTAATTATACTACAGTATTTATTCATATCAAACATGTTAGAATTACACAGAGACATGAAGTATCTATGAGTGTATGAACTATGAACTGAGAATGAATTAATGTTGGTATTATTAAATGAAGCTTGGAACAGAATATAACTAAAGTGAGAGAAGTCTCCAACTCCATACCATCTTGTTTATAATGCCTTAATTTGTCTAACCCTGCTTAATGTTTATCTGCAATATCTTTCAGTTTTTCCTTCCAATTCACCGGTCGGTCTGCACAGCCTAGACTAGAGTTTTGGACACCTTTTACAGAAAAATTAGAGGTAGCGAAAATGTTCCAAGAGGAAAAATCAAATGAAGAAAAACGCATACCTGATGTATGTTATACGAATGGACGTGCCAGATCGTCTCAAACAAACTCCCCTCTATTGCATGGAATATTTGAGAGTTCAAAGTGTATAAATAAATTTTAAGTTCCATGAGGTAAAAGTATAAAATTAGGTAAATTCAAATAGTATAACATTGAATTAGATAAATTCAAATCCAATCTTGTATTCCAATTTCTTTTATTTTAATTTATTTTTATATATTTTAACTATAATCTGAAGATTTATTGAAAATATTTATTTTTTATTATAAATTTCATTAATTATATGAAAAAGATCATTATTTTAATTTTATTATAACTAAAATATATTATTATGGTTATATTTAAGGTATGTATGTATACTTTTGTATTTTTACACCCAAAATATGAGTAATTTTTTTTCTTTTTCAAGAAGTAATTTCCTACTTAATTTTAAAAAAAAATGTGAATTTTTACTTCTGCATGCTACTCCTTTTGCGACTGAGAAAAGTCAAAATACAAATAAAAATAATTAAAAAGACAAGAATGGTACTCCCGGCCTTTTGCCATTTAACCTAACCTAATAACCTAGCTAACAATGACGCTATTAGCTAGGGTAGCCACAAATTATTTCACATTAATGCCACCATTTACTTTAGAAATCTAAATGTTTTAATTTTTTTGGATAAGCCAAAATTTTTAATTGTTGACTTACCAATAAAAAAATTATTTGTAACACTAATATTTTAAACAAAACTTTGATGAAAAAAAAAATAAATCTCATACCACCAAATTATCAAACTTATATATTGATTTGTAGTTAGAGTTCTCAACATTTCATTATATATGGGGATTACGACTTGATCCAAGTGGTCAGGTTCCCTAACACTAATCCCACACGGCCTCTTATTCATTTCATATGTTTATTGGGAGGCCTCTGGCATAGGTGACTTCACCAAATCCTATGTTATCAAACAAAGATATAATGCTGTTTGAAGGGATACGGATCAAAGAAACCTGAGATGCCATAATAACAAGACTACGACGGCTGGACACGAGAGCATGGCGGCCAGTATAAACAGAATGGCGGCTGGCTGAGGATGAGTGGCGGCTGGTGAAGGCCATGCGGCGACTGAGAGGCGATGAACAACGGTAGGAGAGAGACGAGTGGTGGCAAAAACTCGACGATTCATTGCTCGAAGTAAGACCAAGTCGTGACAGCCTGGACAACTGCAAATGGCAGCTAGGACCAGACAGATGGCGGCTGGCGAAATGCAGGTGGCGGCCGGGCAATGTGAAGAGCGGCTGGACAAGTGCGAAGGGCAACTAACACGTTTGTGATGGCGCATGGCCATCGAAGCGATGGCAGAAGTTGGCGGGGGCCAGAGACATTCGAACGGCGGTCGGGCATCCTTGAATGGTGGCTGGAAGCCTGCAGATGGCGGCTGAGCCCTCCCAAGTGGCGGCTGGCGCTTCAGATGAGAGTTGGCGTTTTCGGCAGCTAAGACGGTTCCCAGCAACGACGACGCCCACGTAAAACAGCTGCCAGCATGAGTAATGGAGGCTGAGGGAAAAAAAAAATCAAGCCTATTTAGAACACGCATATTTGTCTTAGTTCTAATCAGACAAATTGCGCGAGAGGGGCATCTGTTAACACAAAAATATTTAGGCCCAATAATTGGCTCAGTCACTAAGTCCAATAATTATTGACGGCTAAGAGAGGCAGTTGAAGCGTCAAAGAAGAATAGCCTATGGCGGTTGAAGTGAAAGAAGAACTGGCTTGAAGGCGGTTACGGTAGAAAATGATGTATAGCGGTTGAGGACTCATATCTATAACTCTATAAGTACAAGATGCATGGACTAAATCAGGCACCTCAACTCTGCCAAGAAGCATCCGCACTTTACATAATTTTCTTTTCTATAACTTTATTTTCTGTAATTTACTGCTTTCTTTAGATTCATTTATCGCAACTTTGTAATTCCTTTCTTTGTTAATTCTGTGTAATTTCCTTTCTGCAACTTTGTAATTCCTTCCACCTTTGTTCACTTCCTTTGTTCAATCCAAAGAGGTCTTTCTTCCTCTACAAAATTCTACTGTCAACACCAACATTTAATTTAATGACAAATGGTCCATGAGCCATGAGGTCGATTGGTTCATAAATCGTAGTAGTACTTGATAGTGTACTAGTGGTACAAATTTCTTGAAAACCCTACAGGCCAAATCCCAATCGCCAGCACCAGCAGACAGACATTCATATAATATACTCAATCGGAGAAAGGGGATAACGAATCGCAAATCCAACAATGCTGGTGGAGAGTTTCTTGTACCAGGAGCGGGAACCCTCCTCCATCTACGTCCGTTTGTATTATGGATGGTCCTTTTTGGGGCTGTGCGCTGCGGCCCCCAAGGAAATCGCCGGCGTTAACCTTCGTTACTCCAAATTCGCCGTCAACTCCACGCAACCCATTAATCACAGATTCATTATTTCCAGCAAGATTGGGATGCTGTTGCTCTACACACCCGCGCTCCTCGCCGGAATTTCCTCCTTTTGGCTGTTTCCTCCTCCCGGGAACGGGATTAGGTTTCTGCTGCTCAAATCAGCCATCACCCTTCATTTTCTCAAAAGAGATGCTGAGGTAGTATAATAATAATAGTAATAATAATAATAATAATAATAATATTATTATTATTATTATTATTATTATTATTATTATTATTATTCTCTGCTTCCACTGTTTCTATCTTTACATGGAGAAATATGGTACTGTAGGATTTTTTTTGTTGGTTGGTGATGGTGATTGTGGTTTCCTTATTCACAGAAAGACCTGTTAGGACCAAAACAATCCATGAGTTGTATGGCTCTTTATCTAGCTTGCTAATTGAGATAAACAAATGCCAATTTTTTGGAGTATATATTAAGCTCAATTCATTTTCTTAGCCTAATGAGTTGAGCTAATCAAGCACAGTTGATCAAGTGAGCAATAATACAGTTATATCCTTTAAAAGAACTATTCTAACCAACCGTTTGGTTGTGTTCAATGCTCATGAAAGCCTTTTTCAGCAGTGTTCATCACATATTATTATAGTTCTTAAAATCTGATCTTAATCTTAGGATCTCACGATTTTATGATCTTGCTCCTTAAAAATGATCCAGATCTGTAGGATCTTAAAATTAGTAGGATCTCGAGCTTAATCCCGATCGTAATTGTAAAATCCCGATCTTAATTGTAGGATCTAACGATCCTATAGGATTCGATCATACAAAATTTGAAATATGCTTCCATAATCTCACGTTTATCATAAAATCGGTCTCTAATTTTATTTTCGACTATTTATGTACTTTCTCGCTTCATTTTCCTAATAATATTCTTTGTTATGATTTCACTAGTTAATATGTATAATTATTTTTATCTATTCTTACAATTTGGTAAGATCTTATGATCTAAATTCGATCATACGATCCCGAAAAACAATCAAATCTAAGATCTTATCTTGATAACGTTGCTCATCCTTAGTTGCCACGAACATTCACTTTAGTTTGCTTGAAGCAAAAAAAAAAAAAAGAAAAAGTTGATCTTGAACTGCTACTGTGATAGTTTTTCAAAAGGCGTGCGAAACTTGTTGATTTGCGCCTCAATATCAAAGACATCTAGCTAATTTTCTATCTTCAACATTATGCAGGTCTTATTCGTACACAAATACAGTGGCTTCATCCCTCTTGACAGTGTTTTTATAATTATGTTCTCCTACTTGTCTTCCACTGCCAGCGTTCTTTACTTTCAACAACGTACAATAACACAAGGTTTGAAGGAGCCTTTGATTGATCTCAAGTATCTTGGTGCATTTGTGTTTCTGGTGGGAATTTGTGGCAACTTTTACCACCATTATCTTCTTTCCAAGCTAAGGGTAAAGGGCGAGAAGAGCTACAAGATCCCAAGGGGTGGCCTTTTTGAGCTAATTATATGCCCCCATTACCTCTTTGAAATTATTACATTTGTGGGAGTTTCATTCATTGCCCAGACAACATATTCATGCTTGTTCATGCTCGGAGTAGTTGCGTATCTATCTGCACGGAGCTATTCCACCCTGAAATGGTATGTTTCCAAATTTGAGGATTTCCCCAAGAATGTGAAAGCTTTGATTCCATACGTTTTCTAGTTCAAATGTGGTGCAAATTGTAACAATTGTAGCAAGTCCTCATTTGATTGCTTGCTTGCTTGAATTTATTATTTGGCGTGTACTAATAAGATAAATTAGTGTCTCCTTAAACACAGTATATCTGTTTGGTCACTCTGCATTTTCTGATCTTAATTGAAAGCATAAATAAAAATAAGGGGCCTGTTTTCGAGACTAACTTTTTGCCTAGTATAAGCTAAAATTCAAAATGCTGCAATTTACAGCAGTTTCAAAAAGAGCTGGTTCAACAATGTTTTAAGTTATTTTGAGCATGTTTGGAAATTAACTGTTAGCTGTTAACTGATTATGTGAGTAATTTGAGTAATAAATTAGTTAAAATTAGTTGTTTGATAGTTTTGAAGCAAATTTTTTACCTATAATAAGCTAATTTCAAAATGCTGCTATTTGCAGTAATTCAAAAAAGAGCAGATTGAACAATATTTTAAGTTATTTTTTATTTTTAAATAAGTTAATTTATTTTAAATTGACTACAATAAGCTAATTTCATTAACTTATTTGCCAAACAGGGCTTTGTCTTTTTAAATAAGCTAATTTATCTTAAATTATCTCACAAAATAATTGATTCAATAGATGTTTTGCCAAACAGGGCCAAGATCACAATCGGTCCCATTTATTATATCACTTGCCTTACAATTCCCTCATGTGGATTGCATAATTTCATCAATCTCTACACTACCAACTAATCCCGGCTTCCTTTTTCCAACCCTTTGTTTTTGCCAATCCTCTTAATCTCTCACACTCTTCCCAACAACCAACATCGGCAAACATGTTTGATAACAACACATAATTAACAAGATTGTCCCCATCCAATCTCATAAGAACATCTCCAATTTCCCTCCCCATTTCGACATTCTTATGGAGTCTACACGCATTGAGCAACGTTTGCCATATTCCTACATTGGGCCTCACCGGCATCCTCTCTAACAACTCTTTAGCTTCCTTTAAATGCCCGGTTCGACCAAGGGCATCAACCACACTAGCATATTGCTCTACTTTAGGTTTTACGCGGTGATCGTTGCACATTGATGTTAAGCACTCTTGGCTTTCTTCCACAATCCCTGAGTGACTGCAGGCTGAGAGCACTGCCAAGTATGTTACTTCGTCCGGGGCGATGTTCTCCTCCTGCATTTTTTTTGAAGAGTTGTAAAGCTGCCTCGCCATGACCGTGCTTTCCGTACCCCACGATCATAGTCGTGTAGGAGACCACATTTTTCACTGGCATCTTGTGAAAAAGTTTCTCAGCATCATTTGTTGAACCACACTTGAGGTACATGTCTAGTATTGAATTGGCTACCGATGTGTCCAAATTATATGGGATCTTGATGGTGTAGGAGTGGATTTGTTTCCCCATGGCCTGCCTGAACAACTGAAATGGTGGTCCACCGGAGCTGCCTGAACAAGCCCATGGCCTGCGGTAAACATCCAATTTGAGCATACCCTACAATCAACGCTGTCCAGGACGCAAGACTCTTTGATTTCATCCTATCGAACACCTTCTGCGCATCATAACATTCCATGTAATCAAATTCTCACTGTCATCTCATCAAACATCCGTTCGGCTTCTTCCATTCCCCCACATTTCAAGTACATGACAACAATGGAATTTCCCACAACCGGACAATATTGAAGCCCAATCTTCAAAGACATGGAATGCATTTGTTTCCCGATTTCGAGGGAGCTTAAAACCCCACATGCTTTGATATTCGTCGACAACGTATATTCATTAGGCCTCACGTATGAACAGCCCATCTCATTGAAAAGCAGTAATGAAGCACTGGCATTGCCTGCCTGAAGATATCCACACATCAAGGCAGTCCAAGAAACAACATTTCGCTCGGGCATTTGATCGAACACGTAATGGGCATCTTCTGGTTTGCCACATTTTGCATACATGCCTATGAGGTCATAAATTATTTCACATAAAAAATAAATAATCATCCAAGAATGGTACTCCCGGCCTTTTGCCATTTAACCTAACCTAATAACCTAGCTAACAATGACACTATTAGCTAGGGTAGCCACAAATTATTTCACATTAATGCCACCATTTACTTTAGAAATCTAAATGTTTTAATTTTTTGGGATAAGCCAAAATGTTTTAATTGTTGACTTACCAAGAAAAAAAAAATTATTTGTAACACTAATATTTTAAACAATACTTTGACGAAAAAATAAATCTCATACCACCAAATTATTAAATTTATATATTGATTGGTAGATGGAACTTGACCCAAGTGGTCAGGCTCCTGAATCTAATCCCACCCGACCCCCTATCCATCACTTATGTTCCTTTATAATTGCGTGAAATAGACTCTCATCACCTATTTTCTAACATGTACTCCCTCCAATCCAGGTAAGACGTTCCGTTTGACTTTTTGACACTGTTCATTGTTCAACTTTGACTTAATATTATTATAAGTATATATTTGAAAATAATAGTCGAATTTGGTCTTATAGATTCATTTAATCGTATAGTTTTAGAATATATATTTTTACATAAGTTTTACTTGTATATATTTGGAGATATTAACGACTAAGAAAGTACATTAAATTGTGTGCAATGTTGGAAAAAGAGGGTTTTGAGCTCCATTTTGCGTAATGACGATATTTAATGTGGTTAATTAAATAGCGTATACGAATTCTACATTTCGCATAGATTGTCGTAGTGTATCTATTTTCTCAAAACCGTTGTCAGGTGAGTGAGAAAAAGGTGGTTGAAGTAGGTCATTGAATTGCGGCTAGTTGAAACACTTGCGTTTGTGTGTTTGAATGGCTCTTAAAGAGTGGTTAAAGGTGGCGCATCCCACATTGCTTAAACAGTGGGAGTTGAATTGGTTTATATTGTTCTGCGTGTTAGAATCAAATAAACTAATGCTGGTTGGTCAAATGCGGGGGAAGCCCACACGCGCGCCGTCGCTGTCGCCGTCGCCGTCGCCCGCGCCCGTGCCCGTGGACTTGGACTTGGATCTTGGTAATTGGGCTTTGGGTGGGCTTTGGGCCTGTATATCTTTTTAGACAAAATTTATTTGTCGGGCCCATGCCAAGCCCAGTCCTTGAAGCCCACTTTGATTTCAATAGTTGTTGAAAACTATTTGAATCACCTGCTGAAACGGCCCCATCAATACCCATCAAAGCCATCGTCGGTTACGTCTCCTCCAACCCCTATAAATAGCAGCGTCAAGCATTAGGATCCATATACCTTTCTACATCTTTCTCCATATCCTCTCCTCCCGACTCCCTCAGTTCTTTGCCTTGTTCGCCGGTCGTCGACGTTTGCGGTGCTGCTACATCGAGACGTTCGTCGTTTTACCTTTGGGGACGTTCTGCCGTTGCCGGAGCACTACCGGGGCATAAACGTCTTGCGGGAAGAGTTCCAATCTCGACTCGACGTTCTCGTATTGCTGAAACCGTTCATTCTCCTAACAGCGCAAGACGTTTATAACATGGACGGTTCCACTGACGTTTCAACCACCGCTGCCGCCATCGCCTCTGTTTCCATGCCTGGATCTGTCCAGGCGTCCACTGTCGTTACACCAACCCCAACGGTGCCGTCAATGCTGACCGTACCTGTTGTCGCTCCTCCACCCGCAACACTGCATCCGATGCCGCTGCCGACAGTAGACCCAAACGGCTCTATCGATCAATACTTGCTTGATCCAAAGACGGCCTCCCTGCCCCCGTCACCGATGCCTAACACTAGCGGGTGTGTCTTGCCCAATTCTGGGCAGTTTATTTCTGGACATTCGTTTGGAAGCGTTTCGTTCCAGCCCAACATTTCGGTTGGGCCATCTTTATCTTTTCCTGGACTAACGGTCGGGGTTACACCCGCAGGACTTAATAATAATATGAACACCGGTTTGCAACCGGGCAGTGGGCCGCTGAACACTAGTTTGCCAACTTATGTTCAGTCGGAGCCGGCCTTCGTGCCGGGCGTTGGGCCGTCAACGGGTTTCGTTCCTATGGCGTTGCCAAAGTCATTTGGAGTGGCCGAGAAGCGGTCAAAGTTTGATGGGCGTGATTTCAAGATGTGGCAGCATAAGATGTTGTTCTATCTAACCACTCTTGGTTTGGCCGGGTTTTTAAGGAGCAGTCGGCCGTCCCAGTCTGAGATGGAGACCGATCCTCAGAAGATCTTCGCCTTTGAACAATGGATTCACGGTGATTTCATGTGTAAGAATTTCATTCTGAGTGCTCTCACGGATCCTTTGTACGCTGTGTACTCTTCTGTAAAAGGTGCAAAGGAATTGTGGATTCAGTTGGAACGAAAGTACAAAACGGAGGATGCTGGTACTAAAAAGCATGTCGCTTCCAAATATCTGGGTTTTCAGATGGTTGACGGGCGCTCAGTGGTTGAACAAGTTCAAGAGTTTCAATTACTGATACATGGGGTTCACGCTGAGGGAATGCAATTGCCCGATGCGTTCAACGCTGCGGTTGTGATCGAGAAGTTGCCTCCTTCGTGGAAAGACTTCAAGAACTACTTGATGCACAAACAAAAGGAAATGTCCCTTGAAGATCTTATTACACGGATCAGAATCGGGGAGGATAACCGCAAGGCCGTGTTGAGGAGCCATTCTGTGGAGGCTAAGGCCAACTTGACTGAAACGGCCGGTAAACGTAAGCAGCCGACCGCTGAGGGTAAAGGCAAAGCGGTTGCCGATGGCTAAAAGAGGAAGAAGTTCTCTGGGAATTGCTACAACTGTGGCAAGGTTGGGCACTTTGCAAATCAGTGCCCGAAGCCGAAGAAGAAGAAGCCTGCTAAGCCTGCCGCTAACGTGGTACAGGCTAAACCTGACGGTTGGGAAGACAACCTTTGTGCAGTGGTGTCTGAAGCTTTGCATATTGATGATGCTAAAGGTTGGTTTGTTGATACCGGGGCTTCGTGTCATGTGGCTGCCAACAGGGAGTTCTTTACTTCATACCGGACTATTGAAGGCAGAAAGCTGCACATGGGAAACCAAGCATCATCTGATGTGGTTGGCATTGGGAATGTGGTACTGAGGCTGACTAGTGGCAAAAACTTGACTCTGAAGGATGTGATGCATGTCCCTGATAGGGCTGTCAGACGGGCTGGCCCGGCCCGGCCCGGCCCTAACCCACCTCAGCCCACTTTTGAACGGGCCGGTGCGGGGCGGGCCTAATTTCTAACGGGCCGCTGAAATGCTAACCCAGCCCAACCCAATGCGGGCTGCGGGCCAAAGTGGGCTAGCCCACTATAGAAAAAAACTATTCTTTTTTTATTTTGCTCTTTCTAATTTTGAACATGTTGACTATCTATGGACTGATATGCATATATTTTTTAGGATTACTTTACCAAAGCCCATCAATAATTTAACATAAATTTTTAGAGCTTCACAAAGGGCTGTCAAACGGGCTGGCCCGGCCCGGCCCGGCCCTAACCCACCTCAGCCCACTTTTGAACGGGCCGGTGCGGGGCGGGCCTAATTTCTAACGGGCCGCTGAAATGCTAACCCAGCCCATAAAAAATACCTCACGGGCTGGGCCGGCCCAACGGGCCTAGGCCCGTTTGACAGCCCTAGTCCCTGATATCCGGAAGAATTTGGTTTCTGGTTCGCTGCTAGTTAGTAGTGGTTTTAAACTTGTTTTTGAATCTGATAAGTTTATCATGACTAAGTTTGGAAAATTCCTTGGTAGAGGTTATCTCACCCATCGTCTTTTCAAGTTTAATGTATTGGCTAAACGCCAAGTTGTTGAGCAAGCTTCTGGTAATAAAATTGAAGGTTCTTTTTACTTGCTTGAGTGTTTTAATTTATGTCATTGTAGACTTGGACATGCAAATAAAAATGTCATAAAGAGATTGGTAAATTTAAATTTACTTAAAGAAATGGAATTCAACGATAAAAACAAATGTGAAATTTGTGTTGAAGCGAAAATGACAAAACTTCCATTTCCAAGTGTTAAAAGAAATACTAAACCCCTGGATTTAATTCATATTGATGTATGTGATTTTAGATCTTTGCAAACTCGGGGTGGTAAAAAGTATTTTATTACTTTTATTGATGATAGCACTCGTTATTGCTATCTTTATTTGTTGAGAAGCAAAGATGAAGTTATTGAAGCTTTTAAAAACTTCAAGTTTGAGGCTGAAACTCAATTGAATAGCCGAATTAAGGTTATTCGGAGTGATCGAGGAGGAGAATACGTTGCTCCATTTGCTGAATTGTGTGCCGGGTCCGGAATAATTCATCAAACTACAGCTCCATATTCACCGCGGTCCAATGGTGTTGCGGAACGTAAGAACCGTACGCTAAAGGATATGATGAATGCCTTGTTGATCAGTTCAGGGTTACCCAGAACTTGTGGGGGGAAGCTGTTTTAACATCTAATTATATTTTAAATAAAATACCTCACAAAGGTAAGGAAGTAACGCCTTACGAGTTATGGAAAGGTAGAAAACCTTCTTTCAAATATCTCAAAGTGTGGGGGTGCTTGGCTAAAGTTGAGGTGCCACCTCCTAAACAAGTTACAATCGGCCCCAAAACAGTTGACTGTATCTTTATAGGGTATGCCCTTAACAGTAGCGCGTATCGTTTCCTGGTATATAAGTCAGAAATATCTGGTATAAGTGAAGGAACGATATTTGAATCAAGGAACGCCGTGTTTTTTGAAGACATATATCCTTACAAGGATAAAGTGGAATGTTCAAACAAAAGAACGTTTGATGAAGCTACGAGCTCTGATCAGCCGAAACAAACTGACAAGGGAAGTATTTCTCCTGAACCAGTTGAACTTCGTCGTAGCCATAGGGCCAAAGTGGCTAAAACTTTTGGTCCAGATTTCGTCACTTTTATGTTAGATAACAAGCCAAGAACTGTGAGTGAAGCTCTGGCTCGACCAGATGCTGCGTTATGGCAAGAAGCCATAAACAGTGAGTTAGACTCCATTATGCAGAATCGCACTTGGGTTCTTACTGATCTACGGAAAGGTTGTAAACCCTTAGGATGCCGTTGGGTCCTTAAAAGAAAGTATAAAGCCGATGGATCGATCGGTAAATACAAGGCTCGCCTTGTAGTTCAGGGCTTTAGACAGAAGGAAGGAGATAATTATTTTGATACTTATTCTCCGGTATCCAGAATCACCTCCATTCAAGTGTTTCTCTCGATTGCTGCACTTTACAATCTTGAGATACATCAAATGGATGTTAAGACTGCGTTCTTAAATGGTGATCTAGATGAAGAGATTTATATGAATCAACCAGAAGGCTTTGTTATTCAAGGACAAGAGCATAAAATGTGCAAACTGGTTAAATCACTGTATGGTCTGAAACAAGCGCCTAAGCAATGGCACTTGAAGTTTGATAATGTGATATTGTCAAATGGGTTCAAGTATAATGAATGTGATAAATGCGTTTACTACAAGGGAGCAACAGACAAATTTGTTATAGTTTGCTTGTATGTAGATGACATGTTGATCATGGGCAGTGATTTGAATATGATTATTCAGACCAAGAACATGTTAAAAAGGCATTTTGACATGAAAGACATGGGTGTAGCCGATGTCATATTAGGGATAAAAATCATAAGGCATCCTGAAGGGATTGTTCTTTCTCAGTCTCATTACATTGAGAAAGTGTTAAGTAAATTCAACGCTTATGATAGTCGTCCGGCAAAGACGCCTATGGATCCCAGTGAAAAGTTGAGAGTAAACAGAGGTGAACCTGTTGCTCAAGAAGAGTATGCAAGAATTATTGGTAGTTTAATGTACTTGACTAATTGTACTCGCCCGGATCTTGCATATTCAGTTAACAAACTGAGTAGACATACTAGCAATCCAAGTCGTGAGCATTGGAAGGCTATTATGAGAGTCTTGAGATATCTGAAATATACTCAAGAGTTGGGGTTACATTACACGAGATATCCTCCTGTACTTGAAGGGTACACTGATGCCGATTGGATATCAGAGAAAAGTGATTCATTATCCACAGGTGGATATGTATTCACGATTGCTAGAGGGGTTGTGTCTTGGAAGTCACAAAAACAAACGTGTATAGCCCGATCCACCATGGATCTGAATTTATAGCTTTAGATAAAGCTGGTGAAGAAGCCGAATGGCTTCGAAATTTCCTCGAGGAAATGCCTTGTTGGAAGAAATCTGTGCCAACAGTAATGATACACTGTGATAGTCAAGCAGCTATTGGCAGGGCACAAAGTGAGATGTATAATGGTAAGTCGAGACATATCCGTCGTCGACATCATACCGTTAAGCAGTTGATTTCTAGTGGGGGTGATTTCTCTAACTTATGTGAAGTCTGGAGATAACCTAGCGGATCCATTAACAAAAGCTGTCAACAGAGATCAATTTTGCAAATTGCGAGAGGGAATGGGGTTAAAACCCACACCTAAAGAATGACTACATTGGTAACCCAACCATGATGCGTGGAGATCCCACAAACTTGGTTCAAAAGGACAACTAAGATGTATGATTTCAAATGTGAAACACTTTTGAAGAATAATCTTCATCCTTTCCCTCAGAAGCAATGATGAAGTGTTTGATGCATGTCTGTGGTAGAGGTTGAGTTTAATGACTCTTAATGGTTCTGGAACTGTGTGTTCATATAAATATGACAGGATACTTGTTCGAATCACCTATATAAGTAGAAGTGTGGCCGCTTCAGTAGAGACTTATGAATCCAAAGGAGGTTTCCATGGCCTGGAATGGAACCAAACGTGAGAGCGGGTAAAGAGCCTGAAAAGTTACTGATTCTTTATTATTGGTCTAGTATACGATGTGGGGGATAGTTCAAGAGTAAAATCACTACTCCACCTGTATACTCGATAATATTGATATGGTTTAAGTTCAAAGCCAAAAAACTACTTAGACACGTGCAGTAACCTTTCTTTAAAGAAGGGGTCGGGGCATTTGCATTGCATTCACTACTGCTGTTATTTCCACTCATGTGGGGGATTGTTGGAAAAAGGGGGTTTTGAGCTCCATTTTGCGCAATGACGATATTTAATGTGGTTAATTAAATAGCGTATACGAATTCTACATTTCGGTAGATTGTCGTAGTGTATCTATTTTCTCAAAACCGTTGTCGGGTGAGTGAGAAATAGGTGGTTGAAGTGGGTCATTAAATGCGGCTAGTTGAAACGCTTGCGTTTGTGTGTTTGAATGGTTGTTAAAGAGTGGTTAAAGGTGGCGCATCCCACATTGCTTAAACAGTGGGAGTTGAATTGATTTATATTGTAACACCCCAGATTTTTATCAACGTCCAACGGAATAAAAATTTATTCCGATCGATGTTGAAATATTTCCGAGAAGAAGAAAATAATTTATCACAATAAATTATTGCTCGGAAATGAAACGCCGATAGATTTAAATTCAAAATGGAATAAAAGAGGGAAAGGAAGCCCGAAGACATTCCATGAATTGAGTAAAAATAATTGGAGTTAAGTTCATGAAGGAAAAGAATTTTAATTCCAAGAACCCGTGAAGTCGAATTACACGGGAATAAAAAGACGACGGATTAGAAGCCGACGAAACCGAGACCGACGGATTTAAGATTTTTACATGAAGTTCATTTGAGCCGAGATAAATTTAAGATAAGAATTTATGACCCGAGAATGACCCGAAAAATCGAGCCCGAAAATGTAGGAGGATAGAAGTCCGAAAGAGAGGAGGAAAAGCACGACGGATCGCACGACCCCGCCCGGACCGAAGTCCAGGCGAGAGTGGCGCGCTGTCCGCGCGGGGTTTAGCCAAAAGGCGCGCCAACCCCGCGCCATCGCCGCGTCGACGATTGTCGTGTTTTGGGTGGCGCGCACCCGGCGCGGACTTAGGCCGATTCGCGCGCCAACCCCGCGCCAACGTCCTGACAACAGCCATTGTCGCGTTTTGGCGACTTTCTTGCCATATTCCTTGACCCCATGGCTGGGAATCCGATCTATCACGGGAGGGAACATCATTTGGACGTTATGTACTCAATCATACCTCCATTCTCAGCCATTCTAAGCAATCATTCACTTCCAAACTCTCCAAAAACTCTCTCTAAGCCAAACACCTTCCGGCGAACTTCCGGCGAACATTCCGGCAAGCAAATCCTACCAAGGTGGTGTGGAGATCAAGGATTTGCAGACATTGGATTGTTGGTAAGGTGTCAATCAACCTTCCTTATTGCTTTAAGATCATAATCAACCTTCTAACTTACGAATCTTTACTTACAAACACGTTCGTAGCCAAAGGAGAAGAAGAACGTGTTGCGTAGATTCGTTCGTGGCGATTTTGGACAAATCGATCAACCTTAGAACGTTCAAGGAACTCACTCTCTGTAAGTTGATAACTTACATATCAATACGGGTGGTTTGAAGATATCCGAAACATTGAATCTTAAACGAAACGTTAAAATCGAACCTAAAAACCCCAATCTACATATTTTCTGAAATCCGAACAAAACTCTTACTTCGAGCGTTCAAACCTGAAAACCCAAAACTAAGATTTTGATCCTAAGATCATAAGCTATATTGTGTAAAAATTTCAGAATTTTTCATCAAGTCTTGGTACCTCAAATCAAGTCGGACATATTCTGCGTTTTAAGGCTTTCCAAAAATTTACAGATTTCTTAGCCGAACTTGATGAGCATATTTCTATCATTTTTAGTCCGAACCAATCTTCATGATCTAAACAAAAGTTATAGATCTATGAGTCTTGAATACCTCTGAAAAATTTCAGAATTTTTCATCAAGTTTTGATACCCCAAATCAAATCGGACATATTCTGCATTTTAAAGAACTCTCAAAAGTTCACAGATTTCTTACCCGAACTTGATGAGCTTATTTCTATCATTTCTAGTCCGATCCAATCTTTGAGTTCTAAACAAAAGTTGCATATAATCATGTCTAGTATGTGCATATAAAATTTCAGAATTTTTGAAGCTCATTTGATATGTTAAAAAGTCAAATCTTTGAGATGTGTCAAACCTGAATCCTGACAGCATACTATTTGAGTAGAAAACTTGATTTTTGACATGCTTCCCATCGTTTTTACTAAAAACTCAAAACATGAAAGTTGTTCATTGAGATGTTTTTGAGCTACTGTGAAAATTTCAGATCAATCGCCTAAGAAATGGATTTTTAAACTGAAAAGGCGTAAACTGTGACATCGATCGACTTTTGAAATCTTTTAAACAACGATCGAAATCCTGTGATACGATAAAGCTATATTTTTGAAAATCCCGTTATACTAAAGTTGAAACGATATCGGTTACATAAAATTTAGGGGGTGAGTGCTCTGCAGGGTGCCCTTCTAATTGTGCAATTTGTGCCAAAACGGCTATGACTATCACGCGCGAAAAATCAACAACACGGCAAATTATATTGTGCCTATCCTCTCGAGTGTATCCGTATGGGTTACTCGAGGCTCGACGGAGCGGTACTGGATATGGCCTATTTGGTCACAAGAGACCAACTGCCTACCCTCTCGAGTGTATCCGTATGGGTTACTCGAGGCTCGACGGAGTGGTACTGGGTATGGCGTATAGGCTGCGGCCGCCGGATCACCGGCTAGATGAGATGTTACTTATGAAATTGGCTGAGGCCGCCGGATCACCGGCTAACTGTTACTATTGATATCTGCCGTTATTATTTTGGCCTATCCTCTCGAGTGTATCCGTATGGGTTACTCGAGGCTCGACGGAGCGGTACTGGATATGGCATATTTGGTCACAAGAGACCAACTGCCTACCCTCTCGAGTGTATCCGTATGGGTTACCCGAGGCTCGACGGAGTGGTACTGGGTATGGCGTATCGGCTGCGGCCGCCGGATCACCGGCTAGATGATATGATACTTATGAAATTGGCTGAGGCCGCCGGATCACCGGCTATATATTGTTGAGATGATGGAGTAACGGGAAATATATTAAAAAGCTGAGATTTTACGAAACTGGCTGCGGCCGCCGGATTACCGGCTAAATCTAAATATCGTTTTGATGGTGGCGTATCGGTGAAAATTTTTAAAGCTCAAGTTTATATTTACTTACTTACGGCATTATTCATGTTTTTAAATCATGTCTTAAATAACTGCCCATGCTTAAGTTTTAAATTATGAAATTAATTGCGTCTTTAAAGTATGCATTATCTTCGCATTTTTAAAATAAAATGTTTTTATGCATGGCAAAGAGTTTTATCTTAATTACTAAAAATCTAACCCCTTTATTGTCATGTAAGGATTAACTTACTCAGTATTTTATAATACTGATAAAACCCGTTGTTCATTTTTTTTTCTGTTACAGAGTACGAAGCATGATCATTCATTGGGGGATCATTTGGACACTTAATTATTTATTTTATATGACTTGCATGAACGGGTCTGTTTAACCCGTGGTTTGGCCATGTCGGCCCTATATTTCAAATTCCGCTGCATATACTTTACTTCCGCTGCTATTTTATATATTCTCGCTGCAACTCTGATGCAGTATTTTTAAATTATCTATGAATGGGCTATTTGAATATTTTAAATCCTGAAAAACCATAGCCTTACATCTCTTTAGTGAGCTCGGAGAAACCGTGTCTTGCTAAGGAGGTGTGGCGGTGGCATCCCGGCCTGGGTTATCAAATCCGGGGTGTTACAGTATGGTATCAGAGCCAGGCCTATTTTAAAGCTATCATTTCTAAACTAGTAATATATTTTAAAGATCCCAATTATTATTTTGAAGTTAAAGCCCAAATTTTAGCCCAAAATTTTTTTTTAGAGGCCCAAGAAATTATCTTGGCCCAATAGCCTTGTTTTTATTTAAAGCCCAAATACATTATTTCTTTCGGCCCAATATAGCGGCCCAAATCTTTTATCCTTATTTTAATCTATCCATGGAATAAATTTATTTTTAAAACCCATGGATAAATAAATATATGCATAGAATTTTTTTTCGGGGGGATCATCACTGCATATGCATATTGCATTTCTATACCTTAGAGAACCTAGAAGCGTTATGTTGTAACCTAGATCTTTTTCTTGCGCTAGATGGCTAACCAAGACATGATGAACTTAATGATCAAAATGATGAACGCTCACTTTGATTCCCAACAAACCATACAACAAATGGAATATCGTATGGCCCAATTGGAGGCAAATCTGCACCATATGGGAAACTTAAGAGAGGCGGACCACCACCGCATAAACCAGCTCGAAGACCAAATCCAAACCCTTACTACACAAAATCTATGTTTAAAAGAGCTTGTTGATGCTCATGGGGATGACTTGAACCGCATTTTCAAAGACCTACTACCGTCAAGTCCAGTGGAGGAAGATCCGGAAGAGGATCCTACCACTGTGCCGGAGGACGCCTAGAAACGATAGGAGGGTCCTATTTTGGTATATCCTATCACTTGTACTAGAAAATTTCCTTTTAAGGAAATAAAATGCAAGATTTATCTATCCAGATAAATTTAAATCCGAAATTATAAAAACACAAAAACACACGATGCATCAAACTATGCAGTGCAAACAGAGACATGCACAGAATCAGAATAACGTCACAGTACTACATCTTAAAATAAATACCGAACCAAGTCTAACTGCAAACGCAAATAGGAAATACTAAAACAACCACTGCTAACACAAGTCTAGATAAAACATAAACGGGAAACATAAAGTCACTGATCAGGAGGAGGAAACTGGCGACGCATGTAGTCATCCATCTGACGCATGTAGGCGTACATGTCCGTCAAGGTGGCCTGCTGCTCCGCCTGTCTCACAGTGAGCGTGTCCATACGATCCTGATACAGATCCATCCTAGCATCTAGGGCGTCAAAGCGATCCTGATAATGATCCATCCTAACACCCAAAGCGTCATAGCGAGCCTGCCCAGCTGCAAACCCGGCATCCATACTGATGCGCATCTCCTGCATCATCTGGAGCATCTGCGTCATGTCCTGACCCCGCGGTGGAACCACACCCTGCTGTGGAACCGCAGGAGGAGGGAGTGGTCGCTCAGGAGGAACAACTAAGATCAAACCACCATCCTCAGGATGCGGGTGCAGTATAGCCCGAGGCGCTCCACGACGCAAGGTGCTGCGCCGGGCGGCATAAGACGGAACACGGTAGTGCTCACCTGGAGCTAAGGGATAGGGGTCCGTCTCGGGAGACGTGCGGATCCCCTGGGCAGCGCACAAGCCACAAATGAGGTGTGCGTGAGTAATCACCCTACTCCCTCGCCCCCGTCGTAACCCCCTCAGGTTGTCCGCAATGCAAGCGCCCACATTTACCCGGCCACCCCGCGCTATAAAGCAGATAGTCTCGAAGACGTGATCTATGACGATATGACTACGGGTGATCGGCCGGATGCGTCCTAACCAAAGCTGGGCAAGTACACGCCAATGGGCATCCAAAGAGGTCAGTCGCAACTCGTGGGGTTCCCCAGTCCGCGGGGGTACCTCGGTACACAAGACACCCCAGGCAGGGGCATAAACCCGACCCTCTGGCTGCGGACGGAACACGCCATCATCTGGAAGGCCGAGATAGGTGTTAATCGCCCGAGCACTGAAGTCTAAGTAGCGACCACGAACCCAGACTCGAGAGAGGTCGTCGTCTACCCCAAGACCGCTGATGTTGGCGATAACCTCCATGGCTAGATAGCCGGAGGCAACGCCCTCGGGAGGATGTGCAAGACCGGTCCACTGGAGATGCCCCAACACGGCACTGATCCGGTCATCGCCCATATGATCAGGATACAAGCCTCGCTCGGGAACGTAAGCCCTCTTCCGACGAAGCTCGTCGAAATAGAAGTCCTGAGAGGCCATCGTATGGAAACGGAACCGATCATGCCGGCGAGGACGTACCTCGTAAGGAAGACCCCTGAGCCTCGGCTCTCGCTCCTCGTCCTCCTCGGACTCACTGTCGTCATCGCCGCCGCTATCATCATCATCCGGCATCCCCGGAGCGGCAGTACTAGGGCCAGCAGTATCAAGTCGAGAAGCCCGTCTCTTGGCCCCCGGAAGGACCATAAGGAACGCCAAGATAAACCACAGAAAAAGAAACATCCTGCGAACACCCAAAATCAAGGGTAAGACTAATTTTCAACACATCAATTCACAAGCAAAAATACATAAAGACATCATAAATATAAAGTTCCAACGGGGAAAATCTAGGAGGAATTTAGACCCAATAGTTTGCCAATACATATTGGGAGAGAATCAAACCAAGGAATGTGCCCAAACAAATTCAAAAACCCATTGTGGCATTCTATCGAACACCTTGTGCGCGCAATAAATAAAGTTCAAAAATATGTTGTGAACACATGACAATTAACCACAAAACCAAACAATCGCTTGAACAACAAATCATAATCACAAGTGCCAACAAACAACACCAACGAAACCACTTTTACACCAATAACACCAACAAAATCGAAAATTTCATAGTTCCCCTAAAAATCCAAGTTCTAGCAAGAAATTCCACAACGTAGGCTCATATATACATACCAATATTTCCTAAACAATAGAATTAGCACTAAAATACTACATACAACCATTAATTCGCGAGAATTAAGCCGAAAATGTCAAAACCCCAAATTACATGCCAAAACCCTAATTCCACAATTCAACCAAATTCTAACAAATCAAGGCATAAAACTAGAAATTGACAAGTGAAAATAGAAGATACATACCTTACAAAGAGAAATCGAAGTCGGAACTAGGAGAATACGAGCACGAGGGGACGAATTTGAGAGGAAGTTGGGAAGAATTTCGGAAGGGAAAAGGGAGCAAATGGCTCGCGCCCCGCGCGAGCCCTATTTACTGACCCTGGGAGCGCCGCGCGGATCTCGCGCGCTAATCCCACAAAACCCGCGCGGACCCCGCGCGGGCCAAAAATAAAAAAAAAAATAAAAATAAAAATAAATAAAATAATAATAAAAATAAAAATAAAAATAAAAATAATTTATTTACTCCTCCTCTGCTCTACAAAATACGTGTGCACGATTCGACCCATGTATTCCAACCGGAAGGAATTAAATTGGATGATGACTCGAGCTGTGAGGAAATTCCGGTACAATTACTCGATGTTAAGGAGAGAGTAACAAGGAGCAAACCGTGAGAATGGTCAAGGTTCTTTGGTTAAACCATGAAAGTGAAACAGCAACCTGGGAATTGGAAGCCAACATGCGACAACGTTACCCTACCCTCTTCCAAAACGACCGGACCACAGTTATGGGAACATAACTGTATTCTTAAGGGGGGGAGGATGTAACACCCGAGGAAAACCAAATTCAAACTATTTTGAACTACGTAATGATTTGATCCCTTCACAGGGTACGTAGGCAACTTGGAAATTTCAATTCTGGGTTCAGTCAAACAAAAATCAAACAAAAATCAAACAAAAATCAAACAAAAATCAAACAAAAATCAAACAATAATCAAACAATAATCAAACAATAATCAAACAACAAACGACGATCAACAATCGAACAAAAATTCAATAACACAACATCGCAAATAGTAAACAAAAAGGACCATAACTCTTCGCGCGAGAAAAGCCGAAGCACAACTTCGGGGACGAAGTTGATTCTTAAGGGGGGGAGAGTGTAACACCCCAGATTTTTATCAACGTCCAACGGAATAAAAATTTATTCCGATCGATGTTGAAATATTTCCGAGAAGAAGAAAATAATTTATCACAATAAATTATTGCTCGGAAATGAAACGCCGATAGATTTAAATTCAAAATGGAATAAAAGAGGGAAAGGAAGCCCGAAGACATTCCATGAATTGAGTAAAAATAATTGGAGTTAAGTTCATGAAGGAAAAGAATTTTAATTCCAAGAACCCGTGAAGTCGAATTACACGGGAATAAAAAGACGACGGATTAGAAGCCGACGAAACCGAGACCGACGGATTTAAGATTTTTACATGAAGTTCATTTGAGCCGAGATAAATTTAAGATAAGAATTTATGACCCGAGAATGACCCGAAAAATCGAGCCCGAAAATGTAGGAGGATAGAAGTCCGAAAGAGAGGAGGAAAAGCACGACGGATCGCACGACCCCGCCCGGACCGAAGTCCAGGCGAGAGTGGCGCGCTGTCCGCGCGGGGTTTAGCCAAAAGGCGCGCCAACCCCGCGCCATCGCCGCGTCGACGATTGTCGTGTTTTGGGTGGCGCGCACCCGGCGCGGACTTAGGCCGATTCGCGCGCCAACCCCGCGCCAACGTCCTGACAACAGCCATTGTCGCGTTTTGGCGACTTTCTTGCCATATTCCTTGACCCCATGGCTGGGAATCCGATCTATCACGGGAGGGAACATCATTTGGACGTTATGTACTCAATCATACCTCCATTCTCAGCCATTCTAAGCAATCATTCACTTCCAAACTCTCAAAAAACTCTCTCTAAGCCAAACACCTTCCGGCGAACTTCCGGCGAACATTCCGGCAAGCAAATCCTACCAAGGTGGTGTGGAGATCATGGATTTGCAGACATTGGATTGTTGGTAAGGTGTCAATCAACCTTCCTTATTGCTTTAAGATCATAATCAACCTTCTAACTTACGAATCTTTACTTACAAACACGTTCGTAGCCAAAGGAGAAGAAGAACGTGTTGCGTAGATTCGTTCGTGGCGATTTTGGACAAATCGATCAACCTTCGAACGTTCAAGGAACTCACTCTCTGTAAGTTGATAACTTACATATCAATACGGGTGGTTTGAAGATATCCGAAACATTGAATCTTAAACGAAACGTTAAAATCGAACCTAAAAACCCCAATCTACATATTTTCTGAAATCCGAACAAAACTCTTACTTCGAGCGTTCAAACCTGAAAACTCAAAACTAAGATTTTGATCCTAAGATCATAAGCTATATTGTGTAAAAATTTCAGAATTTTTCATCAAGTCTTGGTACCTCAAATCAAGTCGGACATATTCTGCGTTTTAAGGCTTTCCAAAAATTTACAGATTTCTTAGCCGAACTTGATGAGCATATTTCTATCATTTTTAGTCCGAACCAATCTTCATGATCTAAACAAAAGTTATAGATCTATGAGTCTTGAATACCTCTGAAAAATTTCAGAATTTTTCATCAAGTTTTGATACCCCAAATCAAATCGGACATATTCTGCGTTTTAAAGAACTCTCAAAAGTTCACAGATTTCTTACCCGAACTTGATGAGCTTATTTCTATCATTTCTAGTCCGATCCAATCTTTGAGTTCTAACAAAAGTTGCATATAATCATGTTAGTATGTGCATATAAAATTTCAGAATTTTTGAAGCTCATTTGATATGTTAAAAAGTCAAATCTTTGAGATGTGTCAAACCTGAATCCTGACAGCATACTATTTGAGTAGAAAACTTGATTTTTGACATGCTTCCCATCGTTTTTACTAAAAACTCAAAACATGAAAGTTGTTCATTGAGATGTTTTTGAGCTACTGTGAAAATTTCAGATCAATCGCCTAAGAAATGGATTTTTAAACTGAAAAGGCGTAAACTGTGACATCGATCGACTTTTGAAATCTTTTAAACAACGATCGAAATCCTGTGATACGATAAAGCTATATTTTTGAAAATCCCGTTATACTAAAGTTGAAACGATATCGGTTACATAAAATTTAGGGGGTGAGTGCTCTGCAGGGTGCCCTTCTAATTGTGCAATTTGTGCCAAAACGGCTATGACTATCACGCGCGAAAAATCAACAACACGGCAAATTATATTGTGCCTATCCTCTCGAGTGTATCCGTATGGGTTACTCGAGGCTCGACGGAGCGGTACTGGATATGGCCTATTTGGTCACAAGAGACCAACTGCCTACCCTCTCGAGTGTATCCGTATGGGTTACTCGAGGCTCGACGGAGTGGTACTGGGTATGGCGTATAGGCTGCGGCCGCCGGATCACCGGCTAGATGAGATGTTACTTATGAAATTGGCTGAGGCCGCCGGATCACCGGCTAACTGTTACTATTGATATCTGCCGTTATTATTTTGGCCTATCCTCTCGAGTGTATCCGTATGGGTTACTCGAGGCTCGACGGAGCGGTACTGGATATGGCATATTTGGTCACAAGAGACCAACTGCCTACCCTCTCGAGTGTATCCGTATGGGTTACCCGAGGCTCGACGGAGTGGTACTGGGTATGGCGTATCGGCTGCGGCCGCCGGATCACCGGCTAGATGATATGATACTTATGAAATTGGCTGAGGCCGCCGGATCACCGGCTATATATTGTTGAGATGATGGAGTAACGGGAAATATATTAAAAAGCTGAGATTTTACGAAACTGGCTGCGGCCGCCGGATTACCGGCTAAATCTAAATATCGTTTTGATGGTGGCGTATCGGTGAAAATTTTTAAAGCTCAAGTTTATATTTACTTACTTACGGCATTATTCATGTTTTTAAATCATGTCTTAAATAACTGCCCATGCTTAAGTTTTAAATTATGAAATTAATTGCGTCTTTAAAGTATGCATTATCTTCGCATTTTTAAAATAAAATGTTTTTATGCATGGCAAAGAGTTTTATCTTAATTACTAAAAATCTAACCCCTTTATTGTCATGTAAGGATTAACTTACTCAGTATTTTATAATACTGATAAAACCCGTTGTTCATTTTTTTTCTGTTACAGAGTACGAAGCATGATCATTCATTGGGGGATCATTTGGACACTTAATTATTTATTTTATATGACTTGCATGAACGGGTCTGTTTAACCCGTGGTTTGGCCATGTCGGCCCTATATTTCAAATTCCGCTGCATATACTTTACTTCCGCTGCTATTTTATATATTCTCGCTGCAACTCTGATGCAGTATTTTTAAATTATCTATGAATGGGCTATTTGAATATTTTAAATCCTGAAAAACCATAGCCTTACATCTCTTTAGTGAGCTCGGAGAAACCGTGTCTTGCTAAGGAGGTGTGGCGGTGGCATCCCGGCCTGGGTTATCAAATCCGGGGTGTTACATATATTGTTCTGCGTGTTAGAATCAAATAAACTAATGCTGATTGGTCAAGTGCGGGGGAAGCCCACACGCGCGCGCCCGTCCCGTCCCGTCCCGAGCCGAGCCGAGCCGCGCCGCGCCGCCGCCGTCGCCCGCGCCCGTGCCCGTGGACTTGGACTTGGACTTGGATCTTGGTAATTGGGCTTTGGGCCTGCATATCTTTTTAGACAAAATTTATTTGTCGGGCCAATGAAGCCCAGTCCTTGAAGCCCACTTGATTTCAACAGTTGTTGAAAACTATTTGAATCACCTGCTGAAACCGCCCCATCAATACCCATCAAAGCCGTCGTCGGTTACGTCTCCTCCAACCCCTATAAATAGTAGCGTCAGGCATTAGGATCCATATACCTTTCTACATCTTTCTGCATATCCTCTCCTCCCGACTCCCTCAGTTCTTTGCCTTGTTCGCCGGTCGTCGACATTTGCGGTGCTGCTACGTCGAGACGTTCGGCGTTTTATCTTTGGGGACGTTCTGCCGTTGCCGGAGCACTACCGGGGAATAAACGTCTTGCGGGAAGAGTTCCAATCTCGACTCGACGTTCTCGTATTGCTGAAACCGTTCATTCTCCTAACAAAGTCAAACATGACATCTTAGTTGGGACAGAAAGAGTATATGTATTAAGAAAAAATAAACATTTCATTATATGGGCGCGCGTGATGATAATATACAATAGTACTATAAGACCACCACCAATAACCATATAATTAGAAGAAATGATAATTTACCTGTTCATTAGCACAATAGATCATGAATGTACATAAGAGCAAGATTATTGAAAAAATATTTTACTGATATAATATATCAACAAATTTCATTAAATTATTAACCTATTGGCGAATTATAATTCATGAACAATATTAATGCTAGAATGTTAGAGTATTTGTAAAAGACACACCACACAAATTCTATATACCTATCCCTATTATACCAAATTTGGACATTTTTAAAATCACATCTAACCAACTGTACAGATTAAACGGTAAATTAAGCCCAAGCCCTTCTATAAATTCTTTTCGGCTTCAGTTATGGTGCGACTAACGCAATCCGCAGCACATCAAGGCGAGAATATCAACCGTTCATTTAAATCCAAGTGTTGTAAATGGTTGAGGGTAAAGTTGTCCAAAAATATTTATAATGGTTTTGTCGCTGAAATATATATAAGATTGCGTAGGGTATATCGCTGAAATACATACAACTCATCGCTGAAATATATTAAAGAGATAAATAATTTTTTAGGCCATCAATAGGCAGGTAATTCACTTTTGGGCTACTAAAGATTGAATTATGAAATTAGGCCACCAATAGGCATTCGGGCCTAATTTAGGGCCAATTTGACCAATACCACACTAAAACGGGCTGCGTGTAACCCACTCGCCACGCGATGGCTCAAATGTAGAAATTGTCTCCTTTTGGTGGCCTGTTTTACTTATTTGTAATTTAAATAAATACTCCATTCGTTCCATTATTTTTGCCTCACTTTCCATTTTTCTCTGTTCCAACGTTTTTGTCTCATTTTCATTATAGTAATAATAAATATTAATCACCAAATCTACCGCATCAAGTACTAATATATCCTACATTAAATACTGTCTATGACCACATAAAATACCATGCTCAAAATACCCCAATACGAAATAAATATTCATTAAAATAAAAATAAAATAAATATATATTGAAAATGTAAAAAAAAGACAAAATAATAAATAAAATTATTTGTATTAATAATAATAATAACTTCAAGAATTAAATTATAGTATCATAAAATAAAATTAAATAAATTAAATCTAAAAAATAAATTAATTTGAATGAATTCATTTATATTAAAGGGGATGGAAACTTACCCTAGTGGTCAAGCCCCTCGACTCTCAACTTATAGGTTGGGGGTTCGATTCCCCACCCCACCCTTATCCCTTCCTTTTTTCTGGCATGGGCTCCCACCACCCTTTATAGGTTATTCGGCAAAAAAAGGGTTCTGTACCCACCATTTATCATATTTATATTAAATGAAATATAATAAAATAAGTAGTAAAAATTTAATAAAAAATTAAATGAAAACAGATAAATAGGTGTTCTCTACCCACCCAGGAAAGTGAAATAAAATTGAAGATCAGAAGAAATTTGGGTCTCCGATGGAAATGCACATATTGTGTGCCAAAATGAGCAGCTTTATTTTAGTAGTTGGTCTCGAGATCATGGTTGGATAATTGTCCGATAGAGTAATATTTATTTTAATTTTAAAAAAAGTAAAAAAGAAAAAAAACTAAAATAGGCCACTAACAGGAGATAATTTCCACTTTTAGGCCATCGCGTGAAAAGTGGTAGCGCGTGACGCACACGCGGCCCATTGTGGCATTGACTTGGTCAATTTGGCCTATAAAACCGACCCGAATGCCTATTGGTGGCCTAATTTCATAATTCAATCTTTAGTGGCCCAAAAGTGAATTACCTACCTATTGATGGCCTAAAAAATTCTTTATCTCTATATTAAACTACGGAATTGGAGTTGCAACTTTTACGAAGTCGCTAAAATGCATATCGTCCAGTCGCTGAAAAATACTATAGCACGTCGCTGAAATATATCATAATACGTCGCTGAACTACATAGAAGTCGTCGTGGAAATATGTTAAACGAAGAATTGGGGTTGCAACTTTACGAAGTCGCTGAAATGCACATTATCAAGTCACTGAAAATTACTATAGCACGTCGCTGAAATATACTATCACATGTCGCTGAAATACACAGAAGTCGTTGCTGAAAACACTTTGCATGTCGCTGAAATATACTTCCTCTGTTCTCATGAAAATGCAACACTCACCCTGCGCACGCAATCCAATGCACATTTTTAACAGTTAATAACTTATGTTGTGTATAAGTAAAAATTATAAAAAATTTGATATTATAAAACTACAAGATGAGACGATTCTAACAAGATCTTACTTGACTATGTTTTTTCTTCTATAACTATTGTTTAAACGTGAATCAAAGTTAAATAATGAATAGTGCCAAAAAGCCAAATGTTTCATATTCACAAAAACGGAGGTAGTATTATAGTTTGTCGCTATGAATCAACATATCGCTGAAATGTACCTACGCTGTCGTTGAAATGTACTAACTATATTTGGGAGGAATATATCAAATACCTTATGGTATTTACCAGGTTATTCCACATATATCATATGGTATTTTCTAAGTTATTGGTATGTTCTTTACCATAAATACCTTATAGTGTTTACCAGGTTATTGGTATGTGTATGTGTATGTGCTTTACCAAGTGCTTGATATGTGGTTTACCAGGTTATTAGTATGTGTTTTGCTTAAGTTTCCTAATACATGGGCCTAAAACATAATGTTTGAAATTGAGGGGCTTTGACTCATATAATATTTTAGTAGTAGGTACCGGGCCCTAGTTTTTCCTTAGATTAAATGGGCAAATTGGCTGCCGAAAGTGGCCGCCACATAGGAGTGGAAATACGTCAGGCTATCCGACAGGGGCCTACGGCCTAGTCTATTACGGGCCAGACCAGACTTTTTTTTAACAAGGCTAGGCTCAGACCATTTTGAAAGCCTAAATAGGGTCAGGCCAGACTTTATGAAAAACCTATTAGGCCTACTTGAGTGACCTATTAATTATTATTAGTATGCATAGTGCATAGGAATATCTTGTACTATTACTATTTTATGTACAAGTAACTATTAATTTGATCTTACACATACTTTTAAAATATATATATAAGCCTTACTGAAGTATGTAAATATGTTTTGTCCGTACATATATATAAAAAACTTTTAACTTATTTTTAAAATAGGCTTAATTAGATTTGTAAAAGTCTTAGAGTATGGCCTATTTAAATAAATAGGTCGGGCTTGGGCCTATAATGTAGGTCACATTAGAGGTAGTAGACTAAGCTCAGGCCTTGAAAAATTGACCTAGGCCTAAGCCGTCCAAAAGGCAAAGCCTAGCCTATTTCCACGCCCCTACGACCACATAAGCATTTTCATAGATGAGTATTTGCAATCCAACGGTGCATGATAGAAAAATTAAGTATATGGATAACAATAAGATGGTAGAATTATGTGATATGAGAATAAGGATTATGCTATGTATTAAAGTTATCATTTTCCATCTCTACATCACAAAAAAGTACACATCTCACCACATGATATTAGCATGATATACAGTATTAGTTAATATGATACTAACATGTATGATATACAGTACTACTATATTACAGTAGATTTTCTTTTGTTGTGGCCGGGTAAGTATTGGAGTATATGGTAGTATTATGTAAGTATAAAAATCTTATAACGTTAAATAATTTACTTAGCACGTGTATTAGTATTGATATTAGTTTGTATGAAACTTTTAGTGTTAATGAATAATTAAAAATAATATTAGTAATAACCAACGGCAGTTGGCTTGAGTGGATGGGGCTCTAGTCGCTTAAGCAAGGTCTTGGGTTCGAGCCTTGTGTATGCAAAAAACTGCTTTGGGAGAAGCGCCTTTAATTGCCCTTGCAGGCCCTTGCAGATCTCGAGGGATTAGTCAAATAATATTAGTAATTAAGCTTATGTATTTGTTCGATGAATTATTTGAAAAAAGTCGTTTGCTAAATCCTTATATATATAATACTTCAGTAAATTAGTACTCCCTCCGTCCCATTCCAAATGTCCTACTTACTATTTTTGGATGTCCCATTACAAATGTCTTCTTTCTATAAATAGAAATAATTTTCCCTTCCAACAACTATGTGGACCCCACCATATACTCACAAACCAACTCTACATTAATTCTCGTGCCCAACAGTAACAAGACAATTGGAGTGGGACGGAGGGAGTAATAGCTAGTAAATGGAGTAATATTTTTCATCAAAATTATATGTATATATATATAATGTATAGCGTATTTACTATATTTTATTTAATATATTAGCTACTCTCTCGAGTCCAAAATAAGAAAACCAAAAATTCGGATCATAACCGGAAACTGTTGCGATGCAATGAAACCAACTATCCAACGGCGACGAACTCGTCGGAATCTCCCAACGTCCGTCTGATATTACACGGTCGGCAATGCATAATTCCTGCCTGGACGGATCACCAAAACATCCATCCATACACCAAAGCCAAACTAATTAATAAGCCCTCAATACAAAATCCAGTGCTCGCCGTCTCTCCGGACACGAAGCCCGTGCTGGTCGGCGAACATATGCACCGCCTTCCGCACACCGTCCCACGCATAATCGTGCCCGAAAAGCACCCCGCCGGGCTTCTTCACCACCTTGTACCCGTTGTTGATGTCCACCCACGCCGAGTGGAAATCGTGATCCGCATCGATCTCCACCAGGTCCCCGTACACCCCCCACTTGCACAGCGCGTTCATCGCCGTCGTCGTCGAGAACGGCAGGAACACGATGCTCCCCGTCGCGTTCGCGTTCACGACGTTCTGCATGAACTGGTACAGCAGCATCGTGTCCCCGTTCACCATCTCCATCGCCTTCCCGTCGTCGGCGTGCCCCGGCCACCCGCGGAAGTCGTCGATGCACAGGATCTGAGTGTCCTCCAGCCCTAGTTTTTTTGCCAGCCTGGCCATGTGTGTAGCGGACGCGCCCAAATAGGTCCCGACCTCGACGACCGTCTTCGGCCGGACCTGCCGGATTAAGTGCTCGAACACGGCGCCGTGGGAGCCCCACCCTTTTGAGAAATGCTGCATCAGGCGGGGCTTGGCGTCGGCCGGCGGGAAGTTGTCCCATGGGGATGTTCCGTTGTAGACCTTATCGATGATGGTCTGGCGGACGCGCGTGGAGTCCACGGGCTTGGCGCAGGTTGTGGTGAAATGGTTGTGGGGATTGTCGGCGGCGGCGGGGCCGGCGACGGAGTTGGATTGGGAGATACGGGGGCAGCTGGCGGTGGTGGATTGGTGGGAGAGGTAGCCGAGGATGAAGGAGAGGATGAGGAGGAGGGCGACGGCGTAGATCCGGTGGGTGGAGAGGGTTTCCATTATAAGGTGGTTGGGCTTGCGGCGGAAGTGGTGGTGCGACGGCGGTGGGGAAGAGAGGCGTTGGCGTTCTTCGTCGTCTTTGTTGATCATTTTTTGAGAGTGTGTGTGTGTTTCTTTTAGGGTTTTTTGGTTTAGAGTACTAATAGATAGATGCTTATGCCATATATATGAGCAAGGGGGCTTTAATAATTTTCTTGGTTTACTTTTGGTAAAGGAAATTGGAGTTTGATTTCCTTTATTTTTATTTCTTTTAGATTAGAGAAATATATAGGTGTTTTAATTACATTGAATGTGCAATTTATGCTTACATTAATGAGCCTTTTTCGCTTGTAAAGAGTTGACATTTCAATATATATAATCTTTTACTAATATGGGGTGTTTGATACAATAGTTAAATTGAATCAGTTCATCTATGAGACATTGTGAGATAAAATAATTTTTTGAAATAGACAAAATAACTTAAAATATTGGGGATGTTTGTGAGTCAGTGAATCCGCTAACAGACTCTTCGAATCTGCTATCAATCGGTGAATCCACTAACTCCCAAACATCCTCATCATCCAATCATCTCTTTTTGAATCTGCTGCAAAAAGTAGTGTTTTGAATTTTAGCTTGTTATAGACAAAAAGTTGGTATCAAAATTATCAAACAACTAATTTTAATTAATTTATTAATCATGAATTAATTAATATCTAACAACTAATTACCAAACAGACAATTGATATAAGATTATATAGGGGGGAATTTTTTTTTGGGGGTAAACATTGACACCTATGTAAAGGTGTGTGGGAGTTTAAGCTACACAAATTACAAAGGGGATAAATGGGAGGAATAGAGGACCGGGTGAGAATCGAACCCCCAACCTATGATTGAGAGACATGGAGATGACCATTGGGGTCAAGTCCCATTAGGGGGAGTTGAATGTTGATGCATGGTGATCAAATTTCAGAAATAATTTTTGGAATTTTTTTAATATGGTGCCTTTTAACACAAATGCTCATTCTGCCCCACGTCAGCCCTAATTTACTGATAAATCCATTAATTAGTTGCAAGTAATCAGGTCACTTAAAAAGAACAAATCATACAGCTTCAAAATGTTGAAATAAAATCAGGTGAAATTTTCTTTGAACAAATATGCCCAATAAATTTGCATGGCCACAAATATGTATTCCAATTATGGATTTAGACGTAATACTTGTGAAATAATCTTTGACATTGTTTTAATCAAATCTTCAAATATGGTAAAATATAATACCCGTATTTATTAATTTATAGAATAGCTCCAACAATAGGTAAAACGCAACTGGAATAACATCTTACATCTAGTAAGCAATAGATGTTTGTATGATCGAAGACAAGATACTTGAAATTGGTTTTGAGGGCTGATTTCTTGATTTAGATGGGTCAACTAAGAATGGCAACAACGAAAAGGAATGGTTTCATGATATCATTATTTTAAATTTTATTTTAAATAACTAACCAATTAAGTTATCGACTCATTGTTTGCCCTCAAATTTGAGTTGTGATTATTGTCACATATGCAATTTAATCGACGATTTATTCAAAGCCATAATAAGCTAGTTATATAAGGTGCCTCGACCCTCGTAGCACAATAAAAAATAAATAAAAAAAAAAAATTTAAAAAAAAAAAAAAGCATCCTTAATTTGTGCGGCAAGGTTCTCTAGCTTCAACTTGGCAAAAAAAAATATATATATATATATATATATATTATATATCTTAGGTCTGACCTTTGCTATTTTTACCTAATTTCCATCCTTAACTATGTCGAATTCCCCATTTTGTCACTAAAATGTTTACTCCAACGCCATGCTTGACGAGGAAATCCAACGCCATGCTTGACGAGGAAATTAAAATGCTAATTTTGCCGCGAGGACTTTGATCTCAAGTTTTGCCAGCACACTAATGAATCAGGTAGGGGTTCCATTGGCTAGAGGGAGGGAATCATTGGCGGAGTCTTTGCGGAAATGTTCACAATATTTATTCTCTGATGAAGGAAAGCAAGTGCATGGAGCAGTGTACAGATTGGGATATGAGTGTGATTTAATGCTGGGAAATGACCTCGTAGGCATGTATGCAAAATGCGGCAAACCAGAAGATGCCCATTACGTGTTCGATCAAATGCCTGAGCGAAATGTTGTTTCTTGGACTGCCTTGATGTGTGGATATCTTCAGGCAGGCAATGCCAGGGCTTCGTTACTGCTTTTCAATGAGATGGGCTGTTCATACGTGAGGCCTAATGAATATACGTTGTCGACGAATATCAAAGCATGTGGGGTTTTAAGCTCCCTCGAAATCGGGAAACAAATGCATTCCATGTCTTTGAAGATTGGGCTTCAATATTGTCCTGTTGTGGGAAATTCCATTGTTGACATGTACTTGAAATGTGGGGGAATCAAAGAAGCCGAACGGATGTTTGATGAGATGACGGTAAGGAATTTGATTACATGGAATGTTATGATTGCTGGATATGCACAGAGTGAAGGATTGAACAACAATGCGTTGCGTTTTCTCAAGAAAATGCAAGAGCGAGGAGAAAAGCCGGATGAATTTACTTTATCGAGTGCTCTAAAGGCTTGCCGCAAACTTGGAGCCATTTTGGAGGGAAGAGAAATCCACGCTTTTCTGATTAGGCGGGGATACCCCATTAGGAACCACACAATTCTTTCCGGTGCATTGGTTGAGCTTTATGCTCTGTGTAAATGCTTATCTGAAGCGCAGAAGGTGTTCGATAGGATGAAATCAAAGAGTCTTGCGTCCTGGACAGCGTTGATTGTAGGGTATGCTCAAATTGGATGTTTACCGCAGGCCATGGGCTTGTTCAGGCAGCTCCGGTGGACCACCATTTCAGTTGAGAACTACGTTCTTTCCCGTGTAATCAGTCTCCTTGCAGATGCTGCTGTGGTTGAGTTGGGGAAACAAATCCACTCCTACACCATCAAGATCCCATATAATTTGGACACATCGGTAGCCAATTCAATACTAGACATGTACCTCAAGTGTGGTTCAACAAATGATGCTGAAAAACTTTTTCACAAGATGCCAGTGAAAAATGTGGTCTCCTACACGACTATGATCGTGGGGTACGGAAAGCACGGTCATGGCGAGGCAGCTTTACAACTCTTCAAAAAAATGCAGGAGGAGAACATCGACCCGGATGAAGTAACATACTTGGCCGTGCTGTCAGCCTGCAGTCACTCAGGGCTTGTGAAAGAAAGCCAAGAGTGCTTAACATCAATGTGCAACGATCACCGCGTAAAACCTAAAGTAGAGCATTATGCTTGTGTGGTTGATGCCCTTGGTCGAACCGGGCGTTTAAAGGAAGCTAAAGAGTTGATAGAGAGGATGCCGGTGAGGCCCAATGTAGGAATATGGCAAACGTTGCTCAATGCGTGTAGGCTCCATAAGAATGTCGAAATGGGGAGGGAAATTGGAGATGTTCTTATGAGATTGGATGGGGACAATCTTGTTAATTTTGTGTTGTTATCAAACATGTTTGCCGATGTTGGTTGTTGGGGGGAGTGTGAGAGATTAAGAGGATTGGCGAAAACAAAGGGTTGGAAAAAGGAAGCCGGGATTAGTTGGTAGTGTAGAGATTGATGAATTTTGCAATCCACATGAGGGAATTGTAACGCAAGTCATATAATAAATGGGACCGATTGTGATCTTGGCCCTTGGCAAAACATCTATTGAATCAGTTATTTTGTGAGACAATTTAAAATAAATTAGCTTATAAAAAGACAAAGTGTCTGTTTGGGAATTAACTGTTAGCTGTTAACTGATTATGTGAGTAATTTGAGTAATAAATTAGTTAAAATTAGTTTGCCTATAATAAGCTAATTCCAAAAAGCAGCAATTTGTTGTTGTCTTAAAAAGAGCTCATTGAACACTATTTTAAGTTATTTTTTGTGTTTTTAAATAAGCTAACTTATCTTAAATTGAATAGAATAAGCTAATTTTGTTTAGCTTATTTGCCAAACAGGTAAGCTAAATGAAATTAGCTTATTCTTGTTCAATCAGCTCTTTATTAAACCGCTGCAAATAACAGTATTTTGGAATTAGCTTATTCTAGGCAAAAAAAATTGCCTCAAAACTGTCAAACAACTAATTTTAACTAATTTATTACTCAAATTACTCACATAATCATTTAACAGCTAACAGTTAATTCCCAAACATGCTCAAAATAACTTAAAACATTGTTTAATCAGCTCTTTTTCAAATCGCTGTAAATTGCAGCATTTTGAATTATAGTTTATTATAGGGAAAAAGTTAAGTCTCGAAATTGTGAAACAGGCCCCTTGTTTTTATTTATGCTTTCAAATAAGATCAGAAAATGCAGAGTGACCAAAAAGATATACTGTGTTTAAGGAGACACTAATTATCTTATTAGTACACACCAAATAATAAATTCAAGCAAGCACGCAATCAAATGAGGACATGCTACAATTGTTACAATTTGCATCACCTTTGAACTAGAAAATGTATGGAATCAGAGCTTTCACATTCTTAGGGAAATCCTCAAATTTGGAAACATACCATTTCAGGGTGGAATGGCTCCGCGCAGATAGATAAGCAACTATTCCGAGCATGAACAAGCATGAATATGTTGTCTGGGCAATGAATGAAACTCCCACAAATGTAATAATTTCAAAGAGGTAATGGGGGCATATAATTAGCTCAAAAAGGCCACCCCTTGGGATCTTGTAGCTCTTCTCGCCCTTTACCCTTAGCTTGGAAAGAAGATAATGGTGGTAAAAGTTGCCACAAATTCCCACCAGAAACACAAAAATGCCAACATACTTGAGATCAACAAAAGGCTCCCCCAACCCTAGTGTTAGTGTTCGTTGTTGAAAGTAAAGAACGCTGACAGTGGAAGACAAGTAGGCGAACATAATTATAAAAACACTGTCAAGAGGGATGAAGCCGCTGTATTTGTGTATGAATAAGACCTGCATAATATGGAAGATAGAAAATTAGGTATGTTTGATATTGATGCGCAAACGGCAAATCAACAAGGTTCGCATGCCTTTTGAAAACCATCACAGTAGCAGTTCAAGATCAGCTTTTTTTTTTTTTTTTCCCTTTTTCAGGCTTCAAGCAAACTAAAGTGAATGTTCGTAAGCGACTAAGGATGAACCAAGGTTATCAAGATGAGATCCTAGCTTGGATCTAGGATCGAATTTAGATTTTAACATCTTACCAAATTGCAAAAATAGATTAAAAAAACTATATATATTAACAAGTGAAAGCATAATATAGAATTATTAGGTAAATGAAACGATAAAGTACTATAATCAGTTAAAAATAAAATTAGAGACCATTTTTACGATAAACAGAGATTTTGGGAGCATATTTCAAATTTTCATAAGATTGGATCGTATAGGATAGGATGGTGAAATCCTACAATTAAGATCCGGGATTAAGATCTAGATCCTACCAACTATGGGATGAACACTCCTGAAAAAAGGCTTTCATGGGCATTGAACACAACCAAACGGATGGTTAAAGGATATAAGTGTATTATTGCTAACTTGATCAACTGTGCTTGATTAGCTCAAAGCCTCAACTCATTAGGCTAAGAAAATGAATTGAGCTTAATACTCCAAAAAAATGGGAGTTGTTTATCTCAATTAGCAAGCTAGATAAAGAGCCATACAACTCATGGATCGTTTTGGTCCTAACAAGTCTTTGTGTGAATCGGTAAACCACAATCACCAACCAACAGAAAAATCCTACAGTACCATATTTCTCCAAGTAAAGATAGAAACAGTGGAAGCACAGAAATAATAATAAATATTATTGTTATACCTCAATATCTCTTTTGAGAAAATGAAGGGTCATGGCTGATTTGAGCAGCAGAAACCTAACCCCATCCCCATGAGGAAACAGCCAAAAGGACAGAATTCCAGCGAGGAGCGCCGGTGTGTAGAGCAACAGCATCCCAATCTTGCTGGAAAAAATGAATCTTTGGTTGGGTTGCGTGGAGTTGACGGCGAATTTGGAGTAACGAAGGTTAACGCCGGCAATTTCCAGGGGGGCCAAAGCGCACAGCCCCAAAAAGGACCATCCATAATAGAAACGGACGTAGATGGAGGAGGGTTCCCGCTCCTGGTACAAGAAGCTCTCCAGCATTGTTGGATTTGCGACTCGTTAATCCCCTTTCTCCGATTGATTTTATATGAATGTCCGTCTGTCTGCGGGCGATTGGGGTTTGGGTAAGGTTTTCAAGAAGATTTGTACTACTAGAAGTACTATCAAGTAGTATGAACCAATCGACCTCATGGCTCATGGACCATCTCATTAAATTCAAATGTTAGACAAATACGATTTTGTCCCAATGGCCAATAGATAGATACTACTTCCTATATACTAGTACGATCTTGTTCCCATGATGAAAATAACATTGTTTCAATTACTAGTATTTAATTAATTAAGGTCCAACAATTCTTGATATCATCAAATTATTATCAATATACATATATACTCCATTAACTACGGAAGAGTTTTAAGCAACTACTGGGGGAGTTCGAGTTACTTAGACCCGTTCTTTATGGCTTGTTTTTAGGCTTTATTACTTATTTTTTTTTATAAAAATCAGATCAGATAAGAAACATTAAGATCAGACCAGATTAAATAAGATCAGACCAAACAAGATCAGATCAGACCAGATCAGATCAAATCATTATAATAATATAGAGAAAATAAGATTAGACCAGACCAGACCAAGACCAGGCCAGACCAGATCAGACCAGACCAGATCTTATAAATTCAGATCAGACAAGAAAAATTAAGGCCTAGAGAACAGGGCCTTAACTTCGTGCTCTTAGCCGGCCGGTAATTTTTTTTAAGTATTTTTGTCTTTTGGTTTTTAAAATAATTTCCTTTCTTAATACTAACTTGACATCTATTCAAATAAATTATAAAGTAATAATTTTACGTATAAAAAATAAACTTTTTTTAATTAAAAAAAAACAAACAAACTTTTGACTTATATATGTGTGACCTTAATTATTATTTTTTAAAATTATTTTATTAACAAAATGAAGTTTTTAATTTTAAATAGGAAAAAATAAGCCCATCGAATAGGGGCTTAATCTTGCATAAAATTTAAATATTAATTTGTTATCTAACTTGTGGATGAGGTATATACTCCCCTAGTCCCATTTAACTCGTCTTGTTTGATTTCTGCACACAATCCAATGCATTTTTTCAACCGTTAACATCTCAAAATATGTACAATGGAAAATTATGTAAAATATTATTTTAAAACTATATGATCATACCATTCTAACAAGACCCAACTTGAGTGTTTTTTTTTTCTAAACATATACTTACAATAAAATTGAGTCAAAGTTGAATAATGAACGGTATCAAAAAGTCAAACATGACATGTTCACTGGGACGGATGAAGTGTTAAAATATACTACTATAACGATAAGTTATGGGAGACATGTGGATGTATTTTATCAATACAAATTGGCAATATCAAAATGAATATATTGGTCGGCAAAATCATGACTTTGGATCGCTTCTAATCGACTTTGGATATTCGAAGGAGTTTTGTTTACATTACATATATCTGTGTGCCCTCTTTCTACCTTTGCAAGTCTTGACCTCTTGCAAACCTATATCCAATCCTTTGTTTTCACCAGCTGCTAAGTGTAGAGATGGCAACGAGCGAGTCCGGGCTGTGCACGAGGCCTCGGGAATGGGAGCTTAATATCAGGAAACTTCATATTGAATCCGACAAGGAGGAAGTCATGGATATACTCCACAATGAGTAAGACACAGAAGGTCCACACTTCAGAGTAATCGCTGAAATCAAGGAGATAGCAACTTTGGAACTCGGAAACAAAATTTGAGTTGATCCCTAGAGCATGTAACGAAGCTGCGGATGCTTTTGTAAGAAGCGAGATTTCAACTTTAGGTGTCATTCATTTTTGAAAATATCCCCCTACTTGTATTCATGACGTCCTTCGAGACGATGTAATAAGTGGGTGTTTGGATGTGCGATATAAAATAGCTTATTTGATTATTGCGTTTTCAAAACGCAAATAATCAGGTTTACAGCACCATTTTTTAGCGGTTAAACTGATTATTTGCATTTTGAAAACGCAATAATTAGATAATCTATTTTCCTGCAACTTAAGTGTTTCCACACCTCAACAATTTTTTGAATGAATTGGCGTAGGTCCTCCTTCCCCCCAAAAAAAGGCTCAAATATTAACAAATGTGTTTTAATAAATACTATATCAAAATTACTGATGAAATAAGCATACTTTAATCAGCTTAACAGTTAAAATTAGGGGTGAAAGTGGGGCGGATAATATCCGCCCGATCCGACGCCGTATTCGATTATATTCGAATCCGAATTCGAATTTTTATATCCGGCGGATACGGGACAGGATATGGGATTGTAAATATCCGTCCGTATCCGAAAAATCCGAATATAATGTGGATATTATCCGTATTTTCTATCCGAATATCCGAAAATTTATATATATTTTTATATGTATAATATAATATACTTCCTCCGTTTTTATATAGTTGTAACATTTGCATAGTTATTACTATTCACTGAGTAACTTTGATTCAAATTTTTAATACAGTTATACAAGATAAAATATACTCAAGTGGGATCTTGTTAGATTCGTCTAATCGTGTAGTTTTAGAATATCAAATTTTTATAATTTTTACTTTTACACAATTTGATATATTAAACGTTAAAAATGTACATTGGATAACGTGAAATGTAGGATTGTTACAATTTTTAAAAAACGGAGGGAGTAGTATATTAACTATAAAATAAATAAGTAATACTATATGTATAAATAATCAAAAGCTTGAAAGCCATATGTAATTTATTAAATCAAATCATATCAATCAACTCAACTACATCATTAAGTTCTTTGCATCAAACTGTAGTATGTAACATCTTGTAGTGATGTTATTTAGATATTTTGAACGAAATAACTAATGATCTTGAAAAATTTAAAAATTTAGTTTAGCTTACATAGTAGTATATTCTGATTTCACTTAAAATTATAAAAAAATAAAATGAATTTTAGTAATTATAAAATTATCCGAGTTAAAATCCGAATTCGTCTCGTATCCGTTTCCCGAAATATTCGAATTCGTATTTGTATCCGGCCTATTCGTATCCGATTCCATATTCGACAAAAAAAATATGGGATAGGATACGGGATGAGTACTATCCGCCCATACCCGTCCCGTTTTCACCCTAGTTAAAATCTAGCAAAAGCTAAGCTGACGAACCGATAATTGCCAAAAAGATTAAATACTCAGATAGAATACTTAATCGTTATTTCAACGGATTGATCTAATAAAATACTCCTGCAGGTTCCCATCTGTACGTCCATCTTCATACTCCATTAATATAGTCAACGGATTGATTCACACACGAACACCTTCCTTAATCCTTATGGGACTTGTGCTCTCGAACTCTTAGGGAACAGACTTTCATATTAGCTAAAATTTTTAATTTTAAATAAAATGTTATTATAAAATAGTTGTATTAAAATGAAAAGTTAATTGTTACCCAAAAAATGAAAAGTTAAAGAAAATGATTAAATTTAAAAAGATTTATCAAGCTCTCACAAGTCACAAACTACTTACTATATAATTTTTTTGGCAAAGATTATATATTAAAAGCTCATATTCTTATGTTTTTTTTTCAATAAACACATGTTATGTTGATTCTCTTGAGGTTGTCCGTTTGGTGTTGGGAGGTGCTCAGCCGCATCACTCCCTTTGGCCTGTGATCAAGGAAGTGTGTGGTCTTATTCGAGGCATGGAGGGGTGTTCGCTTCGTCATGTTCTAAGGGAAGGCAACCAGGTTGCAGATTGGATGGCTCGTTTTGGAGCCAACTCGGAAGACTTCTACACCACATGGGTTTTCCCTCCGGATGGTGTAATCGATCTCGTTGCTAGTGATGCCAATGGAGTAGTCTATATGCGTGTTTAGTTTTTTCTACTTTCTTTTTCTTTTTTCGCCCGCCTCTTCAGGCTGATTCATAAAAAATAAAAATAAAAAAAGTTTATTTTTGTATAAGGTTAGTATATTAAAAAAAAAAAAACTTTCAAAAACTAGTAAAAGAAGGGACTTATCATGCATACAATATATTTCTATTAAATATTTTAAGTGAAAGTATGTGTAGTAGCCGCACATTATCAAATCTAACAAATATAATGAGAGGAAAGAAGTAAATGTGAACGATAGGGGTGAAAGCGAGACGGATAATTCTCGCCCGATCCGATGCCGTATCGATTATATTTGAATCCGAATTCGAATTTTTATATCCGGCGGATATTTGGTGGATACGGGACCGGATATGGGATTGCAAATATCCGCCCGTATTCGAAAACATCCGAATATCATGCGGATATTATCCGTATTTTCTATCCGAATATCCGGAAATTTATATATATTTATATCTATATTATAATATATTATATTAAATATAAAATAAATAAGTAATAATATATGTATAAATATAATCAAAAGCTTGAAAGTCATATGTAATTAATTAAATCAAATCATATTAATCAATTCGACTACATCATTAGGTTCTTTGTATCTAAACTGTAGTACGTAATATTTTGTAGTGATGCTATTTAGATGTCATGAACGAAATAACTAATGATCTTGGAGTATATTCCGATTTCTCTTAAAAAATTATAAAAAAAATTAATTTTAAAAATTATAAGATTATCCGAGTTAAAATCCGAATCCATCTCGTATCCATTTTCCGATATATTCGAATTCGTATTGTATCCGATCTATTCGTATTCGATTCCGTATTCGACCAAAAAAATATGAGATAGAATATGGGACGGGTACTATCAGTTATCCGTCTCATTTTTATCCCTAGTGAACGTGGCAGATGAGTGGAGAGAAAAATAGAGATTTTTTGGATGTTTTTGTGCCCAAAAAATTGAAGGATCAAACTTACATGATCAAATGATCAATCAAGTGGGATGAGCACTAGTTGAAATGGTAAAGTCTTTATATTCCAATCTTAGATTGGATGTTTGATTCCCCGTCGGGTCTCCTATCCCTCCCTTTTATTTCCTTTTATATTTTGTTTGTCATGAGCTCCCACTCCATCCGTTGTCGGCTTCCGCCTTCTAAAAAAAAATGTCAATCATTCAAGTCCCTCACTTCCATCGGACCCATCCCACCCCCCTTTGAGTAAAAAAATAAGTAGTACTCCCTCAGTCTCATTAAAAGTGGTTATAGTATTTGACTTTTGACACTGTTCATTGTTTAACTTTAATTCAATTTTATTGTATTGATACAAGAAAAGAAAAATTGTTCTTGTTAGAATTATCTAATCGTATAATTTTAAAATATACATTTTATATAATTTTATTTATATCAATTTTGAAATATAAAGCGTTCAATAATTATACTGTATTGGAATTTGTAAGGAAAAGAAAACAGTAGTCACTTTTAATTTTAATGGGAGTGACGGAGTATTAAAAAAAAACAAAATACGAGATAGTAGTATTTTGTAGCACCATAACTGCACAAGGGAAAGCAAGGGCCAACGGGTAAGCTCATCCGCCATTGTTACTCTACTCCATCATGGATTTACGCCAAACCCTAGCGCCAAACAACGCCCTTCTCCTCATCCCCAAATCCCTTCCACTTTCCCCAATCCCATTCCTTTCCATCAACCCTAATCCCCTCACCAGGGTTGCTTCCCTCAGACGCATCAAATGCTCCTTCGATTACAATGGCGCCGCTCCTTCTGCCACCAATACCAACGGTCTTTATGAGTACGAACGTTATGCCGCCTCCGCCGCCCCACAGTATCCTCGCCCGGCGGAGATTCAGTGGAAGAAGGAGCTTTGTAATTCGGTCCAGCTTATCGGTATTGTTGGGTCTCCCGTTCAAATCAAGTACCTTCCTTCTGGCAAGGTTCTGGCTTGGTCTCGCATTGCCGTCAAGAAGTCACAAACGGATACTGTTTGGTACTTTTATTTCTTTTTGGCCCTAGATTACCTTTCTTTTAATTCAGTCTATAACATTGGTTTCGGTAACTCAAGGTAGTATTGTGCACTTGGACTTTCGAATGAGTGGAATTTGAGAGGTTTATTGACTGTCACATGAGCACAGTCAGAAATGAGAGTAATTAATTAAGGGCTGTTGGAGTATTGTTATACTACTTTGTAGAGAGAATATGCTATTTGGCTGCATATTTGCATTTAGAGTCTCGAGTTGGAATCTATGAATTCATGCTTCAGCAGAAGGCTTATTCATGTGGTTGCAAGTTTATATTGTTTTTCTCTCTAAAGAATCAAGAAGGACTAACGTACTTTCAGCAGTAATGTAACAGATTCGTCAGAAATTTGTTATCTTATTAACATGTTTTGAGTTCTTGTGCATTGTGGAAACTGATAGGATGGACATACATTTTGAATTTTTTTTTTTATACAGAAGAGATTTGTAGTCAAACTTGATATTTATGGTGGCCTTTGTGTTGTGAACCACTGGAAATTATGCGGGATTATGATCTAGTGGTTATGGTCTTTGAGAAGGAAGTTTCATTTTCATTCCATCTTATTACCATGTCCGGGAGGGGACATCTGTTTGAAGTTTGGAATCAGAATCAAAAACAGAAACATATTGAATCATGGGATTCACCTAACACGTGCACGGATGATTAATTTAAATTCTCCCTCAAATCACTTGTTTCAAATGTGGGGTTTGGATTTGAATTCGATTGCTTAATTCTAAACCCTTTTACCAAATGCCCCCCTAAGTATATGGCTGTTTGAGGCACTAGTGATTTAACGTGTGAAAACAGACATTCTTGTTAACACTTCTAACACTTTCATGTATGTTGCATCTATCTCTGCATATGTGATTTCATTCAATTTATTTGATATAAACCATGTATTGATTTGCAATTTTTAGGATCAACTTGACTTTCTGGGATGAACTGGCTCATGTTGCGTCTCAGCACGTGGAAAAAGGCCAGCAAATATATGTCTCTGGTCGTCTCGTCTCGGATACAGTGGAATCTGATGATGGGAAGAAGCAGACATACTATAAGGTTTTATATTCTGGCATGTTTATATTATACTATCTTATTTGTTGGTTCTAGTTATGATTAAGCTAACCTTGGTTTTCCATTGTCATTCCAAGGTAGTTGTTCAGCAACTGAATTTCATAGAGCAGGCCTTCTCTTCCTCTATTTCATTGTATGATGGGAGTCCCAATTCAATGGCATCAGGTAATTAATTTGCTCCACTATTCCTTTTTGTCGCATGTTGTTTTGGTGGACAATCTGGCATATCATTTCGAAGTAAAATTTTCACCGGATTGCTTCGCAGGGAGAAAGCAAACAAGTTATGCTGAAAACTCGAATGGCCATGTGGAAGAACTATGGCAAGCATTTTTCGCTAATCCTATGGAATGGTGGGATAATCGGAAGAACAAGGTAGTATCTTTGGACAGAGCTCACACAATAATTTAACTGTACCTTTCATGCCATTCAGTTTTTCTTTGACAAATCCAAGAGTACCAATTAAAGTTGTATATATGTTGCCCCTTAATGGGCATACGGTAACCTGGGTTATGATAAACTCATGCCTTTTTGACCACACAACACGGATCTACTCCACATTTTAAAATGAATATTACAGCACTCGTGTATCTGAGTTCAGCATGGGTTTTTATTTGATGTACAGAGGAGTCCAAACTATCCAGACTTCAAGCACAAAGACACTGGTGAAGCATTGTGGGTTGAAGGCAGGTCTAATCCACCTTGGGTGAAATCCCAGCTGTCTGTACTCGACTCGAGGATGGAATCATTTCGTGATCATAATTCTAACACACCGGTAAATTTTATGTCTGCTGATAATCTTGGGCCGTTTTAGCTACACATCACCCTTACCAATATCTGTATGGCCATAGCTTCATTTTTCTGCAAAGGTCCCATTGTGTGGCATGTCCTCGAGCAGCTATAGTTTTATCTTTATACATGTAGGATCAGAAAAGAAAAGGATTGTTTTGTAGGGATATTGAATGAAACGATGCATCGCACTATTTCTTAATCAGCAATGGAAGAGTTACATGTTGGCTGTTGCATTTCTGCCTCTTGTTAGAAGATTTGATTTAATTTAATTAATTCATCTGGAAACTAGGTACCAAGTCTAAAGTTTATCATTTCCCATTTGATTGTTTTTTTATTAGAAGCTTCCATAACTAAATAATGTATTAAAATTAAACTGCAGCGTTCCTTATCTGACTATAGGCTTCACCAACTTTGCATCAAAAGTCCAAACTCGTACTTTGTCCTTTAATTTCAGCTCTTTGATGTTATTATGTCAATTTGATCCTGTCAACAAGAAATTAACTAAAGAATGGTGCTGTTCAGTTGATTTCAATTTTGTAGAAAAATTACTCTCTAGCAATGAAATATTTTCATTATTATATATATGTGGGAGTTTTTTGACTTTGTTTAAGAAAATAATTGTAATCCTACCCTCATACTTTGAGCCATTAGTGTGAATTCGAAGATCCACATTTGGTATATTCACATTCCTCCTTAAAACTTATACTCCCGCCTTTTTTTGGCTATGGACCCATATTTCACGAAGTCCAATACATATTTTAAACCCTAATAACTCAAAGTTCGGTATAAATAAAAATTCTAAAAATTCGATATTTAAAACTACACAATAAGACGCATCGAATTAGATCCCACTTGGCTATATATTTTAACTTTATGATAATATTTTAAATCAAAGTCTGTGTGAATAGTGGCAAATTAGCCAATATAGCTATTAAATTAAAAGAAAACGGAGGGAGTATTTCAATACAAATGAAAAATAAGTTTTAGAGGAATATGTGTTTGGGAGCAAGCGAATTCGAAACGCTCTCTATATATGCGGCTGACCTCTCTACTCTTAATGGTCTGGGATTTCCCTGTGGCTAGTTTAATTTCATTCGCCAACATTGGCTCATGATGAGAGGTATTTCCTACCCCTTTGTCTTCTTGAAATAGCAACCGATAAATTGTTTTTTTTTTTTTTTTCTCTAATCTAAGGCTGTTTGAACGTGCGTAAATCAATAAATGATGGTTACAAACAAGTGTGAAACATTTGAAAATTGAATTCTATTTTGAAAATACTACAGTATATGTTAAAATTCTAAGAAATATTCTAAACATTTCCGACCATATCTCCCTAAAAGAAAATATATCTACCTGCTCCATACGTGAAGGCTGGAGCTAGCCAAAAGTTTATTTTAATATCTGAATTCCTTTATTAGTTCCCAACTCCACTCAACAGTTAAATGACATGTTAAAACATTTTGGCTGGAGAATTTGAAATAATATGGCCCCATTCATACTCAATTTTGCCACCTCATCATATATAGTATAACTGTAATGTGGAACAAGAAACCAACGCCGGTCCATACAATGAAAACTTGATAGAAGCTTCCATACATAACAAAGGAAGAAAGAGTCAATACTTGCACAGTACATTTCCACCTGTCTATTTATATATGCACATATATTTGCTCATACACACACCCAATATATTTATTCTTTGCATCAAATTCTTCCACTTTCGGAGAATGGGTTTGTTTAATAGTAGTAGTAATTCCCAAGCTTTTGCTGCAACGTTTGTGCTGCTGCTTCTGGGAGGAGCCTTAGCTGCAGTGAAAGCAGCTGACAATAACTTTCCCCCTTTCTTCGGTCAGTATGTAATTTTAATGCAATCCCAATCGCGTTAGTTACTATATATATATAGTCCATTATTATCCAAAGTGGTAGAGATATATAGGTCTCAAAATTAGAATATTGTTGCTCACTTTATTTTCTGATCATTAATTCTTGATGATGATGATGTTATATACATATATATAGATAATTTGTGCAATGAAGTGGAGTGTGGAAGGGGAAGTTGTGAAGCATCACCAGGTTCCCCTTTCAACTTCAAATGCAACTGCGACGATGGATGGAAACGAACCCGTCTAGACGACGAATCCGACTTGGAGTTCCTTCCTTGCATCATTCCCAACTGTATGTATGACATATACTCCTAGAGTATATATACTTACTTTGTCTTCCCTCCTCGATTATTAATTAATACTACTACTATTGTATTCTAGTATCTATCTATTGTTTCAATTAACTAGTTGACGATATATATCTCCATATATATATATACTAGTAGGGAGTATCATTTATTATTACTAGTGGCGACTTCTAATTAGTAGTAATTTTCAGGTTCCCTGGACTACTCGTGCATGCCAGCACCTCCTCCCGTTCCATCAACTCCTCCGCATAACACATCTTTCTTCGACCGTACGTATTAATCCTCTCAGATCTCTACATATATATATATATATGTAATCTCAATCTTTTGTAGTAATAATGTTTCCTTCCACCTTTATGCAAATTGCTGAAAATTATTGATGGATTTTGTGATCATAATCATATCATGGGGATATGATCAGCATGCTATTGGATATACTGTGGGGAAGGGACATGCGCAAAGAACAAAACGTATGGGCACACGTGTCAATGCAACAACGGTCAAGCTGCTAATCTCCTCGGCATCTCTGCTTTCCCCTGCTACCCTGCTTGTATGTATACTACATACTACTACCACTACCACTTTACTTTCTCTATTCTTTTAACTTAGTAAATTACTCCCTCCGTCCCATTAAAAGTGGCCACTTTCTTTTCTTTTAACTTAGTAAATTACTACTTACTACTACTACTACAAAAGATGCATATTTTAAATTAGTTTTATTTATTTATGTGTGAATTGTATTTTTTTTATTTATTTTTGGATGTTGAGGTGCCGTGAACTCCGACTCTTGTCGTAGCCTTGGAATAAGGGTGGGATCTTCGACCGGTAACTCCCCCGGTGGTTCTTCGTCGTCGTCCGACTCTAATGGCAACAATAGTAAAGGTTTCATCACTTGCTTTACTTCCTATTTTATGTAGTAGTCCGTTTCCATGAAATTGCAACATTCATTTATTGCATGCAGTTCAATGTACATTTTTAACCATTAATAACTCAAATTGTGTATAAGTCAAAATTATAAAAATTACATATTCTAAAACTACAAGGTAAGGCGAATCCAACAAGATCCTATTTGACTATGTTTTTACTTATTAATATATAACTGTGATAAAAATTTGAGTTAAAGCTAAAGGATGAATAGTTGCTAAAAGTGCAATGTTGCACTATCACGAAAACATAGGTAGTAGTATATTTCAACAAACACAAAAGAATGACAAGATTACTACTCAATGGGGTTAGGTTAGTGCAAAATTTTACCAGTCATTACCAATAAATGTGTCTTTATATACTATCGAATACCCCATATAATATGAACTCGATCGATCGCGTGCTTAAGTCGTTGGGATAGACTTTATGATCAAATTAATATTTAACACAGTTATTTATTGGGGAGGTATTGTGATTTGTGGGACTCTAATTTACGTTGACAAACAGTTATTAATTTCTAGAAACCAATGGTCTCCTCTAGGTTTTGTCGTGACACGCGAAATTCTAATTTTATCCATTATTTTTCAAAAATAGAATGCGACCCCAACCACTATACTACATTACTACTACTACTAAGTAATCGTAGTTTGTCAAATTACATTAAATAAATGCATAGCTACTTTCATAGCCAACTTAGAAAATTAAATATTATTTTAAATTTTTTGATTACTTAATTTACTTATGACTTACAAAATGAAATCTGCATTGTAGGCATGACAGTGACGGTGGGGAAGTTTCATTGGATTGCGGCACTGCTTTTATCCTCGGCTCTGGTTTTCTGGAAATAATAATAATATTATTATTATTAAATTAAATATACGGATTGATGTCTTCTACCATTGCTCTTTGTTTGGTCTTCCTTTGAATGTTTTTTGTGTTTAAATATTCAGATTCCTTACACATTTTAATTACGTTTGTTGTATATAAATAAAAATTAATTATGGTAGTTTATATATATGGTTTATTGTATTTATGAACCATATTGATTCGTTGTTGTGATATTGAATAAATACTGTATTTTTTTGTTGGTGTAATATTGATTGAGTTGTAATAGGAGTATGTAATTAGTTGAATTATATTAAAATGTTGGTTAGAATTAATTTGATTTGGCTTAAATTAAACCTCTGGCGATTCTTCTTTTATACATTATTTTGTCAATTAATTTTTTTTCGGCAAATTGCGAAAAAAACCACCCTTGCCTCCGTTTCTTTGGGCAAGCCCCACGGGTGGGTTTTTATCCCTCTAAACCCCCCAAGTAGAAAAACAAGAGCCCAATAAAATACCCTACCATTAAAAAAACTAGAAAAGAAATAATATTAAATTGAAAAGGGGAATGTCTCGTACATTCGCGTACGGTGTACTTCATTCGACCCCCTTGTTCCGAAGGAAAACAATGTAACGGTAACTTTTTGAGAAACACCGTCGGCGGCGAAAGGGAGGGGAAGAGGTGCGTGCGGACGGCGGAAGCTCGGACAAAGACACAAGAGAAGAAGGCGACGACATATGTCGGAGGTATGTGAATGTATAAGTCCTGTAATTGTTTGTGCGAATCGAATTTGATGGGAGGTTTGCGAGGTTGAATCGGGCGGTGTGGGGGGACGGGTGGACGGGGCGGGGGGAGAGTCGTGGTCGGAGAAGGAAAGGGGGAGGGGAATTGGAGCGTGTAGGAAGGTGAGGGCGAGAATGGAGGTGGGCGGCCCGATGAATTAAGAGGGACAGGGGCGAGAGGCGGCGACGGCGGAAGAGAGGTGCCCGGAGAGGGTTGAAACGTAGGGGGTTTTGTTGTGTGAAGAGTGAGAAGGGAGACGGAGGTGGTGCTGTAGCCGGAGAGGGTATCGGAGGGGGACTGATTTTGGAGGCGGATTAGGGTTGTGGAGATCGAGGGCGGCGGGAACGGCTCCTAGGGTTTTGCACAGTGCAAAGGTGGAATGTTGTTTGTTATATTAGAAAGTGTGTTAACTTTGAGTCATGTGTGTGTTGTCGAAATTTGCAGCATAATTTTGGGGGCGTAATGGATGATATATTATATGGAAATGCAGTATGATAATTTTGAACCTGCAATTGAAATGTGTTTAGGAAGAAATCTGTATCTTTGTGAAGATGAAACCATATTTAGATGAGCTAACAGCCTTTAATTTGACAGTGTAGTTTTGCATTAGAAAGGGTATGTGGCACTGAGCTTAGAATGAGGTAGAAACAACACAGTGGATAATAGATAAGTTGGGCGGGATAGATCGTAAATAATGAGTATGTGTTTTTATGCTATGTATGTTAGAGTGTAAAAATAGGGGAATTGAGTAACAAGCGGATCTGTGTTATGGTGAATATGATATTGAACGGCTAGTTTGGATCAATTATATTATGAAATTGGTTGAGCAGCGGGTGAGGGATAAAATTTATAGGCGAAGGAGTGGACAATGTGCTACGTTATACGTTTAGTTTATACTGTAATTCTGTTGGAGCGATGTAATAATAATTTTTTTTTTTTTTATGATGGCAGTGGTAGAAATTGTAACGCAATGGGGCCAAAGCGAGGTAGCAGAAAGTATCAGAGAAATGGAGATGGTGGCAAGGACAACAAAGGGCAGTCCAGCAAAGTTTGTTTGAGTAAAACTAATCGAGCCAGTAAACAGGGAGCTGCTGAATGTGGGATGAGCACGAGGTGCTCACCACAGTATTTCCTTGGCATTATGGGGGAGATAGACGGCAACCTGACGGAGGAGCAGAGGGACGCGCTGAAGAGGACACCGTTTTGGCACTTAATGGAGTGGCCAAAAGAGTATAATAGTGTGGCATGGTTGGAGGCACTTGTGAGATGCTATGATGATGAAGGCAACTGTTTTATATTAGGGGAGGACGTAAGGGTAAACTTTCCATCTTCAGAGTTTTGTTGTGTTATGGCATTGAAGAACGAGGGGCGTTATGTACACCCAAAATTGGAGAGGAAGAGCATGGTTGTTGAAAAGTTTTTCGGGGGCAATGCGGGCAATGTGAGGAGGGACACAATTACTGAAGTGTTTAGAAGGATCAGCGAGGGGGATGATTCAGAGTTTGGGAGTGTCTGCCCCGATGATTTTGCTAGGATTTTCATATTACTTGTATTCAATACAATATTATTCCCGATGGCTTCGAGGTGCGTGCCTTCTTATCTGTTGCATTATATGGACAATCTGGAGCTAGTGGGGGAGGTGGCTTGGGGGAGGGCAACGCACAACTTTACTGTGGAGGCCCTGAAGAAATGTGCAAAGGGGAAGAAGTATGCAGATGGTTGCATGTTTGGCTTGTTGGTAAGTATTTTATGTTAATTGTTTTGAATTTTTTAAATGATTGTGATCGCACGTCCAAGTGTTGTGATTGTGAAGGTAATGTGAGCTTATGCCTTAAATTTTCAGGCATGGTTCTTTGAACGTGTACCTAGTATTGCGACGCCAACTACTGTTGAGAGTGTTCCGCGGTTTGCTAGGTGGAGAACGAGCCATCCGAATGTGAAAGAATGTTACGAGCAACTGATGAACCTGAATGATGAAGATGTGGTACCTTTTTGTCCGTTGGATGAAGAGCAGAGGTTTATTAGGCGTGCAACGGAGACGGTTCAGGTATAGTGTTTTCTATTGTGGTTAGAAGGGATGTGGTATGTTTAAAGCATGGTGGATTAAATCTGTTAAGTAATGAGTTTAGCGTTTAGTTGTAATATAATAGGAGTATGAATATTTGTATTACTTGTTGTGGCATAGGAGAGGCCTTCGAAGACAGGCGCTCATGGTAGAAGCGGTCGGGTCGGCGATAGGAGGAAACATGTTGGAGTGTCAAATTTGAGGCCGGGTAAGAGGCAGAAGGAGATTGAGGATCCACCGAGGCAGGAGCAGAGTTTGGACGAGAATGAGAGGCGGGAGGAGTGTGGTGATGCACCGATGGAGAGTCGGCCTTTAGAGGAGACTGAGAAGCAGGAAGAAAACAAGGATTCACCGATGGACGAGGCCGCTTTGGATGAGAATGCAAGGCAGGACACAGATTATGAACCGCGAGACGGTGGGACTTACGGGCAGTCAGCTGTAGGTGATGTTGGTAGAGTGTCAACATTTGGGGATAATCAAGTGCAAGATGACATTGATAGAATACTGGATCGCATGGCATCCGATGAGGGCGGTATGGCTCAGGGGAATCGGAGTACTTGTCGGGAAAGACAAATAAACAGGGAGCATATAGTTCCAGTCATCGGTACAGAAACACTTTTATATGAGAAAAGTACAGATTTTGTTAGTCAACAGCCTGGTTGCGTAGGTGTGGATGGAGATGGCCATTCAGATCCTGGTAATTTTTTTATTTCTAAGCATGTTGTGTTTAAACCGTAGTTCATAATGTTTTGATTTGGATGCTGACTTAATCATGCTGATTTTAACAGTATTAGAAGTTGGTGCGGAGAATAGTGCTGGTGCTGTTCCCGTGGGCGGTGTGGCGGTGAAGGAAGATGGTATTGCCCTAGATGAGCAGAAGTGTGCTGGTGGCATACATTCGGGCAGTAAGGTGGTGAGGGATGGACTATGTGGAGATGAGCATGTGGAAGCGACAAACCAGGTGGAGGATCCGGATACTGGCGAACCCGATCAAGCGAATATTGATCCAGCCATGGAAACCAATGTGCTTGTCGATCCAGTCAATGAGGGCAATGATGTTGGTCCAAAGTGTGGACAAATCATGGATGGTGTATCTAAGGACAGGGAGAAATCAGGGTGAAGGGAATGTGAACGAGTCTGATCAGCAGGAAGGGGACCATGACAATGTTGGTAGCAATGACGTGGAGGAACCCGTGGTCGATAACGAAGAGCTATCGATTGTGCAAGGTGCAAAGCCTAAATCCTCAATAGTGGAGAGCGTACAGAATCGGACGGATCGCAAGAAAAAGCCAAAGGCCCCGGGTTTTATGAGTTGGAAAAAAACACGGAGGGGTAGGAGAGGAGGGAATAATGAACCTGCAAAGCAACCCGAACGGGTATGTTAGATTGTTTCTTGCATTGTGAGGTCTCATGATGTTCACATTCGTCTATTTTGTGTAACATGTAGGTTGAGGTGAACGTGTCGGATGAGGTGTCGGACAATGACGCTAAAGCAAATCCACACGAGATGTCAGCCACCAAGTACAAAGGGAAAAGGAATTACTGTGGACGGGATTCCATCATGGAGGATGAAAGAAGAATGTTGGACAATTTTATGGATGCGGGTTACACAAGGCAGGATTATTTCGTTTTATGTAGTCTTATATATGGAGATATTGGAGTGTCGTTTAGTTTCACTTCTAAACAATTGTTATGACAGGGATGAGGTCTGGTTGAAAGGGGCACATGCCGTGAATATGGCATCAATGATGGACCTCTTATTCGCGAAGGCTATGTGCGGTGAAGTGATAAACGCATTCCTCCAGATAATCGCGTCCGAGCCGTATCGATTATCACAGAATATCCCTAATCGACTTGGCATCATTAGCACATGGACAATGGTACGTACATATTTAAATGCACTATCAGGCCCCAGGGTTTTGTGTAAATGTTGTGATTTCCATCTTACAGGCTTCCATTATACACGGTTTACGTGGCAAACCTGTTGATGATTTAAAAGATGAGGATATTGCTCAAACGATAGGTTCCATGACAAAGGATTGTCAGCGGGATATACGTGTTATGCTGGATGAAGCAAAACGAGGGCACACCCGCTATATTGTTGTACCAATACATGATGGAGAGTATTTCCATTGGCATATGATTGCCATTGATTTGATGCGTAAGACGGTGTTCTCCCGAAATTCGTTACCAACTGGCCGGAAAGCAACTCCAGGACTACAATTGATTGTGAGGAACGTGTTTTCATTTTCAATACGTAGCCATATTCTATTTCGGTGGTTTGGTTTATTGTACTCGTATTGTCAATGCAGTCAACATTCTTCGTAAGGTTGATGGCAATGAATGGCGTAATTCTCGAGTCAAGGCCAATCACGGTGGAAGAGTGTCGGGAGCAGGCACCCGATTCAAACGACTGTGGGGTGTTCGTGTGCTTATGGGCGGAGTCGTATTTGCGAGACGATGAAGTGTTCTGGAAATTTGCAAAGGATTGTGGAATGAACCATTATCGAGCGCGCATTGCTAGGACCATTTTAGAGGACAATCACAGTCTTCATCCGCAATAATTCGTGGATTATTGCTGCCCCTGAGATTCACTTCAAACTTTGTCAATTCATTTGTTTGTATGGCAACCGAGCATGACACCAATCTGTTTATGAATATTTTTTACATTCTAGGCTATTAGGCTCATGTTGACCCAATCTGCTTATGGTGGGGCTAACGTAGGTTTTTTATGTTCATAAACGGATAAGCTATTATAAGTTGATGACCTATTTCGGAATGTGAATTACATTCACTCCGCAATTCAGTGGTCCCATGAAAATCTGTCCACAGGTTAATGTGCGACCTTTTTGTGCTTTTCCCACTATGCACTTTTATCATCCGCACATGTAGGACATAAACATTAAATATGTGTAGTTGTAAAGGAGAGAACCAATGGAATAAAACTTTGAATAATCCAACTTGCAGGCAGTGTTCATCAACCGACAAAAATAAGGGCAATTCGAACTTTCCCTACGCAGAGTGGGATTCCCATTTTAAGGGCTACAGTTGCCAAAAAAAGGCAAACCCAAACATGCTTCATTTCAGGGGGTATGGAAAGATAAAAGCTTTGACGAGAAGAGATAATTTGCCAGAAAAGGACAACACAAGTAAAGTGAAGATCCAAAAAACAACATAATATAGCAATCGAATTAACCACCATGGGTATGACAAAAACTTGAACCCTGTCAGTTTAATACCAGTACAAAATGGAACCTGAGATCGATCGGCTTTCAACCTTTACTTCGACTTACCCATGTTCAAATGAGGACTGGAAAATGTTTTCGACAAAATGTGGTTAAATTGGGTGCACCTAATCGATTGGAACTGACTATTTGTACAGATTATATATATGGGTTACTGGATATTACTTACGAAACACCACGATGCGAACCTTGTTCTTCATGAGCACAATCGGAAGTGCGATTCCGATTCCGATTCCCACATCATATGGACGGACCTTCTTTGCCCGCTCAAGCTCAAGCTCACCCTTCAGTGCAGCAATCTCCCGCTTCATTAACGCATTCTCACAGCTGGAGCCCCGGATTTGTGGACAGACGGCGTTGGGGCGGCGATTCAAGCCCTAGCAGACGGCGGCCGGCGTCATCAATGATCTCCAAAATGCCCAATGCCCAATGCCCTGCTTCCGTTTCGGTCTTGGACGGTGGAGTCGACATTTTTGCCCAATGCCCTGCTTCCGAGAGTTCGTATCGGGTGTTAGGTTTTGGAGTGGGTAGATTGCTCTTCAAGATTGTGCAACGAGTGAATAAAAACTCCCAGCACAGTGAATAATAGGGGTGGTGAGCAAGTAAGGAGGATGGGACATAAAGCAGAAGGATCCAGGCCACACACGTGGCAGGCATCTGGGTGTATGCCAATTTTTTTTCCCTCCAATTCTAAACTCATGGATCTATATGTGTAATTTATTTATACAAACGTTCAGATAAAAAATACGAACATGTCACATTCAATAATACAATACAACATACAATGACAACACAAACCCATTAAGATCGTAATACAATTCTATATCTTAAAATGTAACAACTTATTCATTGGTATACACAATCTACAAGTTATGTTTAAGCAATTTCATTGGAATACACAAACTACGTGTTATGTTTAAGCACTATCATTGGAATACACAATCCGAAATACATTCCAACCCTTAAGCAACACGCTTGCTTAAGGGTGGAGACCGCTTAATTGAAATGATGGACATAAGCCATAAACAACCAATTCCCACATGGGAATGGGAGCAACACTCACTCAATATGATATGCAGGCAAGCGTGCACAACTCAAGGATAATGAAACCCTTCTTGCTGTAACGTATGCCTACAGCCACGTTATTTTCACGACGTACGGAAACAACGCGCAAACCATTTGTACAATCATACAATTATACAATAAGTTACGGCATAGTATACAAAAATACAAATAACAAAATACAATCAATATATTTTACTTATACAATAATTATCAACAGGTTAATACAAAGTCCCCAGCGTAGACGAAAATGTATTTCTTTAAGTGCGTCCCCGGCAGGATCTTTTAATCGTTTGTGCGAATTAGCCACTCATTTGCACCTCCGTATGTGTTAGATGCTTTGCAACCATGTTCCCTAGGTGGAACTGCATAGCACATTATGTCCGGACGTCTGGAAACCATGGAAGTGATGCTAGACTTGTACAAAGTACTACTGGGAATATGTGTTAACCATGTTTAACCTCCTCAACTATTTATGCTCACTGTACAACATTCTACGTGGATATGCTTTGTATCAGTGTTACTCATCGGGACGAAGTATAATGAATTGAATTTCAATAAAACGTTGTATCGCTCATCTGATCAGCACGGTTATACACTCATCTAAGTTAGATAAAACAAACGTAGTCTGTTATATGTACAATCTACTTTGAACAGAATACAATCAATTGAAGAGATCATAGCCAGAGATTGAAGGCAAAACTACAAACCTTATTGGATTAAAATACAAAACATACCACACAGATTTACAAACATTATCTGCAATAAATTAGTCAATTCCATCCCATTAATCGCAATTATTATGCAAATGGTTCACATAATATCCGAACGCGTTTAGTACACAGGTTAACACCCATTGTTCACAAACGTTTCCCTATAACGAGCATTTGCACGTCGAACCCGCTATATTGTTTGTGGCACCATTACAATCCCAATTAGTCCTTTATACATTCTTATCCCGTCTTTGATACAAACATACGTCTACATTTATAAATACTTTTACCGTATATTATACAAACAATTTTTGTCCTTCCATTATACACGGAGTCTGTATTAATGAACAAATGGACCAGATCCATGTAAACCACCTGCAACCTGTCCATTAACAGATTCATGAAAATTCGGATTTGACACAAGGTAGTAACATTTCATACATAGCAATCTACATGACAATCAAATTACCACATCCAAGTTCACTTAAATCCAACCATATTACAAACAGATATAACATAAACCGAGATCATGAAGAGCACAACATGCTGCAACAAAATGATGATAGGCAAGGTGGAATTCCTTTTGTCCTCATACGGCAGGTACACAACAAGAAGTTTCCAGTAACGGTACCCAAGGTATCAGGCAAACAAAATGAATCATAACATGATTCAACAAAAATAACGAGATAAATGTGCCACTTCAGGATGGCTCAACGTGGCCCGCCGCCCGACGCGCCTCCTGGCAAGTCCTCCGATTATGCCCGGGCTTCTTACACAGCCCACATCCCTTCATCGGTATCTCGACTTGTGATGGTATTCTCCTCGTCTTTCTCCGTCCCGGTTGTCTGCGAACATCCGGTGGTCGCACGAATTCGGGATCCCGCCTCCTAGTGTCTGCATCTACTGCATCTCCGTCATTAGGGATCGGGTATAGCAAGCCACTGTACGTATCTCTAAATGCCTGCACAGTATAAGTTGGACAACAAAAATCGTAGACACTACGATGTACATGATCTATACAGGCACACGCATGCTTGCAAGGATATCGAAAAAGCTGCCAACAACCGCAACTGCAACACTTGTTATCCAAATCCACGACAAATGTCTTGTCCTCTTCAACTGCCTCAAAGTGCGCTGCTGAGGCACTAAATATTTTGACATCACGGGCTGCTAAACAGTTACTCTTCAGTATCTTCTCAAACTTAGGACACAATTTTGTGGTCATTTTCCCCCCTTTTTCCCTTTTTTCATTCAGCATTTTCATTGTTTTCTTCCGAATGTTGTCAACCATGCCCAGAGGGGGGAGCGTCCTAGCATCTTTCACCCACCCGTTCCACGTCTCTGCAATGTTGTTTATAATACCCCACCTATTCCCTTGGAATAACGCATTTGCCCATTTCGTAGGTTCTGATCCCATTAGGTACGGCCCTGCTAGAGGCATTGCTTTCATGATGTCATTCATGTGCTTCTCGAACTCCCCATAGGTTGCTGCGTAGGCGGCCATATTTAACTTTGCAACCCAGTGATTTGTGTAGCTATGATGATACTTTTTCAACACCTGAAAACAAATAAATTATTTAAAACAGTAATCCCCTGATATGTGTTCAACAACTTCTATTCACACCAAAATGTTAAAAATAACCTGGAGCTTGAAGTTGTCGATTAGGTGCCTCAAACAAATAGCATGCTGACAACCATCAAAGACAATTGGTATTGCTTTCATTAACCCCATATGTCGATCACTGAAAATCGTGTACCTGTTCCAAACCATCTGCCCACTCTCTTTGGAAATTGTAAACTTTAGTTTCTCGCAAAACCATTTCCAGTTTTCATCATTTTCTGAATCCACAACTGTGTCCAACAAATAATTTATTAAAAACCAAACTTCAACCAACCCAAAACGAAAACAGTGCCAGTAACTAACAAACTTACGTGCAAATGCAATGGAATACAACCCATCATTGGGATCTTTCGATGTTGCAGCTAAGATATGCCCTTTCCATTGATTTTTTATATGCGTAGCATCTAGGAAAATCAACGGCCTGCATCCTCGTAAAAAACCAGTAACACACGCGACAAATGCGACGTACAACCTTCGAAACTTTCCCGAGCCTTCCCATGTCTCTAGATCCGCCACGCTACCTGCGATAAATTTAATACTTAAATTCATATGCAAAACAAATAGATCAATATCTACAACTCAACCCATCATTACCTGGATTCGCTTCTTTCAATGCCCTGCACCAATCCCTTAGTTTATCAAAACATTCATAATCACCTCCGTGTATCTCTTTCAGGGCAATCTCCCTACCGCTCCAAGCTTTTTTGTACTTAATCACAATGCCAAATTCATCTTCAATATCAAACATTGCCTGAGTCGGCCTATATGTCGGATCGTGTCTCAATTTGCGCTTAATGTAATTAGCTACCCAACATGCATCCGCTTTCGGATTGTCTCGATCTCTTAAACTGTCGAGCCCACAACTATGGTTCAGGTTGCAGCGTCTTATCCCGAACGTCCTATCAACCTTGTGAAAAGAAGCGTACACCCTCCACCCACAACCTACAACCGTACACACTGCAGCAATTTTGTCTCCGTCATTCCTCTCATACCTAAAGTCACGTTTCTGTGCTATGCAATAGTTCTTCAAAACAGTCCTGAAATGGTTAGCATCATCGAATGTCTGCCCTTCCCCCCTAATGGCACGACCCCAAATCACCACACCAATAGGTCCCTTCGGATTTCCAATTTCCACCAACTCATTCGATGCTTCATTCGTATCCCTGTATTACACAGTCCAATACTTGCAAATAAGCACAAACACAACTTACTCAATCCATTCAATTAAAAATACAACCAGGACTAGATACATTCAAGGCAATTACCATAAGGAAAACCAACAAACCTCACAATCACTAAAAACCACACTACGTCTTCACAATAGCAGCATAGATCACATCATCTCCCTATCATTCGCATTAACACGGAGCTTCCATTTCTAATTCGCTTATTAAGGGACTTTAGACCACAATCAACAATACAATAACGAATAGAACTGTTCCAAGCAACTTAACCCTAAACTCAGCCCTAACACAACCATAATCGGACAGCAACACAAAAAACCCTAGCACAATCCTCTCACACCCATTTTCAGCAACAAGAAAAAACCATAAAAATAAAAAGGAATGTGTTCGAATCTTATACCTTCTCCTCCGATTGCTCCGGACTTCAACCCGTTTAGCATACATCCTACATAATCGCTTGCCCACCACCCGGTGTACCTCCAACATGTGCCTCACGTCGTCATCCGTCTTCAATGCCACAAGAAAACGATCCACGGGATGCTCGTACTTCAGCACCAAATGCCTTGCCTCTAACCCCAATCTGCCGCCCACACTCGCTGCAATGTCCTCCACACTCGTCCCATTTCTCACGGTTATGGCCTCATTAGCATCTTCGAACTCGCAAAAAGCTAGAAGCTTCAGATCACCTTCTCCGTCGTTATCCGCATTCGCTTCCATCCTCTTCGATTTCAGTTAAGGTTGCACAAGATTGAGCGATTTCAGCGGTCTTCGGGTGCTTCTTCAGGACGGTGCATTCCCTCCTTGCAACGTTAACTTCCTCTCCAAGAACTACCCACCTTTGTCATTTCCCAATTTCCCCTTATTTGACTTCACTTTCTAGGGGTATATCAGTATTTTCCCATTATTTTTTCATTAAAATAATGTTGGGTACTGAGACAGAATGTTCTATTACACAATGTGGGGCAATCTATGGAAGTTCATACTTACGGGTACTGAACCTATGACTTCTTATTTCCATGGGTGTTTTACTGTAATTCGCCCCTTTATGAGCCCTACATTCCTAACCACATATTTCTTGTCTATTGTTTCTCTTGTCTGTGTATGTTTTCAGGTTTGTAGCAGAATATTAAAGCTAAAAGGAGGACTGTCCGCTGCTGCTATTCCAAAGTGAAGATTGTTGCTGCTTTGAAGAAGCTTGGCGTTGCTTCTGCTGTTGCTGGAGCTTAAGGGCTGTTTCTGTTCGAGTTGTGTTTAGAAGAGCTCATTGTTATAACATTTTCTAATGCTGCTATTATTTTATAAACTGAAATAAACATAAATTATATGATAGAAAAAATTAAGGCCCAAAAATAGTACCCAAACCAAAAGCAACCGTTGGACACAAAGGTGAAGAGATGACTGCTCCAAACACCCAAATACCAACTGATGACAGCCAACACACACACACTCTCGTTCTCTCTCGGCTACAGTCTACAATTCTCAATCCCAAACCAAACCCAAATACCCGTTGAACAACCAATGCTCAACAACCTGGAATCAACCTCGAGACTCCTACAACTATGGGTAGTTTCTATATCACTCAACCACTAAGGGAGAAAGAAAGGATTGAAGAGACACAAATGTAGAGAGCTGCAGAACACTGGAACGATGAACACTGAAGAGAGGCGCTGCTAGACAACAAAAATCCCTTATCTGAAAAGTGTGAACAGTAGACTATTTATAGGCAGACATAGGAACCTAGGGTTAGGGATGGGCCTCAGATTAATTCATCATGGGCTGTGAATATGGGCTGCACAAAATATTGGGTTTGAGTAAAAGGGCCACACCAACAATCTCCACCTTGGACCTTTTAATCCGAGTTGCTCAATGGGTATCCAAATATTTGGGACTTATAAATCTCATCATCGCTCAATGCAGTATGCTCTTACCAGTGAAGTGATGCATCTGTTCTTATGCAGTGAAATGCAAGTGATGTATCTGTTCTAATGCAATGAAATACAAGTGATGTATCCTTTTTTTTTTTATGCAATGAAATGCAAGAGACAACAAATGCAAGAAAAACAAATATGCAAAGCAAAGACAAGTAAATGAGTGAGCTGTTCTTGGACATGAACAGCAGCCTGAAAAGGATACCTGCATCAACCAAAACCAAAATCAATGTGAAGAGTTTTCATACAAGACACAAGTTTCTCAACAGGTAAACACTTAGTTCCCATGTCAGCTGGATTAAATTCAGATGCAATCTTTTCCAATTTAACTATTCCAGCTTCTACATAATCTCTCATAAAGTGATATTTGACATCTATGTGTTTGGACCTATCATGGAAAACTGGGTGTTTACTAAGTTGAAGAGCAGATTGACTGTCAGAAAATATCACAACATCTCTTTCATATCCTAACTCTTTAATTAAACCTTTCAACCAAAGTCCTTCCTTACATGCTTCAGTCGTTGCAATGAATTCAGATTCAGTAGTTGAGAGAGCTACAACAGGCTGTAATTGTGACTTCCAACTAACACAAGATCCACACAAAGTAAACACATAAGAGGTAGTAGATTTCCTATTATCTTTGTCATTAGCAAAATTAGAATCTACAAAACCTGTCAAACAAACATCATTATCCCATTTAGCAAAACAAAGAGAGTAGTCTGTTGAGTACACCAAATACCTTAGCAACCATTTCAAGGCTTCCCAATGAGCCTTACCTGGATTGGCCATGT
>JAOANR010000004.1:45326579-45489031 GCA_030278955.1 Hygrophila difformis
CACGAGATAAGGGTCAATCTCTTTGCAATTCATGAGCAGATAATTATGTACCGCCTTCAACTCTTGTTCGGATAACCGCCTCTTATTTAATTTTCCCTGTGCACGACCAACGTATTTGAATACACTTGGGAGCCGTTCGTCGTAGTGAATTGAGCCTCCATCATCGTTCCTTGGCACATTCCTCTCACGAGTGAATACATGCTTCTCAAAGTAATGAGAGCAGAAAATTGAAGCCTCTCGAACCATATATGCATTGCAGATGCTACCTTCAACATGTGTCTTATTCCGCACGGTTCGTTTTAATCGATTGAGATATCTAGAAGATCAAATGGGAAATCAATTTTCATTAATAAACAATTCGTATACAATACTTAATAAATTAAAGTAATAAAAACCCATAAAATATACATTTCATACGGGTACATCCATCTGAACTGAACGGGACCGGCAAGGCTTGCTTCGTAAGGTAGGTGGACGGGTAGATGTTCCATACAATCAAAAAAGACGGTGGGAAGATTGTCTCCAACTTACACAGAACTACTGGATTCTCTATGGCCAGCCTATCTATATCCGAAACTTTCAGCGTCTTCGCAGTTAAGGCCCGAAAAACGTTGCTCAATTCTGTGATAGGTTCCCACACACTCTTAGGAAGTAGATCCCGCCATCCAATTGGTAGAAGACGTTGTAAGAAAAAGTGGCAGTCATGACTTTTCATGCCAAACATTCAATGTTTATTCATGTCTACGCATCTACCTAGGTTGGATACACTGTAACGCCCCAAAAATTTAAAACCAAATTTCTGTGACGTCACTGCCGTGTTACCTCTCTTAAACTGTTGGCCAATCAATTTAAGATCAATAACACGTAGCCAAGTAACAGGAAGCCAATGAATCATAATACAAATCCAGAAAGGAAACCTCACATCATAACAGACGTCCGGCTTACAAGCCTTATTCATGCGACATAACAGTCGACATATCAGTCTCATCTCAACCTGTCAGAGATATTAAGTAACACACAAGACAGAACATAATGTACCGATCGGTACCACAAGCAGTACGAGACAAGGTAATAGAGTCATAGCATATTATTCAAGACAAGCACATAAGTCCACAACATGCTAATGCATCCCTAGGTAGATCACTCATCCCCAAACCCCACATCGTGCTCAGGCTCTGCGTCCTCCCCGGGAATATCTATACATAAAAACATAGCAAGGGTCAGTACAAGGTACTGAGCAAGAATAGAAGAATCGGCATAAGGGGAAACAAGAATAATTCTTGATTCCCTAGAAGTATATTTATAAATATATGTGGAGATATATTCCGTTTTTAACATTTGTTAGGCATAACATAAAAATTGAACAGTGCAAATAAGTAAACATCACACCGTCCCATACCGGTGCTTCAACCACTGCAAATAAGATGAATGATGGATGATGAGATGAAATGTTATGACCTAGGATGTCTATCTACCCTAAATGCAACACATAAGCATGCCTAGCGCGCACCTAGATACCATGGTCGGTATTCCCTCCCATATAAGGGTCCACTCCCCTTAATGGTCGAGAGATATACCCACAGTGCCCCCGCCGCGGACACTAATAGCTGAGATCGTGGCTTACGGCAAGCGGGTCAGGCTAAGGGTCATGAGCCCTTTCTAGCCAAATGCTTCTGGGTAGAGACCCCACTATGCCCAGGCGGATACCGACTCGTAAGCATAGCGTGTCCTACCGTCGTGGCATTATTTTTCAGTCTCAACATATCATCACAGATATTCACATTCAATTCAATCACATGTCCATACGTAAATCAACGCATCAGGACCAAATAGACAATCCATCTCGAGTTAAGTATAATCCGGGGTGTGCCAAGTCCCACATATCGGCATCAACACATATCGTCATAGAAGCGAAACAAGTCTCGATCTTAACTAAGGCATTGTAGATCACCGCTAATCGCAACTAAGTTCAAAGATTGTGAGCATAATGATAGTTATGGCATGCTAGAAGCATAAGAAGAACTAAGGAAACACGAAGGACGAAGAATCGGAAAAACGAGCGAACGAATCGTGCGGACAGGGGAGTTGGCGCGCTCCCCGCGCGGTTTTCTTGAGAAAACCGCGCCAACCCCGCGCCGTCCTGACAAGGACGTCGTTGACGTTCTTCTCGCGCGCTGCTCGCGCGCTGTTTGGCTAAAGGGCGCGCCAAGTGCGCGCCGACACACCAGAAACGATGGAAATGGCGGTTTCCGGCCATTCCACCGATTATGCCCCCATTTAGGCCTATCTCTACCCTTGCCTGGTATTGAGGTGGTCCAAACTCTTCCAATACAGCTCCCCAACGCCTCCAAACACCAATACCAAGCTACATAACAAGAAATCAAGTCAAATCATCAAAACTCATCTTCAAACATGAGTTCTTCCAACATACATCCAAAGAGTACCAAGAACTTGAAATCAACAACACCAAAATGATCTCAAGTACTAACCTTAGCTTCCTTCAACACAAATTCAGCTTCCAAACAAGAATCCAAGCTCCAAAATCAAGTCAATCTACAAAAGACCCATCTTAAACTTCATTCCCGTCACCACCAAAACACCCATCAAAAACTAGCTCAAACTTCATAAAAACAAGAGATAGATGATGGAAAACACTTACCTTAGGTTGTAGTATGAGATCCCCACTTGATTTTGCACTCAAAGCTCAATTTGTGCAAGAATTGGAAGAACCCTAGTTCCTCCTAGAGAGGGTGACGGGATTTGGGGGTGTGAAGGGTGGAAATGATTTTCCCCCAAGTCCAAAATCTGATTTTTAACACCCAAGTGGATCCGGGTCAGGTCGGAATGTGGGTTAAAAGGGTTACACCACTTGTCTTGACCACATTGCACCCATTTGAGCACTTGACTCTTATTATCTTGTGAGTTGAACTCACTTATTTCCCCCTCTTAAATCTTCATTCCCTACAAAATAATCCACATACTAAGTCTTTTGTTAATTAACCATAATTAAATTAATTAATTATGAGTTAATTAAATCGGGGTGTTACAATCTCTCCCCCTTAGGATCATTCGTCCTCGAATGAAAAAGTATGGATTAAGGTCATTACTTCACTGAATTGGAGTCAAATCCAATTCAGGATAACGCCCAGCCATGCTTTCCTCTGTCTCCCAAGTGGCATCCCCTACGCCATGTCTCGACCAAAGTACTTTCACCATTTTGATCACCTTATTGCGAAGTACCTTTTCTTTAGTGTCGAGAATCGCCACGGGGTATTCTTCGTATTCTAGGCTGTCATCCAACTCCACCTCCTCCGGTTGTATAACCTTGTTAGGATCCGAGATAAACTTCCTCAACTGAGAGACGTGGAAAACGTTGTGCACCTTTCCCACTTCAGTTGGCAATTCTAACCGGTAAGCGACCTTCCCAATCTTCTTAATGATCTCATAGGGGCCTATAAATCTGGGACTCGGTTTCCCTTTCTTCCCAAATCGTCTCACGCCCCTCATGGGTGGCACTCTCAAAAGTACCCAATCTCCAACCTCGAATTCAATGTCTCTCCTGGACAAATCAGCATAACTCTTCTGGCGATCCTGAGCTTCCTTCATTCTGTCTCTGACCACTCTTACCACTTCAGTGGTCTGTTCAATGAGTTCAGGATCCATCACTACTCGCTCTGAAGGATCACTCCAACACAAGGGCGTCCTGCACTTTCTTCCGCATAAGGCCTCAAAAGGCGCCATACGAATACTCGCGTGATAGCTATTGTTGTAAGAGAACTCCACCAAATGTAGATGTTCCTCCCACGATCCTTGAAAATCCATCACACACGCCCTCAACATATCCTCCAAGATTCTAATGGTCCTTTCGGTCTGTCCATCAGTCTGAGGGTGCCACGCAGTACTCATACTGATCTGCGTCCCAAAGACTGTCTGCAATTCCTTCCAAAACCTTGACAGGAATCTGGAATCTCTGTCGGAAATGATTTCTCGAGGAATACCAAAACGTCTAAGCACATGTTGGATGTAAGCGCCAGTGAACTGTTGCATGCTCCAGTTCAATCTCATTGGTATAAACACAACACTCTTGGTTAGTCGGTACACAACTACCCTAAATAGTATCAAAACTGCTCCGTGTCCTGGGTAGCCCGGTGACAAAGTCCATAGCAATGGACTCCCATTTCCAAGTGGGAACATCCAAAGGTTGTAATAAGCCTGAAGGTCTCATGTGCTCGGCTTTCACCTTCGGGCAAGTGGAACACCTAGACACAAATTCTGCCACTTCCTTCTTCATGCCTTTCCACCAATAGTTTTGCCTCAACTCCTTGTACATCTTTACTGCTCCCGGATGTACGGAGTAAGGTGTGCAATGTGCTTCCTCCATAATTTTTCCTTTCAGCGCCTGATCTTTCGGAGGCACACACCAACGGTCCCCAAACTTGATCATATTCTTGCTATCAATCACAAAGCCTTCCGCTTTACCCTTACGAATCTGAGCTTTCAAATGCATCATCTCTTGACTTACAGCTTGACTTAGTCTGAGTTCCTCGAGTAATGATGGCACCACCGTCATAGCATTCAACCTCGCTATCGTGTCGTAAGGAACAACCACAATACCTTCCTTGTCCAACTCTTGCCTTAACTTCCAAGGGAGAGTAATTGAATTCAGTACATGTCCTTTCCTACTTAGTGCATCAGCCACCCGGTTGGCTTTCCCTTCTATGTACTGAATACTCGTGTCGTAGTCCTGCAAAAACTCTAACCACCTTCTTTGCCTACCGCTCATCTTATCTGCAGTGTAGTGACATCTAAGGTTCTTATGATCCGAGTAGATTTGACACTTGGCGCCGTAAAGATAATGCCTCCAAATTTTTAATGCATGTACGACCGCTGCCATCTCCAGGTCGTGAGTCGGGTAATTCAGCTCGTGAGGCTTTAATTGTCTAGAGGCATATGCAATCACCTTGCCATACTGCATAAGCACACACCCAAGTTCTCGATAAGATGCATCTGTGTATACCTCATATTCCCCCGATTCATCCGGTAACACTAGGACCGGAGCCTCTGTCACCTTCTTCTTCAATAGATCAAAAGCCTGCTGACAGTCCTCACTCCAATGAAATAATACATCCTTTCTCAATAACTGAGTCAAGGGTCGAGCAATGCTAGCGAACCCCTCAATGAACCTCCTGTAGTATCCCACCAATCCAAGGAAACTACGCACCTCACTGACATTAGTTGGAGGATTCCACTCCAACACCGCTTCGACCTTCGCAGGGTCTACTGAAATTCCTTCGCCTGACACAATATGTCCAAGGAAAGCCACCTTATCCAACCAAAACTCACACTTCGAAAGTTTGGCATATAACTTGTGCTCCCTAAGCACCTGCAACACTGTCCTGAGATGTTCTTTGTGTGTCTTTACACTGGAAGAGTATACCAAAATGTCATCAATAAAGACAACCACACGAACGTCTAGCCAAGGTCGAAAGACGCAATGCATCAAGTCCATAAAGACTGCTGGGGCATTAGTCAGCCCAAACGGCATCACTGTGAACTCGAAATGACCATACCGCGTTCGGAAAGCTGTCTTTTCACGATCTCCCTCTGCCACCCGAATCTGATGGTATCCTGATCTCAAGTCGATCTTAGAGAATGTGGATGCACCCTTCAGCTGGTCAAATAGGTCATCAATCCTCGGCAGTGGGTAACGGTTCTTGACTGTAATCTGATTGAGCCCCCGATAATCAATACACATCCGTAAGCTTCCGTCCTTCTTTTTGACAAAGATTACCGGTGCTCCCCAAGGCGAACTGCTAGGTTGAATGTATTCTTTATCAAGTAAATCCTTAAGCTGTTCCTTCAACTCCCTCAACTCGGCAGGAGCCATTCGGTAAGGGGCCTTGGCAACTGGTGCCGCTCCCGGTACCAAGTCAATGACAAAGTCTATCCCCCGAACAGGCGGAAATCCGGGTATCTCATCAGGGAACACATCTGGAAACTCCGAGACAATAGGAATCTGAGTAATTGTCGAACTCGAGGGTGCTGGCATCATTTCGCGCACAGAACAAAAGTATACGGGATACCCTTTTCTAATTAAAGCTGCAAAAGTGACAGAAGATACCACTCGAATGTTAGGAGGGTAATAAATCACTTGCTCACCTTCTTCATCGGTGAAGGAAATCCTTGGTATCCCGCAGTCTAATCTGGCTCGGTACTTAGATAGCCAATCCATTCCCAAAATCACGTCAAAATCGGCCAAATCTAGCACCACTAGATTCGCTCTGAACTCTCGCTCTTTGATGATTATCTGTGCATCGGGTTTAATCCACTGGCTTCGCATGAGGTCTCCCGAAGGTAGCGTAACAGGGAGTTGATAAGCCTCCAGTGGTCCCATATCATTATTGGTTACGAATTCCGATGATATAAACCAGCATGATGCACCAGAATCATATAAGGCATAAGCAGGCACATTATCAACTAGTATAGTACCTACGCATTTAATAACATAAGGCACTACTTGGTACTTGTTATAGATGGTTAAGTCGATCAAGATTGAAATTGAATAATGAACAACTTACCAGTCATGACATCGTCTCGCCCATCTAGCTCAGCCCGCTCAATCACGTTGAGGCGGCCCCCACGGCCCCTCTGTGGTCCACGACCTCTGTCTGCACCTCGTCCACGCGACGCATTCCCACCAGACGCACCTGAAGTAGATCCTCCTACTTGACCTACCAACTGTGGGCACTGTGGCCTCACATGTCCGTACTGTCCGCAATTCCAGCAGTGGGGTCCGCTCCTATACGGTAGCTGTGCATAAGTCTGAGGTCTAGAGGTCTCTCCACCGTTTCTCGGCCTCGTCTGTCTATGCTGGGGTCTTCTCGGCCCCCCCGAATCCCTGCGACGAGCGGCCCACACGCGCTGCACATCAGCGCGAGCTCTCTCAATGAATAAAGCCTGATCATATGCTGAAGCTAAGCAGGCGTGTTGGTTGCTAAACCCAGTCCGGATCTCAGCCTTCAATCCATCCACAAACCTCGAAACCTTATCTTCCTCATCAGCAACTAGCATTGGTACGTATGACATGAGTTCCACAAAACGACCATAGTACTCAGACACTGTCATATTTCCTGCTTGCTCTAGGTTGAGAAATTCCCTCTTTTTAACATTCATCATCTGTGTAGTGAAAAAGTGGGATCTCAAAGCATGACAGAAAACTTCCCATGAAAAGTTGGGTCTCGCCATAAGCTCACTCTTGCACGATCTCCACCAATGGAGAGCTGGTCCAGTAAGATACTGCCGTCCCACCCTGACCTTCCAATCCTCTGGGCAGTCTATATTCTCGAAGATCTCCTCCAAATGATAAATCCAATCAGTCAGAGCAACCGGGTCTACTCCTCCACTAAAGACCGGCGGTTGATAATGCCTTGCTAGATGCACGTAATCCACGGTTCTGGGTGGTGGTTGCGCAGGTTGATTCGCCTGCCCCTGATACATCCCATTCATAGCATTAAACATATATTGCATAAACTGAGGGTCAATGGGCATCTGCACAGGTGGCGGTGGTGGTGGTGGCACTGGTTCGTCCTCATAGTTCAAGTCATCCTCCACCCCTACAGGTTCCTCAATTGGAACATTTTCCACGTGATCATCGCCAAGTCCACCATCCTCATGGTACTGTCCACGACCCCCAATAGCTGGCCCCTGATTCCTACGAGGCCTTCCCCTCTTCCTGGGCTCTCCACCCCTGCGCGGCGGCATCCTATATTCATACCGTAACGAGATATTCAGTAATATTCGATAAATAAGAATAATTCTCTACCGAACAACAATTATTAAGTATAGAATTCCCGGAATATCCCCAAGGATTGATCCTGGTTTGACTCACAAACCACAATCCACCCTATAGGGGACGCAGATAACCAGAAACAATGCAATTAACAAGAATATAAGCAGAACCAGATGTAATTCCTACACTATATGCTTTCCCCCACACATCTCACCACATGCTTGTGTTAGAATTCTAAGCACATACGAGCAGACATGGCTCTGATACCAACCTGTAACGCCCCAAAAATTTAAAACCAAATTTCTGTGACGTCACTGCCGTGTTACCTCTCTTAAACTGTTGGCCAATCAATTTAAGATCAATAACACGTAGCCAAGTAACAGGAAGCCAATGAATCATAATACAAATCCAGAAAGGAAACCTCACATCATAACAGACGTCCGGCTTACAAGCCTTATTCATGCGACATAACAGTCGACATATCAGTCTCATCTCAACCTGTCAGAGATATTAAGTAACACACAAGACAGAACATAATGTACCGATCGGTACCACAAGCAGTACGAGACAAGGTAATAGAGTCATAGCATATTATTCAAGACAAGCACATAAGTCCACAACATGCTAATGCATCCCTAGGTAGATCACTCATCCCCAAACCCCACATCGTGCTCAGGCTCTGCGTCCTCCCCGGGAATATCTATACATAAAAACATAGCAAGGGTCAGTACAAGGTACTGAGCAAGAATAGAAGAATCGGCATAAGGGGAAACAAGAATAATTCTTGATTCCCTAGAAGTATATTTATAAATATATGTGGAGATATATTCCGTTTTTAACATTTGTTAGGCATAACATAAAAATTGAACAGTGCAAATAAGTAAACATCACACCGTCCCATACCGGTGCTTCAACCACTGCAAATAAGATGAATGATGGATGATGAGATGAAATGTTATGACCTAGGATGTCTATCTACCCTAAATGCAACACATAAGCATGCCTAGCGCGCACCTAGGTACCATGGTCGGTATTCCCTCCCATATAAGGGTCCACTCCCCTTAATGGTCGAGAGATATACCCACAGTGCCCCCGCCGCGGACACTAATAGCTGAGATCGTGGCTTACGGCAAGCGGGTCAGGCTAAGGGTCATGAGCCCTTTCTAGCCAAATGCTTCTGGGTAGAGACCCCACTATGCCCAGGCGGATACCGACTCGTAAGCATAGCGTGTCCTACCGTCGTGGCATTATTTTTCAGTCTCAACATATCATCACAGATATTCACATTCAATTCAATCACATGTCCATACGTAAATCAACGCATCAGGACCAAATAGACAATCCATCTCGAGTTAAGTATAATCCGGGGTGTGCCAAGTCCCACATATCGGCATCAACACATATCGTCATAGAAGCGAAACAAGTCTCGATCTTAACTAAGGCATTGTAGATCACCGCTAATCGCAACTAAGTTCAAAGATTGTGAGCATAATGATAGTTATGGCATGCTAGAAGCATAAGAAGAACTAAGGAAACACGAAGGACGAAGAATCGGAAAAACGAGCGAACGAATCGCGCGGACAGGGGAGTTGGCGCGCTCCCCGCGCGGTTTTCTTGAGAAAACCGCGCCAACCCCGCGCCGTCCTGACAAGGACGTCGTTGACGTTCTTCTCGCGCGCTGCTCGCGCGCTGTTTGGCTAAAGGGCGCGCCAAGTGCGCGCCGACACACCAGAAACGATGGAAATGGCGGTTTCCGGCCATTCCACCGATTATGCCCCCATTTAGGCCTATCTCTACCCTTGCATGGTATTGAGGTGGTCCAAACTCTTCCAATACAGCTCCCCAACGCCTCCAAACACCAATACCAAGCTACATAACAAGAAATCAAGTCAAATCATCAAAACTCATCTTCAAACATGAGTTCTTCCAACATACATCCAAAGAGTACCAAGAACTTGAAATCAACAACACCAAAATGATCTCAAGTACTAACCTTAGCTTCCTTCAACACAAATTCAGCTTCCAAACAAGAATCCAAGCTCCAAAATCAAGTCAATCTACAAAAGACCCATCTTAAACTTCATTCCCGTCACCACCAAAACACCCATCAAAAACTAGCTCCAACTTTATAAAAAAAAGAGATAGATGATGGAAAACACTTACCTTAGGTTGTAGTATGAGATCCCCACTTGATTTTGCACTCAAAGCTCAATTTGTGCAAGAATTGGAAGAACCCTAGTTCCTCCTAGAGAGGGTGACGGGATTTGGGGGTGTGAAGGGTGGAAATGATTTTCCCCCAAGTCCAAAATCTGATTTTTAACACCCAAGTGGATCCGGGTCGGGTCGGAATGTGGGTTAAAAGGGTTACACCACTTGTCTTGACCACATTGCACCCATTTGAGCACTTGACTCTTATTATCTTGTGAGTTGAACTCACTTATTTCCCCCTCTTAAATCTTCATTCCCTACAAAATAATCCACATACTAAGTCTTTTGTTAATTAACCATAATTAAATTAATTAATTATGAGTTAATTAAATCGGGGTGTTACATACACAACCATCCGGAAATTTTAAACCCGCGACCCATTTCAGAAACACATCTCTCGAATCTTTGTCCATTGTATACACTGCCTTTGGATATTTCCCTGTGCGGGGGTCCCTATGCAGTTCGGGTCTGTTACACAAGGACACAATGTCCTCACGTGCCTTCGAATTGTCCTTAGACTTCCCCTGCACATTTTCAAACACATTCTTCTCAATGTGCATGACATCCAAGTTGTGTCGAGCCAAATTCGTCTTCCAATAAGGTAGATCCCAGAATATACTCCTCTTTTTCCATCCACATGTCTTGCTTAATATTCTATTCTCTTCTTCTCCCCCTAATTCAGTTACACGGCGTAGGCCATGCATTTCTATATTCTCCAAGACTTCTTCGCCACTCCTATGCCTTGGGGGCATTCGATGCTCCTCCCGATCTTTTTTGAATTTGGACTTATCAACTCTAAAAGGATGGTTAGAGGGGAGGAACCTCCTATGCGCATCAAACCACGACTGTTTCCCATCCTCTTTAAGCCGTATAGATTCTGTTTCTTCCATACAGACCGGGCATGCATTTTTCCCATAAGTGCTCCAACTCGACAACATAGCATACGCCGGAAAATCTCCAATCGTCCACATCAAGGCCGCCTTCATCTGAAATTTTTGTTTAGAAGATGTGTCGTATGTTGTTATCCCAACATCCCATAACTCCAAAAGCTCGTCGATTAGGGGTTGTAAATAAACATCAATACTCTGCTTTGGGCTTGATTTCCCAGGTATTATGCACGTCAAGAACATATATTCATCCTTCATACACATATCAAGAGGGAGGTTGTAAGGTGTTAATATAACGGGCCAGCATGAGTATTGACTCCCCGATTGACCAAACGGTTGAAAACCATCCGTACATAAACCCAATCTAACGTTCCAACCCTCCGTACCAAATTCTGGATGTATTGAATCAAAGTGCTTCCATGCCTTCGAGTCACAAGGTTGTAAGGATATTTCCCTATGCATTAGGCTCCTCAGGAGGCCTCGGTTCATCTTGATCCTCATGTGATACTGTGTCGGGGATACCAAATCCCGTTCCATCGCACAACATTTGTATATAGTCACTTTCATGTGCCGACGCTGATGCATTGCCCACATTATCCTCGTAGTACCGACTAAATTGATGTGGCTCACCATGACACGTCCATCTCTCGTAGTTGGAGACAAATCCATAACGTTTTAAATGATATCTAATGTCATCATCTACTTGATAAAATTTGTTCCTACATTTATTACACGGACACCTTAATCTTCCTTGGACTCTATCCGCATCTGGGTTCTGATGAGACATCCTTATAAATAATTCAACTTCATTCTTAAATTCAGTCGTGAGTTCTTCAAGTTCACGGCAAGAGCGGTACATCCAACTTCGGTCCATTCCTACGAATATTATAATACGTCCCTAAATTATATATTACATTACTTCATCAAGGAATAGTTACAACTTCGATATTAGTGATCACTCATTTCAATTCATCAGATCATGGTTAGGCCTTCTTACAATATTTGTATTAGAACAAATATTTTGATTTGTCTTACTACCATATAAATTTTATATAATGTTTTATAACAAATTATGACATGGGTTTTAAGAATTGCAGCTAGAAATAGGGAGGTTCAAACAAAACTCAAACCATGGGACGTAATATTCTTTAATAATCAAAGTCCACAAATTGAATAATATTAAACGAAAAAAATAAAAATAATTGGATTTAAAGTAAACAAACCATGAAACTTATAAAATCTTATAAATTGTTATAGTACATTAAATAAACATAGATCATATTATCTTACCTTGCTCTACGAGAGATCAATGCAGACTGGCCGTTGCGTTGGATATTGCAAACTAAATTAGTACCCAAGTGTGTCTGACAATGCAATATCCAAAATTAAAAACTTGAAAAATAAGGAATTTTCGGAAATAAGACAACATCCAATCTAACATTAATATTTAACAAAAGTAAACAAACCATAAAAACATGTGGAATAGAACAACAAAAACTATTAATCAAAGTCCAACAATACATATAACTACTAAATAAACAACCTACAAGATGCAACGAGAACAACGCATAATATTTCAACATGACTTAAATTCCTCATACGACATCCAAATTGAGCCAATCTAATATGAAGAATCCAAGTATCGCCTAGACAAACAACAATCCAAAAATTCAATTCGGCATACAAGAAATTCATTGACTTAAGCATTCGAATATCTACGGTTCATCCTCTTGCAAATAATATTGAACGCACGAATGAAAACAACATAAATGATTGCAAAGAGGTAGATTCCAACATAATAATCAACAACTTAAAAAAAAAAAAGAGAAGCAGCGATCCCCTGCACTGCCAAGACGAAGAAGAAAAAAAATTGGGCAAAATTGGATATGATACACGAATAGAACACCAATCGAATACACATTGGAGTAGATCGAATAAATAGAACAACAATCGAATATGATATTGGAACAAATTTGGGCAATCGAATACCTTGTTGCAAGTCCAGTGAAGGTGCGTTCGTAGGGGTGGCCGGAAATGGCTCCTCTTTGCCGCGTTGTGACCGGCGGCGTGAGGGACGGGCGGAGGACGACGGCGGCACGCGGCGGAGGAGATGGCATCGGGCTCCCTCGAGTGGAATCAACCCCCCGTCCTTTGCTCGAATGCCGCGTTGAATAGATAGGGCGTCGGCGGCGCCGTGGTCGGCAGTGGGTGTCGGTCGGGGTTGTGGTCGGGAGGGCGCCGGTGAAAACGCCGATTCGGAGGGAGTAAAATGTGGGAGGAAGGCTGCTGTAATTCGCGATTACAGCGAATTGGGCGTGTTTTAATGCCCTAAGTTGCCGACCGCATATGCGGTCGGCAATCCCCACCGTTAGAGCATTGGTCGGCGAGTTGGTCGGGACCAAACTCCCCAAGCCGCCAACGGCTATTTTCTCCCGACCACTCTTTGCGGTCGGGAAATCCGTCGGGAATACCGACCGCAGGCTGCCGATCGGTATATGCGGTCGGTATTCCACTTTTTATTGTAGTGGAAGAATAAGGTTTAATCCCGTAACGTTAATTGCAAAGGAATGGATTGTTTTAATAATGCCAGAACTCACCCCAAACAAGATTATTCGGCTATTGAACCTAGCTATTGAACCTAGCTGATGCTGAAAAAAAAACACACACTACAACCAAATTTTGAAGTTGGGCTCAAACCCCTAATTAATGACATGTGGTATTAATTATGTTTTGATTTGGTTTGGTCTAATTTGATTTGATTCAATTTATTATATTCTCCTGTTATAATTTTTTTTAGATGATATAATTCGTTTTGAGCTAGTTTGATTAATTCTGATATAATATGATCCTAATAAAAATAATTAGAAATTAAGAATAAGTAATACATTCAAAAAATAAGTACAATAAGTAATAAATTCAAAAAATAGAGAAGTGGCTCTAACTTGTAGGATAAGCATTTAATAAGATTAGTACTTCCTTCGTATTCAAAAATATTTTAACATTCCTTATTTTTACGCAATCCAATGCACATTTTTAAAGAGTAATATCTCAAATTTTATAAAATAAAAAATTATAAAACTTTAATATTATAAAACTACGTGATTAGATGAATCTAACAAGATTTCACTTAACTATGTTTTATCTTATGTAATTATGTTAAAAAGTCGAATTAAAGTTACTCAATGAATAGTGTTTACTATGCAAACGTTGACATTTTTTAAAACCGGAGGAAGTATTTACTTAATATTTAGATAATTACTATTAAGTTTATTCAAATCCAACTCATCCAGCTTTCCCAAAAAAAAATCCAACTCATCCATGCACCAACAATAATTATAAAACACAAAAAATGAAGCAAAAAAAAGAAAAAAAGAAAAAAGAAAAGAAAAAAAACAATTCGTATACTCCATGGAGGTCGAATTCGGGTGTAAACATCAATTTCAATATAACAATTAAAAAAAAAAATAAAAAACTATGTTTATTTATAGATATAGATCCATAACATATCTATATATTCACCTAATTCAACCCAAAACATAAGCAGGGCCCTGTATATATATTGGTGACCAACGACACTCCACATATAGATAAGGTTGAATTCGCTGGTGTTTCTTTCTTACACAAAAACATGTGTATTCACTATATCTCTAAATAATTAAATTTAATTAAAATAATTTTTTATTAGATTTAATTATTTATGAGTAGAATTTATATTTAATAATATTATTATTGAAGCACCAGTTGGCAGATGACCATTTGCACAAGTTTTTTTTTTTTTTTTTTTTTTTTTTTTTTTTTTTTTTTCCGGTAAACGACCATTTGCACAAGCTAGCTTAATTGCCCATAACACGAAATTAATTGTTGACTTGTTTATCTATTTCTAAACGGAAAAAGCTTCCTCTATATCTATGTCATTATTACTTGACAAAAGTATTTACTCATATACAAAGTACTATCGAGTTCGGCTTTGCCAAAAAAATAATAATAATAATAATGGAAAAAAGGCCAATATAGTCCTTTATTTTTACAAAAAAGTCAAATCAGTCCTTTTTTAATTTTTTGACCAAATTGGTCCGCTACATATACTAATTACGTCCCAATCGGTCCTCCATCCACTAATTATGCCCTAATTACATATTTTTTGCCAAATCAGTCCTTTTTTTTTTCAAAAATCTAAATTGGTCCGTTATTAATTTTTGCCCCCTTTCATGTAGTCCAATGCACATTTCAAACCACTAATAACTCAAATTCGGTATAAGTAAAAATTCTAAAATTTCGATATTTATAAACTACACGACGAGACGAATCTAATAAGATCCTACTTAGCTCATTTTAATTTGAATATCTATTTTTAAAATTTAAGTCAAAACAAGTGTGTGAATAGTAGCAAATTAGACAATACAGTTATTAAAAAAATGGAGGGAGTATATCGCAATTGGTCTTTATTTTATGGAGAAACACCAAAAACCACCGAACTCTAAAAGATGATCCATTTGTTAATAACTACATTTTTTTAAGAACTACATTTCATGGAGAAACACCATTTTATGCGATATACTCCCTCCATTTTTTTTAATAATTACATTATCTAATTTGCTACTATTCACACACTTGTTTTGACTTAAAGTTTAAACATAGATATACAAGTTAAAATGAGCCAAGTAGGATCTTGTTAGATTCGTCACGTCGTGTAGTTTATAGATATCAAAATTTTAGAATTTTTACTTATATCGAATTTGAGTTATTAGTGGTTTGAATTGTGCATTGGACTGCATGAAAGGGGGCAAAAAAAATAACGGACCAATTTAGATTTTTGAAAAAAAAGGACTGATTTGACCAAAAATATGTAATTAGGGCATAATTAGTGGATGGAGGACCGATTGGGACGTAATTAGTATATATAGCGGACCAATTTGGCAAAAAAATAAAAAAATGACTGATTTGATTTTTTTGTAAAAATAAAGGACTATATTGGCCTTTTTTCCATAATAATAATACAAGTTACTAAATTTTAATAAAATTCAAATAATCAGGTTCAAGTCCCATTTACGAATCATCAACAGCAGTTGGTTTGAGTAAATTGAGGTTCTAGTAGTTTAAGCAAGGTTTCGGGTTCGAGCCTTGTTTATGCAAAATTGCTTTGGGAGAGGCGCACTCCATTGCCTATGCAGATTCTCGAGCAATTAGTATTGGGCCCAATGTGGTCTGGAGATACCCGATAATTTAAAACAAAAAAAAATCCTATTTATAAATTCATATAATTTCATTTCATTATTTTCTATATAAATGAATTAATTTACTTTATTCCAACGATGATTGCTTTCTACTTACCTAACATACATAAATTATCCTTTTTCATTAGTAGCTTTCTATACTCCAAAGTCCTATGTAATGAATATACTTTATTCAAATTAAATCATGATTAAATTAGTAACTGACAGTGATATATATATATATACTAGAAATCTTCCTTCGCGCGCTACGCCGCGCGGATCTGAGCCTGAAGCAATTGTTCAAATAAATTGTTACTAACGAAGAACAAGTGCAGAGGTCTTAATAAGTTGAACAATATATTCCTTCACGACCAAAAAATATTGGCCCTGTTTGCCAAGATAGCTAATTGAAATTAGCTTATTCTAGACAATTTGAATTGAATTAACTTATTTAAAAAGACAAAATAATTTAAAACAGTGTTCAAGCAGCTCTTTTTTAAACCGCTCAAAATAGCAACATTTTGGATTTTAGCTTATTCTAGGCAAAAAAATTAATTTCGAAATTGTCAAACAACTAATTTTAACTAATTATGCTTCATGGGACTGAAAGTTAAAACATTTAACTTTATCCCTTGAGAAATGGAGTATGAATCAATCAGTTTATGAACAAATTATTCAGTTGTTGAAATGCAGTTGGCATAAGAACTGTTATAAATCAGAAACCACAATCCCATGAGCACGAGAAATCTAACAGGAGAAATAGATGAATCAACCTACTAATGCAATATTCAAATTACATAGAGAAATTGTAATTCTCAGAGATGATAATATTAATGCCAAACAACTTTGCTACCCATTTCGTCTTCTTTGTCTCATTTAACTTATAATAATAATAAAAGGGAAATTGTTTTAGTTATTTATTCAGTTCCTAAACTGATTGAATACTAATGTTATCGGTCTTTGCATACCACCTTCCATGCTATTACTATTCATCTAAAATGTACAAAACATCATCCATTAATTACAATAACACAATAACAACGAGGAGAAATATTGTTTTAGATTTACCATACCTTGCAGGCAATTGAACAATACATGTAACCAAACTTGAGAAGTTTCCTATGGCAGTGGTAACATGTGGAATAGTCCTAAATCTGATTCCGATTCCATTGTTTGGACCCAACTTGAAACACCGGTACAGTTTACGAACGCAGATATTCTGTTGTTGCATGCAAATGGTTGGATGTCTGATACGTCGAAAAATCTTCCTATGTCTTCCATAGAAATCACTGTCTTCTGTAAATGTCTAAGAAACTATAATCCATGGTTATGGAATATGGATTGATCAGTAAGTAATTCAATGATGAGTTATGATAAATACAAACAAGAAACAACAAAATCTTAATCAAGTAACACCATATCTGCAAATCAAGATAGAATTTGGCATATCCACCTTAATAATATCCAAAGTTAAAAATTAATAAAGAATAATATTAATAAATAAATAACAGGTTACCACCAGTCCACCACCTCCCACCAACCAACCACCATCACCACCAACACACCAGGCCATCATTACCATCAGGCCAGCAGCTGTGTGAGAATCGCGAGGAAGCGAAAGGGGCTGATCTAGTATTTTTAATTACTCATGATTCTAAACTTTTGAGAATGTATGCTTTTATTTATGAGCAACTTGGACTACAACACCAAGTATTAAAGAGTGGATGGCAGTAAAATGGAGCCAAAATTAAATGATTTATTAAATAAAAACTATATTCAAATACTCGATATATATAATCAGAGGTTCATAGTAATCATTCATATTTCCAACTTCTGGTCCCTAGCTGTCATGCCTCCGGCCTCCACGCCACTGTCAGAAACTTGCCCTCATAGTCTGCTATTTGCTTTAACTTGAATGCGACAACAGGTGCATCAACTGATCAACCTGATAGGGAATAAAAACACCTGATTACATCACATGTTCATAGATCAAATAGGGACTGACCAGCAGGCAACCAATGGAGAAGTCCAATAGATAACTTACTTTTGGTTGGGGTAAGAAACTTGTCCCCAGGACATTGATTTTGTATTCCGGAACTGAATTTGGAAAAAGGAATTTTCATATATTACAAACATGGCAGATAGAAAAAAATAATAATAATAAATTCCTCAAGCAAAGTAACATTCATCAAATCGTGGAGTGAATATGAGAAAATGTATGTTGTTATTGCAATCAGAAATTCAAGAGCTTATAACAGAGGCAGGGAGTCTTATAAAACGAAGAGAGGCATATTTTAAAGACGATGAAAAGAAAGAAGTGCAATAATAGTTATAATAGAAGCAGCCATGTGTGTAAAAATATTTTGAATCAACTGTCAAGCTCTGTAAAAGTGAATCAACTAAACAAAAATGAAAATAATGAAAGGAAAGACCGCCACATGATCCTATTATTAACCTAGCTGTTGTTCAGCATTCATTTTTCGATCTCTACATGGAAAAGATGCTGCAAAGTTCAATTAGACATTGTATATCAGTCTTGAAGATAGTATTGTCATCCATCCCACTATATATATTCAATTTAGATATTTGCACAGTTGAAGGTGTTAAGTGCCAAGACTTGAAGACTATGTCAATTCTCTAAGCAGTAGACCCAACAAATTTTATACTCCATATCAGTTCTGCTGTTTAGTTCCCAAATAAAGAGATTAGCCGAACATGTAAAATCTAAAATACTCTTTTTTACAATTGTGTCTCTGGATATACCTGAATAGAAGTTCACAAAAATATTAATTGGTCAATATTTTGATGATCTTAATGCAGGATCCACCAAGCGCCAGACAGCTTCATCCTGCATTAACACTAGTCCCATCAAAATAGCTGATTTAATTTGAATTAATCTAAAGAATGATAGCACAAAAATACTAATGTAATTTGGAAGATGGTTCATTGGTCCTACCACCGGTAAACTAATTCTGCAACACTTTCTCTTTTGCTCCCATAATTGTTAGAAGTCATTTTCAATGGATCATAGGCTTCAATGTGGATTCGATGGAGTATAAAGACGTAAGCTTCACTTGTGGGATGTTGGAGGCCAATATAAGGTACTTCTTCCAACTTTTGATTCAAGAAATCATGAAAAGCATGAAATATCTTTTGCAAATTGATTTGCATATACGGCCAATATGGAGTCACTATTTCAGAACACACAAGGGCTGATCTTTGACTGTACCTAGAGACTAAAGAGACTGTACCTAGAGAAATAAAATAAAATAAGGCCTAGCTTTTTGTGTATATTTCTTAGGTGTAAAGGCCAAAACATATATAAGGGCATAAATAACAAGGTTAATTATAATTCATTACAGGATGCAAACTGAATCATTGAACACTAAGTTGAAACTTTCTAATGTATCTGGACAAGCTGAAAATTTTCTATTGGAAATACTAATTATATTAATTTAAATCTACTGCTTCTAATCAACTATTATAATTAAAGGCGTTCATAGCGAAAGCCCAATTCATCATACCAAATGTATAATATTGTCAGTGTCTTAATTTTATCATGTAAGAAACAAACACAAGATGATTAGCATCCAGTCTCTTCAACTATAGTCATAAATTTACCTGAGTCGGGAGACAGCGTCTCCTCAGGGTAAGAGTCTGAATGTCTACTGAGAACCTCCATGTCATTCTTTGAGGTAGAGGATTGAGCCTTTGACGGTGAAGCAATATCATGTTAGCTGAATATAGAAGTGCTTCTTTCACTATTCAGATCAAACTCACTACTGTGTTCATTTTCCTCAATACATGCAGATATTTTTGGTTCAAAATACGTAGTGTCCAATGTGATCTCCTCTTGCTGACAAAGAAAGTTCAAAACGGGGATCGCATTGTATAAGTTTTTCAAAATGTTTTCCCAGCAAGCCTTGTGGGCATAGTGTCGCCTGGCAAACAAAGGTCAGAAACATAAAAGTCTCTTTAGGACTTGCCGATTTGGAGTTTGGGGTAAGGGGCAAAAAGCAAACAAAAGGAGAGCAGCAAACATTCATTCTTAGAAAAGCATATTCGGTGTACAAGCCGAGATACCATGCAACAAGCACATGAACACATGTTCAAGGTTCAAGTGTTGCAAATTCATCGTGCAGGCTGAGTTATCATGCATAAAGCACACAAACACATGCATAAGTCTTGCAAATTGCAAGATTTGAATAGAACTAAAATAAGGTTCAGTTTGTGTCTTTGGAAATGGCCCAATACAGTCTCAAGTTAATCATCAATTGGAAGAGCATTTATTGCATACAACAAGGTCAAACAATCATTCCCATCAACTCAGAAAACAATAAAAATATGAGCACAAATACAAAACATTATCAAGGATGATGCATGCGATACTTCAACAGGCTTGCAAATGGTAAGTTCAGCTTCATTGCCATCTAAATCTTACTATGTTTATTACTTGCATGCAAGAAGTTATTACAGAAAACAATAGCAGTAATTCAACACTAAGGGGGTCAATTGGAGATAATGAGTTAGATTTACGGAAGTAAAAAAACCCCATATTTGGAACAAGGAATTTGAAGGAGATGAATCAATCCCCACACACATTGGTGAGGAAAAGAGAAATTTATAATTCAAAGGGATTTGAATTCGTTTCTGATTCAAAATAGTAGGTTCAAACAAACACCCCCTAAAAAATGGAATCCATTTCTGACATGTTATTGTACCAAGTACCAAAAATCTACTACCAGGAAAACGTACAACAGGCCTCCTAAAATGTAGCAATTGTTCTATATGTATATATATGAAACTGTTTTGGACTTGCATTCACCCATTCACCCAAGCAAATCATGTTTGGTATGCAATCTTCAAATGAATTCTTCGTCCCATTACGTAGATTTACTTCCTAATTTCATAAATATGACGGTGAGAACTATAATTTGTAATAACTATTATTCAAGCCACTGATGCAAAAAAAGACACCAGAATTCTCCCACATGCGCACAAACACCATCAGGAACAAATTTTTTTGTCAAAACATAAAAACTCGATGCAACCAATCACTGTAGAAGCTAGTGTCTCACCTGTGCATGCTAGCTTGTCCCCCTGTAAAGAAGTCTCACGTTGCCTGCCATAAAGTGTGCTTCCTAAAAGCACACTGAAAAGCACACTGACTATAATTGAAGAGACTGGATGCCCAAAGAAAACTTCATCCAGATGTTGAGCCATTTCTTCACCAGTGTGTTTGGCGATGAAAACTTCATCAAGAAAGCCCAAAGAAACCAACTGTAGTTGTGAGTGCATTTGAAATTTGATCTACAGTTGTTAAAAGTGAATATCAACATTTTAATTGTGAGTACGTGTCGTAAAAGCAAAGCGTGAAGTGTACACAAAACCATTACCGAAACCAACTGTACCTCCTAATTTTCAGCAACTTCCTCTTGACCATCTATGATGATGAATTGCTTGAACAAGCCATATTTGTATCTCAGTCCATAACCCCTTGATGGTTAGTCTAGTGTTGCCAAGGAGTCTAGAAAGCAAGAAGCAAGCCGCCCTTATCCTCCATTACCTAGCAGGCTAGCACTGCATCTCATCCCTAAAATCATAAAAGAGTAAAAAATAAAAAATAAAGTTCAATATCCTTTTTCACCATGCAAAGCATTTAAGCATATTTGCCACTTCTCAATGGTTAAAATTACATCTTTCAAAGCAACAGGTAACTTTCACCGGCTTGTATAAGTCGTCAAAGTCTAGTTCCAAACTTAGGATGCATATAGATTCTACAGATAACGAGACCGCTTGATATCATAAACACACCTCTTGATATCAAAGAAAACTAATAATTAAGCCAAAAATCACCAAAATCAATTCATAAACAAAAATCTAATCCAATGGAACAAAGTGAAATTGAAGACGAAAACATTCAGAGAATGCCCAATCATAAGTGATTAAAATCAGATAATTCACAATTACTAATCCGTAACAGAAAAGAAAAAGGGAAGAGCCCTTAATTACCAGGCCCAGCAGCAGTGAGCAGCAGCTCCGGTGGAGGCGCAATGGTGGGAAGGGGCGGCTGTAGTGGAGGTGCGGCGCTGGACAGAGAGCAAGAGATGGGGAGAGAAGGCGGCGTCAGAGAGAGGGTGAGCGGTGTTGGTGCTGGAGTCGCCGCGAAGGGGGGCGATGAAACACCGAAGAGGTTAGCAGCAGCAAGATAGGGGGTGGGAGAGAGACGAGCGCGATACAGGGAGTCACAGAAAGTGTTCGAGCCAGAGAGAGGCGGCGCCGGAAGAGGATGGGCAGGCCGGCGCTAGCTGGTGCGTGCCGGCGGCGTCGAAGAGGCGGGAGCCCACGGCGCCGCTTCGATGAGCAGACGAGACTCAGAACGGATGACGGAGATGGGAGGGTCGGCGGCGGCGGTGTGGCTAGGGCTTCGGTAGGCGGGCACTGAAAGAGGGCTCGGTCGAGCGGAGTGAGTACCGGGTTTCACAGAGAGAGAAAATTCTAAACGAAGTATGAACAGGGAACTGCTGTTTGGGGAAATAGGTAAAGAGGAAGCACGATTTTGGGGAAGAAAATAGGAAATACGCTAGAGGAAGCACGAATTGGGGAGGAAAATACTGTTACACTGTAGCAATCAAAATTACTGTTATACTGTAGCTTGCACTGTAGCAACTTGTTAGACATTTATATATAATAGATATATTTTTAATACTAAGGTATCACATAACATTGGATTCAAGATTAATCCCTCGAGGATCTGCCAGGGCAATTAAAAGCGCATCTCCTAAAGCAGTATTTTTTGCAACTGACAGTGACATATTTAAAATATAAGTATATGCAAAATACAGATGTAAAATAACTTTCACTTACCTCAAATTTTTGGGATCCAAAATAGTTCCTTATTGAAATCATCATCCTCTAAAGCCCATCCTACAGTAATTTTCTCAAGTGAAACACGATTTGCAGCACAAAGTACAATAAGATAAGAATTAGACAAGAGCTAAGCCGGAAAAACACCATGTCGACTGGACACCTAACAAAAGGATATCTGATAAATTGCATACACTATCCGAGATGCAGCAAGATGAGCTTAGGAAATAGGCACAACTTGAGAAGTGACTTTTAGGCACAAGATTAAATAGAAAGGGAATGAGAAGAATGAGGAAGCTGCAAAATAGGATGTGGTGCTTTAGCCAAGAAAATAACGTTGTTTTGGAAACTTGTCTGGTCAGTTGTTTTGGAAAGGCTTGGTGCGATCAGCGATGATTATTTTGTGCCACGATGAACATAAACTCGGGCACCTGGTGCTCGTCAAGAAACTTGCATTCCTGAAAACCAGGAATATCAAATGAAGCAATCATAAAGGAAAGAAACATTTTGGGAATGTATAAAAATGACCTCAATGATCTGATCCAGCTCCACGTTGATCGTTTGATTAAACTGCGACTTGCTCACTCCGTACCTGGAAAGTAATGCCACAGCCAAATACACAAGTTTTCTCTGAGGTTTAATGTAAAAAGGGGAAAGATATCAATAATCAATACACCTGAAAATGATATGTTCTGTCTTTGTTCAGTTCCTCAAGAACTCCCCGAAAAATGTAAAATCAACAGAGAGAGATATTGTGACACGTGGAAGTGATGTTTGCTCTCTGTATCGCAATGCAACGAAATAAGTTAAAGAAAGGGCTTTCAAGTTTCAAGACACGACTATGCTGCAGAAAACATTGTACCGCGGATAGAGGGAACATCTGAAGGTCTAGGAGAGCCGTGGACACATCCACCACAACTATGAATGAGGCTTGGAATTTTTTTAAATCAGAGGGATAGATAGTAAGATCATGGTCTATAATGAATTTATGTCATGAACAAATCTCACTGAGTAACCTGAGGAATTGTCATGACTCATGATCTGACTTGCCTTGGAAGAATTGATTCTTAGAAGGACATTCGTTAAGTGCTGCTGATCATTCACATAATTGGTGCAACACACTTAACTGTCTGTCCCGTGGTCAGAAAGATTTTTCTTCTTTCATGGAACTTCTTCAAGAAGAGATGAAAAAGATCACAACTGATTATGCCTGGCTTCGGCTTTATAGGAGAGGAGATTTGGAACAATCAAAATCAAGTTTACAACAATAGAAGTCAGAGTTCTTCCTCCCAGATAGAATGCCGAGGACTAACTTTGGTGGCGGCCTGGGAAGCTTTTTCAGCATCTTTTCCATCATATCCTCCATCGCCCCAAGAGTAGATTTTCTGTTTGCAAACACTCAAGTCAAGAAGAGGATCATCAACATAGTTACTGGTTTCAAAAGGCATGAAGTAAAAGTTAACAACAGTTGGAATGCTATGAGTGAGAAAACAAACGAATAAATCTCCAAGGAAAATGTACTTAAGCCTAACCTGTTTTTTCAACGCAATCATCTACAGAGGTGAACGCTTGGGTTTTTCCTTTTCCGCCAAGGAGGCTTGTTGAAACCTTGACAAGGCTTTTGTCTAGTGTTGCAAAAAGTATGATCAAACTTTTGACTGTCGTATGCACATTTTTATCAGCAAACTCGGTTCCATAAGTACAGTGTACACTTTGGTAATCTGGTATACTTCTTCCCACACTTTTATCGTCCACCAGGGTGCCATCTTCATATTTATTTAAACCAATGATCACGTTTAATGTACAAGAAGCGTAAATGGTTGCATCTTACATGAACAAGAATTAAATGCATACACTCAGGTGAAAAAAGTAGCCATCAGTCCTTCAAACCGTCGCTTTGAAGTGGTTTTTCAATAGTTGAACACCCTACCATCTGGAAGCAATCAACCCCTCGCCATTGGAAGGCACTTATGGTTTTCCCCTACTATGAGGAATCCATGCTGTGATTTCTAATAGTGGTTCAAAGTTCAAACCTCAAACAAGATGACACAGCTAACAACAGAATGCTAGGAAAACTTAAACGATGAAAATAATACAGAAATCAATTTAACATATCATATAAATGAATCTTGAAACCACCAAACATATATATATATATATACTAGAATCCGCTCTTGGCGCGCTACGCTGCGCGCCGTTGAAAGGAAAAAAATATTGAAGTTTGTTACTAATGAGAGGAGCATAAGAAAATTCGAGTTCTACTCCTTCACGTGCTCAAAATGTAATCAAGACAAGTAAAAACTTGCCTTACTCTTGGATAGAGTTAGCTAGATCAATTTCTGAACAAATCAAAGAAATGAGGTAATGAAACATTGCATGCAAATTTGTGATCAGTAAGAGTCACAAGTGGAGGCTAAGGTGTGATATACTATGTGTAGAATTTGATATCTCAATCATTGTAAATAAAAAAAAAAAAAAAAAATATACAAGCAGCATTAACAAAACTGAAGGACATTCCATCACAATTACAATTCCATTCAAACACACATGTCAAGCCTCAGTTACCTTTATCATAAACAACATGGTTGTAGATCTTGATGACCTTCATTATTTCATCCAGAAAACTTCATTATCCTAAGTAAAACACAAGGTCAATTGTTTAATCAGTTAACTTCATGGCCAAAGCACAATCAAGGGCAAAAATAGCAGGCACTCAAATATTGTTGTCATTCATAGTCAATATGCATAGTGTTGTAGTGATTTCGTTGTTAACATCTAATGAACTACACAAACCAAATATAGAATTATTTAATAGTTTGAAGATGCATAAGATAGTGAATGAATTTTATCATTAAACAAAAACGTACGAAAGAATCAGATTATGCATAATCAAATTTTTTTAAGCAAAAAAGCACCGAGTAGATATATTCATCTATATTAGAAAAATCAACACAAATTATTAGGCAAATCAACACAAATGAAACTTGAAACAAAATAGATGCAACAATGAGACAGAGAAAGGGGAAGGATGTCAACAAACATAAAAGGAAATCGATAATCGATAACCCATAAAGTCAACATTATCACCATATTCACGTCCGTATCAATAAAGCTACGAGAGTACGAGACCCATACCATGAAAACTGTTTCTAATGCTGATATGCAAATTCAAAAGAAATCATAAATCGTTAGAATCACCGTGTACCAAGGATGCAGTAACCCACGCTCAGCTGCTCAATCAGAAATTGTGACTTTCAATATGGACTAAGAAAACAGAGGAAAAATATAGTGCAATGGTTTATAAAGATGCAGGTGCTATCTAGGCCACTAACCAGGTTGTGGTGTGGAAGGTTCACTAATGTATCGTTCACTGTTCTGAGGTGGTTCAATTCCAAGTTAAACTTCATATTTACTAAAGTAGACAATTGCCATCACTTAGTATCACCTGTATCAAGAGACAGAATCAAAGAAATGCCTTTCTTGCAAAAATCAAGACTCTCTTCTTTGTTGTCAGTACATAATAACATAATAAAGTGAACACGAGCATTTAATGACGCTCTTTGGATGACATTATCTTTCACAATTGGAAGCACACATAATTAGTCATGTACATATACTTACCTTAGAAGCCTTCACATAAGATAGGCATATGCCAACCAATCCGGCGCCTGAACCAAGCTGTCAGCATAGGTCAATCAGAATGGGATTAGTAAAACAAATTCAGCAACAGAGCACAGATATCAGAAATTTTAGAAGATGGACCTGAATTTTGAAGAAACGGGTAGCCTATATAGGCCTGTAACTTCTAAAACACTAAGAAACAACACATTTATTAATAATATACTATCTAATTGTCATACTGACAAGAGTCAAATGAACCAACTGGAAAGTATAGTGCCGCAATTCCGATGTATCTCACCTCAACGCTGCATTTATTTGCAAATATTTCTGGGAAAGAAAGTATAAATTCTGACAAGAAAAGGCTCAATGGCCAAATGGAGCACCTACATGGACAAATATATACAAAGCCATAAAGGATCGACGCAGAAAAAGGACAAAAAGGAAATTTGCAATTTGAAGCACATCAAATTAAATCTATGGAAGCAACCTAGACAACATTGATATTGATCGACAGTCTCGCTCTACAGAAGTTCACATGGATCCAAAGGGTTATCAGAGAAACTGCTATTCATATATCTAACCAGGTGGTGGAATAAACTACAAACCTCAAGAACGTGGAAATCAAGAGTACGAAGGGCCAGAAGATGTTGATGTTCTTAAAAGCATAGTTATCTTTCACACCCAGGAATTGATACAAAAACAACCATGACACTCAAAAGCTAAAACACTAAAATCATAATATGTAATCGTGTCATAAGTCATAGTTCACTTTGAACTTTACACAATTCTACACCCCAACACAAAAATGTAGTGTATCCTGATCGTAGAGTGAAAATATAAACCTTAAGGACATTTTTCACCAAAGAAGCTTGGCATCTCCCCAATATTGTACTACTTATTTGTGTCTTCTATGCCATACAAGTTGTGCCCACAAACCTAGCTTGGCATCCATTCACTATTAAACCATTAATCTCTTCGGTTATATTAAATGTCACTTTCACTTTTCCATGCGTCTAAATTCAGTGACTTAAACCTCACAACAATCAAAGTGCAAGACTGACCATGAAATCCTTGGGAGAAATTACACTCTTTCTCACAATATTCATAAATTTGAGACCAAAGAACAAGCTTTTCACTATCTTAAACAAAAAAATCATTCAATAAATAGCACCAACAATTCCTAAAATACATAAAACAAACAGGGGGGAAAAAAAAGAGTACGTTTGTGTATCAATTACCCAGTATCTCCTTCAAGCATGTTGGTAGAACACTGTAGTCTAACTTCGAAATTCCTCAAATTTGGACTATTATGTATTCCAGTATATTCTGCATATGGATCAAATCGGTGGAAGGGCCAACAGCTGATACTCCAAATCACAAAACAAGGAAACGAAATGCCGCACTGACAAGGAAGAAGGCTTAGTTGCCATCAGGGAACAGAAATGATATCGTCTTCAATACCCTTGAAGTTCCATTTTTATTGTCATCATCCTTAATGTTCCATGAAAAAACTTTAGCAAACAAATCATACAACTTAGACTATAAGACAATCTTTTGAAAGTACTGTATACCTGCAAAGAAATCAAAGACGCATATTGTTCATACAGTTCATCCAAAAATAAGCCACCGCTAGATTCAATTTCACCGATCAATTTCGTGAGTGCAGTGGAGGGGTAGGGCATCTTCAACAGTCCGCAGACGAAACGGAAGCACAAATTGGGATTGGAGGATTGGTGTGGCTCGCGGTGGCTCCAAGCAAGAGCACCAGGTATTGCTGCCACACGACCCCAACGACCCTTGGGGTTCGAGAAGAAGCCTAAATCCGAGCCAGGGCGACAGCGCAGGGCTTCTTGCCTACCCGGCGGCGACGTGCCTGCGGCTTTACTGTAGCAAATGCGACGTAGAGGGGGCGGATCGACTGTAGCAATGACGAAGAGCAATTGGGGGAAATTGGCTTCAATTGAATGGAGTACAGCGGCGGGACCGGAGCGGCGATATGGGGAGAGGCCATTTGAAGGAACTGTGACGCGTTAGAGTTTTGCAGAGAGCGGGTGGTCCTACGTTTTTGACGAAGAGAAGGGCGGGACTGGATGGGTGTCGCCCCTTGGATGTAGATTGCAGAGGTGAGAGTATTGGGGACGGAGCTGGAGAATTCGTTGTGAACGAAAGTGCTGTGGCGTTGCAAGGATGAGCGTTGATCGAGCAGGGGAAGCGGCGGCAGGTTCACGAGCGCAGTGCCGTGGCGACGAGGGGGAGCGCCGCAGTGTCGTGGCGACCAGGGGGAGCGAAACGCTTGATTTTGTACTTCCCCAGCGTGGTGCGTACCGGCTGCGTCCATATACTGCGCGCGGCTGTCGGAAACGGTTAGGGCAAATTTGTGCAAATAGAGTGTAAGCGTTGTTGTAATTGAGGAGGAAGAAAGGCAGTGTCTTTTCTAGGGCAAATTTGGGGATTTAAGAAGATGAATAGCAGGAGGAGGGAGGACAAGGTGAATGCAGTGGTGATATGTGGTAGCAACCGTGGAGGCAATTAGTGTGCTTTGGTGATTGGCGAAGAAAATGGGTGAAGAGGCGTGATTGAGAAGATTGAGATAGCCGGAAGAAGAGACAGACATAGAACTGCTAGAGTAATTACTCTTGGAGAGAGAGAGAGGAGAAGACGAGGGGCAAAATCGGTAAGTCACCTCTACAATTACTATTGCCAGTAACAGTGCTTACCGGCTTGCATATATATATATTAGATATATATTTTTTTTAAAAAAAAGAGCACCTACAAACCAAATAGGGTAAAAGAACAAAGCAGATACCAACCACAAACACCAGTTGTCATTACAAGATTTAAAAGACAAGTTGGGCAATCTGCATAGGAAAAAACAATATACTCACTCCATTGCAGTCTTAACATCAGCCCATAAACCCAAACCAGTAATAATTTCAGAGCTTTTTAGGGTCCTGTATCTCTACGAGACAAGACTTTCAAAGAGAAGCAAAACTGGAAAGGGATCAAAACCAAACAATATAAAAGTGACAGCCATAGAAGAGATCATCGTCAAATGCTTGAGAGGAACGCAGTGAGTCACATCAAATTGCCCTGCCTTGCCTTGTAGTATAACAAAAAATTGATTTTAATCTTTACATGAGCAACCATATATACTCCAATAAACTGTAAAAGTAAATAAAGCTGTGGAGTGTGGCCTGTGGGGCAACCATATAGGAATAGGAGTACAATAAATTTTAAAAATAAAGACTATATACTCCAATTTAGATATACTAGCAGTCAGTGTCTTTTAACTCTTTATGGATGTGGTTTCTTATCCCCAATTATCTCATCATCATCTTCTTCTTCACAAGAAATCTACACTTTCCAAAAGTGTGCAGTTCAGTAAACAAACCACATCTGCTGCAACCACACTCCAATGAGCATCCTTCCCACTCCCTCTCGCCTCAACCTCTCCCTTCCCACCACCCACCCTAGCAACCCCACTTTCCTCCCACCCCAATTCCCCTCCCAACTTCCCCTCAAAATCCCCAATTTCTCCCTTCACGCCACCCTCGAGAGCCGCGAATCCGAATTGGCCGCTCCGCCGCCGCCTCCTCCCTTAAAAAAAGAAGAATACGGCGACTACGATGAGGACGAGACCTACGGGGAAGTGGATCGGATAATCGGCAGCAGGGCCCTGGAGAACGGTCGCGGGATGGAATACCTAATCGAATGGAAAGACGACCACGCCCCCACCTGGGTCCCCGCCGACTTTATCGCCAGCGACGTCGTATCCGAGTACGAGACGCCCTGGTGGACTGCTGTCAAGAAAGCAGACTTATTAGCCCTGCAGCAGATCATCGAATCGGCCGACGGCCGCGACGTCGACGCCGTCGACCAGGACGGCCGCACGGCTCTCCTCTTCGTCTCCGGGCTGGGGTCGGAGCCCTGCGTCAAGCTTCTGGCCGAAGCCGGCGCCGACGTGGACCACCAGGACAACAGCGGCGGCCTGACGGCGCTTCACATGGCCGCCGGGTATGTCCAACCGGGGGTTGCCAAATTGCTGCTGGAATACGGGGCGGACCCGGAAATAACGGACAGCAGGGGGCGGACGCCGATGATGCTGGCGAACGAGATACTAAAGGCGACGCCGCAGCTGCAATTCGCGCGGCGGCTGGGGCTGGAGAGCGTGGTGAGGGTGCTGGAAGGGACGATATACGAATTCGCGGAGGTGGAGGCGGTGCTGGAGCGGCGGGGGAAGGGGAAGAATGTGGAGTATCTGGTGAAGTGGAAGGACGGGGCGGATAACGAGTGGGTGAAGGCGGAATTGGTGGCGGAAGATTTGGTGAGGGACTTTGAGGCGGGGCTGGAGTACGCGGTGGCGGAGAAGGTGTTGGATAGCCGGACGGGAGACGAATTAGGGAAGGAGTATTTGGTGAAGTGGGAGGATATTGAAGAGGCGACATGGGAGCCGGAGGAGAATGTGGATCCGGAGTTGATCAAGTTGTTCCAAGAGGAGGGCATCAAGAAACAACAGGTCTGATGATCACATTGATTGATCTAATGTGTAATGTATGCATTGAGTTGGGATTGATTGTTTCTGAGGCATTTGAGTTTGTGCAGATTAATGGGACGGAAGCATCATCATCATCGTCGTCTTAGCTCAAGATTCAACAAGATAGACAGACAGCAACTTCAGGGAACAAGGAAGAAGATGCTCTTCATGCTTGTCTAAATCAAATGTAGCCTCATCATTCATCAACAGCATCATCATTTTGGTCTACAGTTGATGAGTGATGGATGATGATTTGTACCCATTTTGCTGCTGCTACTATATTACATTGATCCATGAGGGGAATTCGGTTTTTCTTAAACTCAATCAGTAGTCTGTCTGATCTTCTCAGTCTCCCCCCTATAATATGGGTGGGATATATATTATATCTTGTGTTAAGTGTGAATGGTGAATCAAAAGATAGCAGTAGCAGCCATTACATTACACATACTTGCAAAGATTATTTCACCTTTCTTGGTGTTTTAATAAGAGTCGAGATGAGTCATATATATATACATTATACTATATTCCATCACGGAATGAACAATGCTACAGATTGAAAATTTCTCTATGTTTTGCACAATGGATCTCAAACTGATCCCCAAGAAGCCATATTCCCATCCCAAACAAAGGGAGGATTCTAACATCATCTTCAGTTGCTTTTGACTTTTTAACCAACAATAGAGGAGGGCATTCCATAACATAGTTGTTAATCGTTTCCACTCATGTTTTAGCAAAATTGAGATGTCACTTAAAGTGTGGTTACCCAGAAAGTGAGTAAGATATTTAGGATCTCACAAATTAATTACACTACAGTATTTATTCATATCAAACATGTTAGAATTACACAGAGACATGAAGTATCTATGAGTGTATGTATGAACTATGAACTGAGAATGAATTAATGTTGGTATTATTAAATGAAGCTTGGAACAGAATAACTAAAGTGAAAGAAGTCTCCAACTCCATACCATCTTGTTTATAATGCCTTAATTTGTCTAACCCTGCTTAATGTTTATCTGCAATATCTTTCAGTTTTTCCTTCCAATTCACCGGTCGGTCTGCACAGCCTAGACTAGAGTTTTGGACACCTTTTACAGAAAAATTAGAGGTAGCGAAAATGTTCCAAGAGGAAAAATCAAATGAAGAAAAACGCATACCTGATGTATGTTATACGAATGGACGTGCCAGATCGTCTCAAACAAACTCCCCTCTATTGCATGGAATATTTGAGAGTTCAAAGTGTATAAATAAATTTTAAGTTCCATGAGGTAAAAGTATAAAATTAGGTAAATTCAAATAGTATAACATTGAATTAGATAAATTCAAATCCAATCTTGTATTACAATTTCTTTTATTTTAATTTATTTTATATATTTTAACTATAATCTGAAGATTTATTGAAAATATTTATTTTTTATTATAAATTTCATTAATTATATGAAAAAGATCATTATTTTAATTTTATTATAACTAAAATATATTATTATGGTTATATTTAAGGTATGTATGTATACTTTTGTATTTTTAAACCCAAAATATGAGTAATTTTTTTCTTTTTCAAGAAGTAATTTCCTACTTAATTTTAAAAAAAAATGTGAATTTTTACTTCTGCATGCTACTCCTTTTGCGACTGAGAAAAGTCAAAATAAAAATAAAAATAATTAAAAAGACAAGAATGGTACTCCCGGCCTTTTGCCATTTAACCTAACCTAATAACCTAGCTAGCAATGACGCTATTAGCTAGGGTAGCCACAAATTATTTCACATTAATGCCACCATTTACTTTAGAAATCTAAATGTTTTAATTTTTTTGGATAAGCCAAAATTTTTAATTGTTGACTTACCAATAAAAAAAATTATTTGTAACACTAATATTTTAAACAAAACTTTGATGAAAAAAAAAAATCTCATACCACCAAATTATCAAACTTATATATTGATTTGTAGTTAGAGTTCTCAACATTTCATTATATATGGGATTACGACTTGATCCAAGTGGTCAAGTTCCCTAACACTAATCCCACATGGCCTCCTATTCATTTCATATGTTTATTGGTAGGGGTGAAAGCGGTACGGTAAATATCCGACCGATTCGATGCCGTATCCGATTATATTCGAATCCGAATCCGTTTTTGACTATCCGGCCGGATATTTCAATATCCGTATCCGAATCCGAATCCGTATTTTAATATCCGCATTCGTATTCGTATTCGAAAATATCTGACCGTATCCGATAATATCCGACCGTATCCGAAAATTGATAGGATATTATCCGAATTTTAAATATGGATATCCGGATATATTAATATATTATTATTTAATAATTAAAAATTATTAATAATTATAAAAAATATCAAATTTTCAAAAAAGATTATAAAAAATTATCCGATAATCTGTATCCGATTGAATCCGTATCCGTCATATATACGTCCTGTATCCGTACCGTATCCGTAATCCGAAATATTTGAAACCGTATTCGTATCCGGCCCAACCGTATTCGATACCGAATTCGACGAAACAAATATGGATAATATCCGTATCCGACACTATCCGACCGTATCCGTACCGTTTTCATCCCTATTTATTGGGAGGCGGCCTCTGGCATAGGTGACTTCACAAAATCCTATGTTATCAAACAAAGATATAATGCTGTTTGAAGGGATACGGATCAAAGAAACCTGAGATGCCATAATAACAAGACTACGACGGCTGGACACGAGAGCATGGCGGCCAGTATAAACAGAATGGCGGCTGGCTGAGGATGAGTGGCGGCTGGTGAAGGCCATGCGGCGACTGAGAGGCGATGAACAACGGCCAGAGAGAGACGAGTGGTGGCAAAGACTCGACGATTCACTGCTCGAAGTAAGACCAAGTCGTGACAGCCTGGACAACTGCAAATGGTAGCTAGGACCAGACAGATGGCGGCTGGCGAAATGCAGGTGGCGGCCGGGCAATGTGAAGAGCGGCTGGACAAGTGCGAAGGGCAACTAACACGTTTGTGATGGCGCATGGCCATCGGAGCGATGGCAGAAGTTGGCGGGGGCCAGAGACATTCGAACGGCGGTCGGGCATCCTTGAATGGTGGCTGGAAGCCTGCAGATGGCGGCTGAGCCCTCCCAAGTGGCGGCTGGCGCTTCAGATGAGAGTTGGCGTTTTCGGCAGCTAAGACGGTTCCCAGCAACGACGGCGCCACTTAAAACAGCTGCCAGCATGAGTAATGGAGGCTGAGGAAAAAAAAAATCAAGCCTATTTAGAACACGCATATTTGTCTTAGTTCTAATCAGACAAATTGTGTGAGAGGGGCATCTGTTAACACAAAAATATTTAGGCCCAATAATTGGCTCAGTCACTAAGTCCAATAATTATTGGCGGCTAAGAGAGGCAGTTGAAGCGTCAAAGAAGAATAGCCTATGGCGGTTGAAGTGAAAGAAGAACTGGCTTGAAGGCAGTTACGGTAGAAAATGATGTATAACGGTTGAGGACTCATATCTATAACTCTATAAGTACAAGATGCATGGACTGAATCAGGCACCTCAACTCTGCCAAGAAGCATCCGCACTTTACATAATTTTCTTTTCTATAACTTTATTTTCTGTAATTTACTGCTTTCTTTAGATTCATTTATCGCTTTCTGTAATTCCATTGTTTACAATTTTCGTTAATTCGGTGTAATTTCCTTTCTGTAACTTTGTAATTCCTTCAACCTTTGTTCACTTCAACCTTTGTTCAATCCAAAGAGGTCTTTCTTCCTCTACAAAATTCTACTGTCAACACCAACATTTAATTTAATGACAAATGGTCCATGAGCCATGAGGTCGATTGGTTCATAAATCGTAGTAGTACTTGATAGTGTACTAGTGGTACAAATTTCTTGAAAACCCTACAGGCCAAATCCCAATCGCCAGCACCAGCAGACAGGCATTCATATAATATACTTAATCGGAGAAAGGGGATAACGAATCGCAAATCCAACAATGCTGGTGGAGAGTTTCTTGTACCAGGAGCGGGAACCCTCCTCCATCTACGTCCGTTTGTATTATGGATGGTCCTTTTTCGGGCTCTGCGCTGCGGCCCCCAAGGAAATTGCCGGCGTTAACCTTCGTTACTCCAAATTCGCCGTCAACTCCACGCAACCCATTAATCACAGATTCATTATTTCCAGCAAGATTGGGATGCTGTTGCTCTACACACCCGCGCTCGTCGCCGGAATTTCCTCCTTTTGGCTGTTTCCTCCTCCCGGGAACGGGATTAGGTTTCTGCTGCTCAAATCAGCCATCACCCTTCATTTTCTCAAAAGAGATGCTGAGGTAGTATAATACTCCCTCCGGTTTTTTATTGTTAGCTACATAGGAAGTTTTGTCACTATTCATTGAACTACTTTGATTTCAATTTTTCTCATAGCTATACAAGTTAAAATATAGTCAAGTGTGATCTTGTTATATTCGTCTCATCATGTAGTTTTTAAATATGGAACTTATAGAATTTTTACTTGTACCAAACTTGAGTTATTAACGATTTAAAATGTGCATTGGACTGCGTGCGATGTGGGTCCGTAGCAAACAAATAAAAACGGAGGAAGTAATAATAAATAATAATAATAATAGTATTATTATTATTATTATTATTATTATTATTATTAATAATAAATAATAATAATAATAGTATTATTATTATTATTATTATTATTATTATTATTATTATTCTCTGCTTCCACTGTTTCTATCTTTACATGGAGAAATATGGTACTGTAGGTAGTATAATAATAATAATAGTAATAATATTATTATTATTATTATTATTATTATTATTATTATTATTATTATTCTCTGCTTCCACTGTTTCTATCTTTACATGGAGAAATATGGTACTGTAGGATTTTTTTTTGTTGGTTGGTGATGGTGATTGTGGTTTCCTTATTCACAGAAAGACCTGTTAGGACCAAAACAATCCATGAGTTGTATGGCTCTTTATCTAGCTTGCTAATTGAGATAAACAAATGCCAATTTTTTGGAGTATATATTAAGCTCAATTCATTTTCTTAGCCTAATGAGTTGAGCTAATCAAGCACAGTTGATCAAGTGAGCAATAATACAGTTATATCCAGTGGCGAATCCAGAATTTCTATATAGGTAGGGCTCGATTTCTTTTTTTCACCATACATATGCCGAATGTGGAGCGGCCGAGCGGTGGACTGTCGGACATCATGGGGGAGGCTGGTGAAACTCAAGAGGGCTGCGGAAGAAGTGAGGGTGAAAGTAGATGGGGCTAGAAGTGGAAGTGTGAATCTGCTGCACCAATTTCTTAATATATGAAGTAGTAGTAATTTTTTTTTTTAGAGGTAGGGCTTGTGCCCCACCAAGCCCTGTGCTTGGGTCCGCCACTGGTTATATCCTTTAAAAGAACTATTCTAACCAACCGTTTGGTTGTGTTCAATGCTCATGAAAGCCTTTTTCAGCAGTGTTCATCACATATTATTATAGTTCTTAAAATCTGATCTTAATCTTAGGATCTCACGATTTTATGATCTTGCTCCTTAAAAACGATCCAGATCTGTAGGATCTTAAAATTAGTAGGATCTCGAGCTTAATCCCGATCGTAATTGTAAAATCCCGATCTTAATTGTAGGATCTAACGATCCTATAGGATTCGATCATACAAAATTTGAAATATGCTTCCATAATCTCACGTTTATCATAAAATCGGTCTCTAATTTTATTTTCGACTATTTATGTACTTTCTCGCTTCATTTTCCTAATAATATTCTTTGTTATGATTTCACTAGTTAATATGTATAATTATTTTTATCTATTCTTACAATTTGGTAAGATCTTATGATCTAAATTCGATCATACGATCCCGAAAAACAATCAAATCTAAGATCTCATCTTGATAACGTTGCTCATCCTTAGTTGCCACAAACATTCACTTTAGTTTGCTTGAAGCAAAAAAAAAGAAAAAGAAAAAGTTGATCTTGAACTGCTACTGTGATAGTTTTTCAAAAGGCGTGCGAAACTTGTTGATTTGCGCCTCAATATCAAAGACATCTAGCTAATTTTCTATCTTCAACATTATGCAGGTCTTATTCGTACACAAATACAGTGGCTTCATCCCTCTTGACAGTGTTTTTATAATTATGTTCTCCTACTTGTCTTCCACTGCCAGCGTTCTTTACTTTCAACAACGTACAATAACACTAGGTTTGAAGGAGCCTTTGATTGATCTCAAGTATCTTGGTGCATTTGTGTTTCTGGTGGGAATTTGTGGCAACTTTTACCACCATTATCTTCTTTCCAAGCTAAGGGTAAAGGGCGAGAAGAGCTACAAGATCCCAAGGGGTGGCCTTTTTGAGCTAATTATATGCCCCCATTACCTCTTTGAAATTATTACATTTGTGGGAGTTTCATTCATTGCCCAGACAACATATTCATGCTTGTTCATGCTCAGAGTAGTTGCGTATCTATCTGCACGGAGCTATTCCACCCTGAAATGGTATGTTTCCAAATTTGAGGATTTCCCCAAGTATGTGAAAGCTTTGATTCCATACGTTTTTTGTTCAAATGTGGTGCAAATTGTAACAATTGTAGCAAGTCCTCATTTGATTGCTTGCTTGCTTGAATTTATTATTTGGCGTGTTCTAATAAGATAAATTAGTGTCTCCTTAAACACAGTATATCTGTTTGGTCACTCTGCATTTTCTGATCTTAATTGGAAGCATAAATAAAAATAAGGGGCCTGTTTGAAAATTTCGAGACTAACTTTTTGCCTAGTATAAGCTAATATTCAAAATGCTGCAATTTACAGCAGTTTCAAAAAGAGCTGGTTCAACAATGTTTTAAGTTATTTTGAGCATGTTTGGAAATTAACTGTTAGCTGTTAACTGATTATGTGAGTAATTTGAGTAATAAATTAGTTAAAATTAGTTGTTTGATAGTTTTGAAGCAAATTTTTTACCTATAATAAGCTAATTTCAAAATGCTGCTATTTGCAGCAGTTCAAAAAAGAGCAGATTGAACAATATTTTAAGTTATTTTTTATTTTTAAATAAGCTAATTTATTTTAAATTGACTACAATAAGCTAATTTCATTAGCTTATTTGCCAAACAGGGCTTTGTCTTTTTAAATAAGCTAATTTATCTTAAATTATCTCACAAAATAATTGATTCAATAGATGTTTTGCCAAACAGGGCCAAGATCACAATCGGTCCCATTTATTATATCACTTGCCTTACAATTCCCTCATGTGGATTGCATAATTTCATCAATCTCTACACTACCAACTAATCCCGGCTTCCTTTTTCCAACCCTTTGTTTTTGCCAATCCTCTTAATCTCTCACACTCTTCCCAACAACCAACATCGGCAAACATGTTTGATAACAACACATAATTAACAAGATTGTCCCCATCCAATCTCATAAGAACATCTCCAATTTCCCTCCCCATTTCGACATTCTTATGGAGTCTACACGCATTGAGCAACGTTTGCCATATTCCTACATTGGGCCTCACCGGCATCCTCTCTAACAACTCTTTAGCTTCCTTTAAATGCCCGGTTCGACCAAGGGCATCAACCACACTAGCATAATGCTCTACTTTAGGTTTTACGCGGTGATCGTTGCACGTTGATGTTAAGCACTCTTGGCTTTCTTCCACAATCCCTGAGTGACTGCAGGCTGAGAGCACTGCCAAGTATGTTACTTCGTCCGGGGCGATGTTCTCCTCCTGCATTTTTTTTGAAGAGTTGTAAAGCTGCCTCGCCATGACCGTGCTTTCCGTACCCCACGATCATAGTCGTGTAGGAGACCACATTTTTCACTGGCATCTTGTGAAAAAGTTTCTCAGCATCATTTGTTGAACCACACTTGAGGTACATGTCTAGTATTGAATTGGCTACTGATGTGTCCAAATTATATGGGATCTTGATGGTGTAGGAGTGGATTTGTTTCCCCATGGCCTGCCTGAACAACTGAAATGGTGGTCCACCGGAGCTGCCTGAACAAGCCCATGGCCTGCGGTAAACATCCAATTTGAGCATACCCTACAATCAACGCTGTCCAGGACGCAAGACTCTTTGATTTCATCCTATCGAACACCTTCAGCGCATCATAACATTCCATGTAATCAAATTCCTCACTGTCATCTCATCAAACATCCGTTCGGCTTCTTCCATTCCCCCACATTTCAAGTACATGTCAACAATGGAATTTCCCACAACCGGACAATATTGAAGCCCAATCTTCAAAGACATGGAATGCATTTGTTTCCCGATTTCGAGGGAGCTTAAAACCCCACATGCTTTGATATTCGTCGACAACGTATATTCATTAGGCCTCACGTATGAACAGCCCATCTCATTGAAAAGCAGTAATGAAGCACTGGCATTGCCTGCCTGAAGATATCCACACATCAAGGCAGTCCAAGAAACAACATTTCGCTCGGGCATTTGATCGAACACGTAATGGGCATCTTCTGGTTTGCCACATTTTGCATACATGCCTATGAGGTCATAAATTATTTCACATAAAAAATAAATAATCATCCAAGAATGGTACTCCCGGCCTTTTGCCATTTAACCTAACCTAATAACCTAGCTAACAATGACACTATTAGCTAGGGTAGCCACAAATTATTTCACATTAATGCCACCATTTACTTTAGAAATCTAAATGTTTTACTCACACCGTCCCACTTAATTTGTCTTGTTTCACTTTTGCACACAATTCAATGCATTTTTTCAATCGGTAATATCTCAAAATATATACAACAAAAAATTATGTAAAATATATACTCTAAAACTACATGACTATACGATTTTAACAAGACCAAACTCAACTATTTATTCGAAATATATAAATGCAATAAAATCGAGTCAAAGTAGAACAATGAACAGTGTCAAAAAGTCAAATAGGACACGTTAGCTGAGACGGAGGGAATAATTTTTTGGGATAAGCCAAAATGTTTTAATTGTTGACTTACCAAGAAAAAAAAATTATTTGTAACACTAATATTTTAAACAATACTTTGACGAAAAAAATAAATCTCATACCACCAAATTATTAAATTTATATATTGATTGGTAGATGGAACTTGACCCAAGTGGTCAGGCTCTTGAATCTAATCCCACCCGACCCCCTATCCATCACTTATGTTCCTTTATAATTGTGTGGAATAGGCTCTCATCACCTATTTTCTAACATGTACTCCCTCCGATCCAGGTAAGACGTTCCGCTTGACTTTTTGACACTGTTCATTGTTCAACTTTGACTTAATATTATTATAAGTATATAATTGAAAATATTAGTCAAATTTGGTATTGTTAGATTCATTTAATCGTATAGTTTTAGAATATATATTTTTACATAAGTTTTATTTGTATATATTTGGAGATATTAACGACTAAGAAAGTACATTAAATTGTGTGCAATGTTGGAAAAAGAGGGTTTTGAGCTCCATTTTGCGTAATGACGATATTTAATGTGGTTAATTAAATAACGTATACAAATTCTACATTTCGCGTAGATTGTCGTAGTGTATCTATTTTCTCAAAACCGTTGTCAGGTGAGTGAGAAATAGGTGGTTGAAGTGGGTCATTGAATTGCGGCTAGTTGAAACGCTTGCGTTTGTGTGTTTGAATGGTTGTTAAAGAGTGGTTAAAGGTGGTGCATCCCACATTGCTTAAACAGTGGGAGTTGAATTGGTTTATATTGTTCTGCGTGTTAGAATCAAATAAACTAATGCTGGTTGGTCAAGTGCGGGGGAAGCCCACACGCGCGCGCCCGTCCCACGCCGTCGCTGTCGCCGTCGCCGTCGCCGTCGCCCGCGCCCATGCCCGTGGACTTGGACTTGGACTTGGATCTTGGATCTTGGGCTTTGGGTGGGCTTTGAGCCTGTATATCTTTTTAGACAAAATTTATTTGTCGGGCCCATGCCAAGCCCAGTCCTTGAAGCCCACTTTGATTTCAATAGTTGTTGAAAACTATTTGAATCACCTGCTGAAACCGCCCCATCAATACCCATCAAAGCTGTCGTCGGTTACGTCTCCTCCAACCCCTATAAATAGCAGCGTCAGGCATTAGGATCCATATACCTTTCTACATCTTTCTGCATATCCTCTCCTCCCGACTCCCTCAGTTCTTTGCCTTGTTCGCCGGTCGTCGACGTTTGCGGTGCTGCTACATCGAGACGTTCGTCGTTTTACCTTTGGGGACATTCTGCCGTTGCCGGAGCACTACCGGGGCATAAACGTCTTGCGGGAAGAGTTCCAATCTCGACTCGACGTTCTCGTATTGCTGAAACCGTTCATTCTCCTAACAGCGCAAGACGTTTATAACATGGACGGTTCCACTGACGTTTCAACCACCGCTGCCGCCACCACCTCCGTTTCCATGCCTGGATCTGTCCAGGAGTCCACTGTCGTTACACCAACCCCAACGGTGCCGTCAATGCTGACCGCACCTGTTGTCGCTCCTCCACCCGCAACACTGCATCCGATGCCGCTGCCGACGGTAGACCCAAACGGCTCTATCAATCAATACTTGCTTGATCCAAAGACGGCCTTCCTGCCCCCGTCACCGACGCCTAACACTGGCGGGTGTGTCTTGCCCAATTCTGGGCAGTTTATTTCTGGACATTCATTTGGAAGCGTTTCGTTCCAGCCCAACGTTTCGGTTGGGGCATCTTTATCTTTTCCTGGACTAACGGTCGGGGTTACACCCGCAGGACTTAATAATAATATGAACACCGGTTTGCAACGGGGCAGTGGGCCGCTGAACACTAGTTTGCCAACTTATGTTCAGTTGGAGCCGGCCTTCGTGCCGGGTGTTGGGCCGTCAACGGGTTTCGTTCCTATGGCGTTGCCAAGGTCATTTGGAGTGGCCGAGAAGCGGTCAAAGTTTGATGGGCGTGATTTCAAGACGTGGCAGCAGAAGATGTTGTTCTATCTGACCACTCTTGGTTTGGTCGGGTTTTTAAGGAGCAGCCGGCCGTCCCAGTCTGAGATGGAGACCGATCCTCAGAAGATCTTTGCCTTGAACAATGGATTCACGATGATTTCATGTGTAAGAATTTTATTCTGAGTGCTCTCACGGATCCTTTGTACGCTGTGTACTCTTCTGTAAAAGGTGCAAAGGAATTGTGGATTCAGTTGGAACGAAAGTACAAAACGGAGGATGCTGGTACTAAAAAGCATGTCGTTTCCAAATATCTGGGTTTTCAGATGGTTGACGGGCGCTCAGTGGTTGAACAAGTTCAAGAGTTTCAATTACTGATACATGGCGTTCACGCTGAGGGAATGCAATTGCCCGATGCGTTCAACGCTGCGGTTGTGATCGAGAAGTTGCCTCCTTCGTGGAAAGACTTCAAGAACTACTTGATGCACAAACAAAAGGAAATGTCCCTTGAAGATCTTATTACACGGATCAGAATCGAGGAGGATAACCGCAAGGCCGTGTTGAGGAGCCATTCTGTGGAGGCTAAGGCCAACTTGACTGAAACGGCCGGTAAACGTAAGCAGCCGACCGCTGAGGGTAAAGGCAAAGGGGTTGCCGATGGCCAAAAGAGGAAGAAGTTCTCTGGGAATTGCTACAACTGTGGCAAGGTTGGGCACTTTGCAAATCAGTGCCCGAAGCCGAAGAAGAAGAAGCCTGCTAAGCCTGCCGCTAACGTGGTACAGGCTAAACCTGATGGTTGGGAAGACAACCTTTGTGCAGTGGTGTCTGAAGCTTTGCATATTGATGATGCTAAAGGTTGTTTTGCTGATACCAGGGCTTCGTGTCATGTGGCTGCCAACAGGGAGTTCTTTACTTCATACCGGACTGTTGAAGGCAGAAAGCTGCACATGGGAAACCAAGCATCATCTGATGTGGTTGGCATTGGGAATGTGGTACTGAGGCTGACTAATGGCAAAAACTTGACTCTGAAGGATGTGATGCATGTCCCTGATATCCGGAAGAATTTGATTTCTGGTTCGCTGCTAGTTAGTAGTGGTTTTAAACTTGTTTTTGAATCTGATAAGTTTATCATGACTAAGTTTGGAAAATTCCTCGGTAGAGGTTATCTCACCAATCGTCTTTTCAAGTTTAATGTATTGGCTAAACGCCAAGTTGTTGAGCAAGCTTCTGGTAATAAAATTGAAGGTTCTTTTTACTTGCTTGAGTGTTTTAATTTATGGCATTGTAGACTTGGACATGCAAATAAAAATGTCATAAAGAGATTGGTAAATTTAAATTTACTTAAAGAAATGAAATTCAACGATAAAAACAAATGTGAAATTTGTGTTGAAGCGAAAATGACAAAACTTCCATTTCCAAGTGTTGAAAGAAATACTAAACCCCTGGATTTAATTCATACTGATGTATGTGATTTTTTAGATCTTTGCAAACTCGGGGTGGTAAAAAGTATTTTATTACTTTTATTGATGATAGCACTCGTTATTGCTATCTTTATTTGTTGAGAAGCAAAGATGAAGTTATTGAAGCTTTTAAAAACTTCAAGTTTGAGGCTGAAACTCAATTTAATAGACGAATTAAGGTTATTCGGAGTGATCGATGAGGAGAATACGTTGCTCCATTTGCTGAATTGTGTGCCGGGTCCGGAATAATTCATCAAACTACAGCAGCATATTCACCGCAGTCCAATGGTGTTGCGGAACGTAAGAACCGTACGCTAAAGGATATGATGAATGCCTTGTTGATCAGTTCAGGGTTACCCCAGAACTTGTGGGGGGAAGCTGTTTTAACAGCTAATTATATTTTAAATAAAATACCTCACAATGGTAAGGAAGTAACGCCTTACGAGTTATGGAAAGGTAGAAAACCTTCTTTCAAATATCTCAAAGTGTGGGGGTGCTTGGCTAAAGTTGAGGTGCCACCTCCTAAACAAGTTACAATCGGCCCCAAAACAGTTGACTGTATCTTTATAGGGTATGCCCTTAACAGTAGCGCGTATCATTTCCTGGTATATAAGTCAGAAATATCTGGTATAAGTGAAGGAACGATATTTGAATCAAGGAACGCCGTGTTTTTTGAAGACATATATCCTTACAAGGATAAAGTGGAATGTTCAAACAAAAGAACGTTTGATGAAGCTACGAGCTCTGATCAGCCGAAACAAACTGACAAGGGAAGTATTTCTCCTGAACCAGTTGAACTTCGTCGTAGCCATAGGGCCAAAGTGGCTAAAACTTTTGGTCCAGATTTCGTCACTTTTATGTTAGATAACAAGCCAAGAACTGTGAGTGAAGCTCTGGCTCGACCAGATGCTGCGTTATGGCAAGAAGCCATAAACAGTGAGTTAGACTCCATTATGCAGAATCGCACTTGGGTTCTTACTGATATACGGAAAGGTTGTAAACCCTTAGGATGTCGTTGGGTCCTTAAAAGAAAATATAAAGCCGATGGATCGATCGGTAAATACAAGGCTCGCCTTGTAGTTCAGGGCTTTAGACAGAAGGAAGGAGATAATTATTTTGATACTTATTCTCCGGTATCCAGAATCACCTCCATTCGAGTGTTTCTCTCGATTGCTGCACTTTACAATCTTGAGATACATCAAATAGATGTTAAGACTGCGTTCTTAAATGGTGATCTAGATGAAGTGATTTATATGAATCAACCAGAAGGCTTTGTTATTCAAGGACAAGAGCATAAAGTCTGCAAACTGGTTAAATCACTGTATGGTCTGAAACAAGCGCCTAAGCAATGGCACTTGAAGTTTGATAATGTGATATTGTCAAATGGGTTCAAGTATAATGAATGTGATAAATGCATTTACTACAAGGGAGCAACAGACAAATTTGTTATAGTTTGCTTGTATGTAGATGACATGTCGATCATGTGCAGTGATTTGAATATGATTATTCAGACCAAGAACATGTTAAAAATGAATTTTGACATGAAAGACATGGGTGTAGCCGATGTCATATTAGGGATAAAAATCATAAGGCATCCCGAAGGGATTGTTCTTTCTCAGTCTCATTACATTGAGAAAGTGTTAAGTAAATTCAACGCTTATGATAGTCGTCCGGCAAATACGCCTATGGATCCCAGTGAAAAATTGAGAGTAAACAGAGGTGAACCTGTTGCTCAAGAAGAGTATGCAAGAATCATTGGTAGTTTAATGTACTTGACTAATTGTACTCGCCCGGATCTTGCATATTCAGTTAACAAACTGAGTAGACATACTAGCAATCCAAGTCGTGAGCATTGGAAGGCTATTATGAGAGTCTTGAGATATCTGAAATATACTCAAGAGTTGGGGTTACATTACACGAGATATCCTCCTGTACTTGAAGGGTACACTGATGCCGATTGGATATCAGAGAAAAGTGATTCATTATCCACAATTGGATATGTATTCACGATTGCTGGAGGGGTTGTGTCTTGGAAGTCACAAAAACAAACGTGTATAGCCGATCCACCATGGAATCTGAATTTATAGCTTTAGATAAAGCTGGTTGAAACTTTTGACGAGCTTCATTAACACGAGTAATTTTCTGAAAATTCCTTTACTGGTTTATTTCTTAAGGAGGAAACTGTGATTTCAAATGGTGCCTCGAGAGTCCCCGGCAACGGCGCCATGAAACTTTTGACGAGTTTCATTTTGCTATTGGGGTGTTGAAGAACCGTCTAAATACAATTTCCAAGTTCGGATTTATTAAATGAAAAGAGTTATGATTGAGGGAATGGGTTTAAGAATATATTAAGATTTCCCTTTTTATTACTCCTGTGGGGTTCAAACGGCGCTGTGGTTCTTCCAGCCATGAAACTTTTGACAAATATCACGGTGCAACAGGGATGGACCTTCAGTCTGTCACCCTGAAAGTCCCTGATATCTGCACCATGATGCTTCTCTTAATTTCATGTCAAGAAGATACCTGCCATGAAATTCTTGAACATCTTCCCACTGTATGAGTATTTTCCCAAAATATTGTTTTTATTTACTCGTGTCAAGAAACTGTGCTCCCGAAAGCGCACGGGTCAAAAATTGCAGTAATTTATAGTAAGTACCGGATCGTTCACTGGAGGATGTGCGATGGAAGCAGGGCCCACGTCGTTTACTAAGATTTTCCACTCGGTTACTCGTTTCAAGTTTTGCAAGAGTTTCTAACAACTACTTGACATAATTTAAATCAGATCATGAGAGCAGTAAAAATTATTCTACAAAGCATGGTAAACTAGATCGGAGAAAGCAATTAAATCTATACTACGAAAGCAATATAAAATTATGCTACACTATCTAGAAAGCAGGTTTAAATATGACAGAAGGGACAGGGAGGAAATAATAAAGATTGGACAAGGTTCAGATGAAACACAATTAAATTTCCATTTTTAATACACAGATCTCAGTTTGGGATAATCCTCTAGTTAGCTAACTCTCATGCTTTCTGCACCATGTTCCCTTTAACAGACAGGTACTTATGGTGAGAATTTACATGCTCTTAAGACAACAATTTCTAAGATACCACAGACTCACAACTGCCCTCACATGGCCATGCTAAGCCGTATTATTCATCTGTGGTGGATAAGCAACACCTAACATATCATTAGTTGACATGCCAAGTACTGCTATCATTCCCCCATGTCACACCCAAAGTTTCAAATCAAGCCTCAAACCATTCCATAACTCTCAAACCTTTTAACAGATGGACAGCCCCTAATTCTTCCGAGTGACCTCTATGAAAGCATTTAAAGGAAAGCAGTAAAGAAAGCTGTAAAGAAAGCATTTAAATCTATCACTCGGAATCGTTAAAAACGTCTCTTTCCGTTAGTATAAAAGAGCCCCTGGTCTTGGTGACCAGATGCAGATCAAGAACCTCCAAGACATCGATAAGCCACAGGGCTTACAACTCCTGGTCAGTTATGAGATACAAACTAAATGAAACAGATCCATAAATGAACCTGTTCCGGATGTACTCATTCAAGATTCAATTCTAGACTTTGGCAGAAGAAGATAGTAGTCAAAGGAATACTCGACCTTACCTTAGAAATTCACCAAGGCCTATATGTTGTTCCTCTAGTATTATTTATCACATCTCATCTACACCCAAGTGGATATTGACTTAATGCGATATCTAATATCAGATTTCCAACACACAACAATTTTGAGAAGCAAATGAATATTTGAAAATCATTCCCTAAACAGGTACTAAACTCTCAATTAAAACACAGATCCTTTCAGTCTATGTGAGACCTAATCGCTGACTCTGCTTCTAAGCTCTCAAAATCAATCCCCAGTGGAAGATGAATTAGTCATAACTATCAAATTTATCCCTTACTCAGATCCGGGTTTTATAAAGGAGTTTTTGTTGGAAGTTTATTATGCAGCATCTGATTTAAATCAAGACTTCTATGTCCAAGGGGAAGGATCCCCAAAATAGCAATAAGACCAGAACATCTACATAATAGTATCATGCATACAAGTATATGAAAAGAAAAATAAAATACCCCAAAATATATGGTGGGGTTAGACAGAATGCGATACACAAAGGTGGAAGAGCATGAGATGAGAAGAAATCGGCTAAAAATAATGCCAGAGATAATTGAGGTTTTCCATACTGCAAACATCTGCTGTCTGGTTCCCAATTATCCCAGATTTTAGACAGAAAGAATCCCAAACAACGGTGACCGCCGTCATTTAGTTTTCTTTTGTCTGTGAGTGGAAGAAAAACCCACATATTTCTTGCTGTAATATTTCTCAACTGATGTTGGTCGACATCAGTTGATACTATTGCAACTTGAATTCAGGTTGAGAAATTAAGAAAAAGAAAAGTAAAACTGTATCTGGTTAGGAATTGGCTGAGTGACTAATCGAAACTCTTAGTGAAGAGAACGCTCGCCGAAGCTTCCACCAACCACTAACCAGATCATGTAAAATAACAGATAATAATTGACACACAGAAGACGGGTTAGTCGATATCCCTGCGAAGGGACCTTTCACCAACATTAATCTGTGGTGTTTCTCATTATCCGTTCATACACACAATAAAAAGGAAAATTTGAAAATAAGGAAAATGTTTTTGGTATTGTGTGGGTGTTAAGCACACAATAAGTGGACACTAATAGGTTGAAATGTGTAATGGACAGAAATCAGATGAATTGGGCCTAGGCCCAATACATCCATGCAACTTACACAAATCATGAAAGAAAATATTTTTGGAGTTTTTTCAAAATAGAAGGGATAGTTCAATTCGAATTATTGGGGTAATTCGAAGTGAGAATGCATGAGGAATGAAGTATAATCTTACCCAATTAATCCTTGCAAAGGAATGAGATATCATCTAATTCGAATTGTTGAGCAATTCGAATTAATTCGAATTGGACAACTCGAATTGATGAAGTCCTTTCCTTGCTCAAAATTGACTAAGGCATATACCTCAAGGGGAAGGTGAATTCGAATTATCCAGCAATTCGAATTAATTCGAATTGGGCAATTCGAATTGGTGATAGATAGAAAATAAACTAAGGCATGAAAGGATGGCAATGGATACGATGTGGTTTTCAAGCCAATTCGAATTGTTGAGCAATTCGAATTAATTCGAATTGGATAATTCGAATTGGTTGGAAACCACATGAAGAGAATAATTTGGCTATGCAATTCGAATTTCTTAGGCAATTCGAGTTAATTCGAATTGCCTCAATGCGAATCACATATTTTTCAGACAACAACAATTTTTGTTCTCACAAGTATGGGTTAGGTGAACACTGTACTGTAATGATGGGTTTAGATTTACCAAATCTCTCATCTCACATCAATGTCATTTCACAGCCACCCTAGTGAGATTTTCAAGAAATAAACAAATACATGTCTAGTGGGTATTGGCCAGATTCAAACCCTATTTCTACAAACAAAGGATCAAAGATCAAAGAGCCTAAAACATCTAGTTATCTAAGAACTGCATGAATAAACTAAGAACACTCAAGTTATCTAAGGTAGCATGAAATAAGATTAAGGCAGGAAGGATAAAACTTAAATATAAATTAAAACAAACCTTAAAAACATCTAAAACCTAAGAACACTTATTTGAAGCTCTAAGGCACCAAATCAAGCCAAAAACCCACCAAACATGTATTTATTAAGTTTGAATGTCAGCTAGGACATAATAAATGTAACCTAGTTGAAACAAACAAACATACTAAGCATTTATTTCTAGGAAAAGCATTAAAGAGTGCCAAAACAAATGAATAAAACCATTTCTGGAAATTTTCCTTGTATTGACACTTTGAAAGCAAAAATAAAGAACCCAAAACCATCATTAGCTTGAAGGTAGGGTTTATTCTAACTAGAAAGCATGTAAAAATATGGAAAATGGCTACTCTAAGGGTTACACAAACTGCTTCTACACTAAACTAAGATTAAAGCATGTAAAGATTACACTACTTGCAAGAAAAATAAACTAAACTAAACTAAACTAAACTACCTACCTAACCCTTAAGGGGTGTGGAACCTCCTGCTGTTCTTTTTGTCCCAAGCTGTTTTTTGGCTAAAATTCTTGATCTCTTGATTCTGTTGTGGAAGGTCTGCTTTTATAGACAATCTTCAAAACCCTAGGCCCACCAATGTTGTGCACAGCTTTCTTTGGATGAGTTGTTGAGTGAAGTTCGAATTATCTCAACCAATTCGAATTAATTCGAATTGTGAGATCTCTTCTTTGAGCTGGAGTTTTGGCCTTCAGTTATCAATTCGAATTGTTAGGATAATTCGAATTGGTCTCTTTTCTCGAATTGGATGAGGGTTTCTGCTTGGCTTCCTCGCATTTGTTGGCAATTCGAATTGTTTGTGCCAATTCGAATTAATTCGAATTGGACAATTCGAATTGCATCTTCTTCTTGCCTTTGGGTTTCTTCTCTCTTCATTCCCTAATTCGAATTAATTCGAACTTGAACAATTCGAATTAGACTTCTGCATCCCTTCCAACACTTAACCATTTCTTTGCTCTCTTTAGCAATTCGAATTGTTGTGCAATTCGAATTAATTCGAATTGCTCACAATTCGAATTATGCTTCAACACTTAACCAAACTTCAGTTGTGGGATTTTCAATCTTTTTCCCATCTTTTTGGATTTTTGTGGGCTCTTTTATTCTTTTGCCCATCTTTTCATTCCTTTTTCTTTTCTTTTTCCTTTTTTCATGTTTTTGGATTTTTCTAACACAAATACAATTAAAAATTGTATATTTTGTGTCTTTTTGCTACCGGCTCGATGTTTTTACAAACTCGCATTAATCTGTCAAATTCAACTGCTTCTTATTGAAATAAGATGGAATCATGATCAAAATGTCCGTCTTAGACACGGAAATGGATTGGAAATAATGGACAATTTTGGCCATTATCAACATCCTCACATTTAATACTGATCGTCCCCGAGCAGTCAGAGTCAGTGCTCCTAGGAGCTTGGACTCTGCATATTCAATCCATTTGCGTGGCCTCAGAAATTTCGTTCTTTTTATATTGGGATAAGACAATCAAAATTACAAGTATTAATCTCTCTTGGTTGCAGTGTTTAATGGAATGATACTTCTCACTTGAGTGAACATACAAATCAATCATTATTGTTAATTCTTCTTGAATATGTGTTTAGAAAATCACATTGGCTTAATTCTTGAATTTAGGCATGACATGATCATTGATTAATAGAAACAGAGCCTCACATATAGTAGAATCGGAAAGTTTACTCACTCTCAAGATTGGCTTTTATCATCAACGCTCAAAATCAAATTCAATTAAATTCTCCCATAAGCTTGCAACTGGACCAACTCGCCACCGGCTCATTTCTTCAAATCGAGATCCCGAGGTCTTATTCAAGGTTGTAACGGGGCATACGGTTGTAACATTTGGTAGGAAGGGGGAATTATTGGGCTAAAAAGTGACATGACACCATTCCACCATAGTTTGGCATGTTGCAGAATTTATGATCATCATCATTTCTATCTTTCTTTTGTTTTTCTGTTTTTCTATTGCATGACATTAGACTTTGTCTAATTTGCTTTGTCATTTGCAATTTATTCTTGTTGAATAGATCTCAACTTCTTCTCTCTTTTTTTTTTTGAATCGGTTTATAGCATACCGATTGATACATATTTGATGATCAAAACTTACAATGCCTTGATGGGATGGCTCATGTGCACTTGGGTTTGATTTTCTTGGTCTTTTTGTAAGGCTAGGAATAATATAGTGGCTTCAAAGAAAAATTAGGTTTAAAGGCTCAGATTGGTTGATCCTAAAGGGAAAATGTTTTTGGGTTTGGAATTCTAACGAAAGCTAAAATTTTGGATTTTTCTAAGTGCCTCGATCATATGCTCGATTTTGGGAATATGTCATGGTCTTGAATCGGTCCCAATTGCAAGTTCTAGTGCCCTTTAATCGAATTGATTCACACAATCAAAGAAGTATTGAGTAAAAATGACTCGGCTCAGATCTCACAAGGGACGGTTTGATCATGACATGCTTTTATTCTCAAATTTAACCTTTGAAAAATCCTTACAACTTATTCAATCAAATTCTCAACATGAAAGTTTGTTAGTCTTTCAAGTGATCATATCATTGGATTTTTATAGCTCAAAACTTCAAGAATTTATGTCATGCATATTTTTAATTGTTTTATCCCAATGTAATAGTCTGAAAATTTCATCATCAGCCTAAATTCAACATGTGAATTTAGGTGACAGATTTATGCTTGTTTTATGCCGGTTTGTTTAATTGAAAGCAGTAAAAAAAGACACTGTGAACATGCAAGCATGCCACAGCTTGTTTTTGGCGTGACAGTCACTTATTCATCTTGGACTGCCACACATCTTTTTCGAATAATGGAGAACTCAAGACGAAATTCTCTTGTGGAAAGCGGTAAATGTACGACTGCCCAAAATACGTCGTACTATCATCAAAACAAACAAATTCAAGGTTCGTCATACAGTACACGACCTTAATCACAGCCAAACATCAATACAGACAAAGCTGTACACTTGGATAGGTTAGCGTCAAAGATCAGTCAAAAAGTCATCAAAATAGGGTCCCAGTCAGTCCAGTCAAAAGTGAATCTTTACAGATTCAGTCCTTCTTCAGCATCTTTCCCCTCTATCCTTGGAAGAAAATCCTACTCCAATGGACGAAGTTTGTTAGGCTGCAGGGCAAGCAGTAATCTCCCTCGTCATCCTGGTTCTCCAGCACTTTTTGGCAGTAGACTCTGGGTCCTTGGTCAATGAACAGATCAGGAGTCTCCAGGCTTTCCATCAACCATGCAAAGACGCGGTTGCCCACATATGCCATGATTGATTCGTCTGTCACCATTTTGTCGATCATTGCTATTCCTTGCTGGACCTGTTCATTGTCCAGCTTGCTGAGCAGCATGTATCCCCGGACAAAAATTGAGGCCTTGTGGTTGTCCTCAATCCCTTCCTTTAGCAGCTCACAAGCCAGAGTCTCGTTTCCTGCTCTGAATGCCTGCAGGACTGGGATGAGTTTCAGGTTATAGTTGCCAGCTTCTTCGCACTTGACCATGAGTGCTTCCTTTTGCAATTCCATCCTCTGCTCCCACATCTTGACGATGGTGGTCTCCAGTTCACACCTTCTGTAGACAATGGGAAGATCAGCTGCATCCCTGAGCTTGGTGCACACTTCTCTGACCCTCCACACTTTCTTGATGCAATCCTCTCCGATGCGGGAGAGGATTTCTCCTAGGAGCTCTACTGGCAGATCCAGTAGTTGAGTTTCTTCCTCGTGATCTTCATTTTGGGCTAGGGGAATGATGTCTCTGAAAAGACATGGAGAGATGATTAGGTCTGAGACCCTCAGCCTCATACCTTCAGCCACTTCAAAGTACAGTTCACTTTCTAACACCTGTCTCACTTGAGGTACACTATGAAAGTCCAAGGGGTCAGATTATCAAATCTACTCTTATTTCAGCAAAAATAAGGAAAGCTAGAGAGATATAAGGATCTTGGGTCCTTAGAAATTTTTCTTAGACTATAAATAGTCTAAGATGTTTTTGGGTGGTCAAAGGACCAAAAAGAGAAAATTTCGTAGGTTATTGAGCCTACGAAGGAATTTTTGATTTTTATCACTTAAGAAGTGATATAAATCATGTGAGGTAGGGAAGATAAGAGATTAATGATGAAAATCGAATGCAAGCGATAAATCATACAATTACTAGTATGTACAATGGACCATGACCAAAAATAAGAAATAAAAATAAACGTAGACATGCATACATACAAAAAGGCGATTTTTGGATTTTTATGAAAAGGTGTTGACTTGTTTATTTAATGAAATTGGGGGTGTGAGTGGTCCCCCATTTGGATTTTATTTTGGAAAGTGAGTTTTTAAGGAATAAAACAAAACATTCCTTACAAGTATTTCCCACTTGTTCCAAGTTGACAAAGATCAAACACTTAAACAAAGAATATTCTGAAAATTTGTCTTTTTATACATAAATGCCATGCCTAAAGTGTTGGAAAAATTTTGGCATGGTTTTGTCTGTAATACCATGTTTCCGTATGTGCAAACGTCAACCTTTGGGGTTGAGTTTGTCATGTGTGGGCAACATGTACCCAACAAAAGCATTTATTACTGAAATACTCATATAACAATATACATGCAAACATCAACAGAAACGAGAACATTTGATCCATCTATACTACTGTAATATACTAATGTTACCAACAAAACTCATGCTTTAAAAACATGAATTTTGCAGACATCATCACTATGCATTTCGAGTCATCATTAACAACTTCTACCGATCAAAATAACACAGTGGGCACATGAAACTGTCTACGGTGTTAACCCTACTCACAGATTACTCAAACATTAACACAAAATAAACACATATGCACATAAACACCAAAATGAAGAAACAAAACCATTAAAACTAAACAGAAGCCATATTTTTAAGGGTTTTGAAACCCTTATTTTCAAAATGAAAACACCCAAATCACAGAGACGTTCGAACCCTAAAAAATGGCAGTTTGAACTTAAAGCACAAAAACAACCCTAGTTCACCCTACCCTGTTCTAGGTCATCCCCGCACAAATGTGACTCATTCCGACCCTATTCCGACCATTTTCAACATGAAAAACAAACACATTCCACCCCCATCCCCGATTTCGCAAAGAAGACAAAGAGGCAAAAACTGTAAAGTGAAACCTAGCGCGAAATCGAAAAAGAACACTCACCCCCTGCTCCCACTTGGATTAGACGACGAAGACGCCATTTCTGATGAGTTTGAACGGAGGAAAGGTCGAAAAGTGCGACTGGTTTCGCGAGGAAGACAGTTTTTTGCGAGAGAGAACGGATGGTTTTCGGGAGAGTGAAAAGTGAAAGTGAGGGAACTGAGAGGGAGAAAGGGTATAAAAAGGGTTCGGAAGGGGAGTTCGAATTATTGCATCAATTCGAATTAATTCGAATTGATGCACTCTGTGAGGGATGCGAGTTATTCAGGCCAATTCGAATTAATTCGAATTGGCTTGAAAGGCAAAATTACACAACAAGTTCGAATTGTGAATCAATTCGAATTAATTCGAATTGACTCATAATTCGAACCTGGTGGTGAGTCCCAACTTTGCATAGGAATGCTTTTGTGAGCTAATTCGAATTATTGGTGTAGTTCGAATTAATTCGAACTTCCCCACAATTCGAATTGCTCACTTGCCTACGAGAATGCCTTTTGTATGCCAATTCGAATTAGTCAGGCAATTCGAATTAATTCGAATTGCCCTATAATTCGAATTGCAACACTTGGCCTACTAAAATATCCGAAAATTCTGCCTTGGGTGCCAATTCGAATTTGCATGGCAATTCGAATTAATTCGAACTGCCTGCATAATTCGAATTAACTAATCCGAATGTGAAAAATTTCCAAGGCAAAATGTCTTATGTGGTATGTTCCAAGCAATTCGAATTAATTCGAATTTTCTTGAAATGAAAATTAAACAACATTCAAGACTTAGGAAAAATTTGGATTTTCAAAAATTTATGTTCATCAAGATGAACTTAGAATCTAAAACATATTGCTTGCATAATTTAGGTTGGGTTAACAGTTTTATTTTATGAATTTATTCTGGATTTTAGATTTCTCTAAATTCCAGAGTTAATTTTCATTAAATAAAATATTAACCCAACCGGGAACCTGGTTTTCGGGAGCTTTATCTTTCTTTTTGTTGGTTCCTTGAATTCCTGCAAAACAATTATAAAAAGGTATTAGGTTTTCTCCAAATATCAACATCCTCACATTTAGAGTCATAGTACTCTAAATGTTCACTTGATTTTTGGATACTTTGTCCCAATAAAGATAAGTGAAGAAAGTAATAAATAAGTAAGTAAATATATGTATAATATTTATTGAACATAAGCCGGTTCTGTTGTCATCTGAGCTTCTTTTTCGGGGTCGAACTGCCCAAGATACTCCTTCAGTCTGTGTCCATTCACCACCAGCTCTCCTTTGTCAGTTCGGATCCTGACAGCTCCACTTTCAAACACGTGCATCACTTCGTATGGCCCTTCCCATCTGGATTTAAGCTTTCCGGGGAATAGCTTCAACCTAGAATTAAATAACAAGACATTCTGGCCAACATAGAAGTGTTTAGATTTAATACGACGATCGTGTAACTTCTGGGTCCGCTCTTTATAAATCCTCGAGCTTTCATAAGCTTGCGCACGTATTTCCTCAATTTCATTGAGGTCCAACTTGCGCTTACTCTGGGCAACTCGGGAGTCAAAATTGAGCATTCGTACGGCCCAGTAAGCCTTATGCTCTAGTTCTACGGGCAAATGACAGGCTTTTCCGAAGATGAGTCTGTATGGAGACATCCCAATGGGAGTCTTGAATGCAGTGCGGTATGCCCATAAAGCATCATTGAGCTTACGTGACCAATCTTTGCGAGTTGTCCCCACAGTGGCCTCGAGTATGTGTTTGATTTCGCGGTTAGAGACCTCGACTTGACCACTGGTTTGGGGATGGTAAGGCGTGCCGATCTTGTGGAGAATCCCATTTTTGCTCATAAGATTTGCAAATGCTTTATTAACAAAATGGGTTCCTCCATCTGATATGATCACCCTGGGTACACCAAATCTATTGAAAATGTTATTTTTCAAAAATTTGACGACCTGGTTGCCATCATTGGTTGGCAGTGCAACAGCCTCAACCCACTTGGAAACGTAATCGACAGCTACCAAGATGTAATGGTTCCCATCAGATGTCAGAAATGGTCCCATGAAGTCAATACCCCATACATCGAAAATCTCGAGAGTGAGAATTCCTTGTAGAGGCATCTCATCCCTCTTGGAGATATTCCTTAATCTTTGGCATCTGTCGCAAGCTTTAACAAACGCTTTGCAATCCTCGTAAATGGTAGGCCAATAAAAACCGCACTCGAGTACCTTATGAGCTGTTCGAGTGGGGCCATGGTGACCTCCATATTCCGATTCATGGCATTTCTTAGCGATTTGATAAGCCTCGTGCTCAGTTACACATCGTCTAATAATCGAATCTGCACAATGCTTGAAGAGGTAAGGGTCTTCCCAGAAGTAGTTAACTACATCTCGGTTGAACCTCGCTTTGTGGCCTCTGCTTTGAAATGGTGGGGTTATTCCGCATGCTAAAAAGTTAGCAATATCGGAAAACCACGGACAAGCTTGATCATGAAGATGCAAGGCAAACAGTTGCTCGTCCGGAAAATTCTCATTTACGGCTAGCTCATTTTTATCATTTTCTAGTCGAGACAAATGGTCAGCAGCACCATTGTCTCTGCCTTTTCTATCTTTTATTATAATGTTGAATTCTTGCAGCAAAAGTACCCACCTGATTAATCGAGGTTTGGCGTCTTGTTTGCTAAACAAGTATCTCAGTGCAGAGTGATCTGTGTACACTGTGGTTTTCTTACCAATGAGATATTGTCTGAATTTGTCAAACGCAAAAACCACAGCATACATCTCCTTCTCCGTGGTGGTGTAGTTAATTTGGGCCTCATTCAGGGCATGACTTGCGTAATGAATCACGCAATGCTTCCCTTCCTTATGTTGCCCAAGAACTGCACCCACGGCGAGATCACTTGCATCACACATTACCTCGAAAGGTATTGACCAATCGGGTGGTTGCACTATTGGAGCGGAAATCAACATTCCCTTGAGCGTGTCAAAGGCTTGAACACACGCTTCATTTATTACAAAAGGGTTTTCTTTACACAGCAAGTTAGTGAGCGGCTTGGCAATTTTAGAAAAGTCTTTAATGAATCTCCGGTAGAAACCGGCATGCCCTAAGAAACTCCTAACTGCTTTTATTGAATTAGGCAATGGTAGGTTTGAGATGACTGAGACCTTAGCTCTGTCGACTTCGATACCTGCGCGCGAGATGCGGTGACCCAACACTATTCCTTCGGTGACCATGAAATGGCACTTCTCCCAGTTCAAAACTAGGTTGGTGTCCTCACATCTTTTCAAAATTTGTGCAAGATTAGTCAAACATTCATCAAAAGTATCTCCATACACAGAGAAGTCATCCATGAAAACTTCAATGCATTTTTCGATAAATTCTGAGAAAATTGACATCATGCATCGTTGAAATGTGGCAGGCGCATTACAAAGTCCAAAAGGCATGCGCCTGTACGCAAAAGTTCCGTAGGGGCACGTGAATGTGGTCTTGTCGTGATCCTCGCTAGCTATTACAATCTGATTATAGCCAGAGTACCCATCCAAAAAACAGTAATACTCCCTTCCGGCCAACCTCTCCAGCATCTGATCAATGAATGGCAAGGGGAAATGGTCCTTCCTGGTAGCGGTATTGAGCTTCCGGTAGTCGATGCAAACTCTCCAACCGGTCACTGGACGCGTCGCCACTTCTTCTCCTTGCTCATTGGTCGTTACACAGATCCCCCCACGTTTCGGTACGACCTGCACTAGACTAACCCATTTGCTATCAGAGATAGGATAGATGATACCAGCATCTAAGAGCTTGATAACTTCTTTCCTTACCACTTCCTGCATATGGGGGTTCAGACGCCTTTGTGGTTGCCTTGAGGGCTTATACTCCTCTTCCATTAAAATTCTGTGCATGCAAACAGAGGGGCTTATTCCTTTTATGTCAGAAATGGTCCATCCGATTGCATGTACATATTTCTTTAGAATGTCTACCAGAGCTTTTTCTTGTTCTTGTGTCAGCTTGGCTGACACAATCACTGGTAATCTTTTATGTTCAGTGAGAAAAACGTACTTAAGATGATCCGGAAGTATTTTAAGTTCAAGCTCTGGTGGGCATTCAACGGAAGGCAGTAATTTGTGAGAAATGGGTGGGAGAGAGAGATCAGATTTACCTTCAGGATCCTGTGTCAGTACAGGATCCACTTCCTCCTCAGCAGTGCTTTCCTCTTCCTCCGGGATGAACTCAACTCCATCGAATTCTTCAAGGTCCCCAGAGATAGGATCCTCGAAGTGGACAGCGTTGCAGCTCCTTGGTTGTTCCGCACCTTCAGGCTTCAGTACCTGTTTTGAAACTTTGCTTGGCTCATCAGTCACAGAGTCTATGCTCTCATCCTCACTCCTACTATCTATTACATTAAAAATGGAACAAGATCCCTCAGACGGGAACTTCTGCAGCTTTCCCATGTTGAAATTCAATTCTTCTTCTCCGACTCGGAGCTTGATTTGATTTGATCGAGCGTCTATAAGTGCACCACCGGTTGAGAGAAAGGGGCGGCCTAAGATCAGTGGCATCTCGTAGTCCTCCTCTATATCCAAAATAATGAAGTCGACGGGGAAGAGAGTCCCTCCCGTCTTGACAATTACGTCCTTCAGGATTCCGATTGGATGGGTAATTGATCGGTCTGCAAGCTGTAACTTCATTGTAACCGGTTCAATTGTCCCCAAGTGAAGACGTCTCACCATGGCAAGTGGCATGACGTTGATGCTCGATCCCAGATCGCACAATCCTTTTCCAACATTAGTTTTCCCAATGTGGATCAGCAATGTAATACATCCTGGATCTTCCTTCTTCTCCGGTAGCACTCTTTGGATAATGGCACTGCAGCTGCTGTTCAAAATCACTACTTCCTCCTGCTCAACTTTTTTCCTCCCTGAAATCATTTCTTTAAGAAATTTAGCATAGACGGGCATTTCTGAAATCATTTCGACCAACGGAATAGTGATCTCGACAGCTTTCAGTCTTTCTAAAAACTTTTTAAATTTTTCATCTTGCTCCTTATTTTTAAGACGCGCCGGGTATGGCACCCTTGGCATGTACTTATTATTGTTTGTTTTAGGTGGTAAAGAGAAGGAAGTTGTACCTTCAACCCTACCCTTTTCAGCTCCCTTTGCAGCTTCAGCCTGCGGAATAGCTGTTTCTGATTTGTCCTCGACCAGTCCAATACCATCTCCTCCTTCGATCCTTTCACTTTCTTTTTCACCCTCCACTAGATCCTTTTCCTCCTCGGCCGTCTCTTTTTCATGTCCAACAATTCCTTTTAGGGTCTTGCCTCCCCGCAATGTGATTGCTTTACACTGCGGGTTAGCTTCAGTACTGCTTGGAAGTGTTCCTTTCCCCCTGTTCTGTAGTTCCTTGGCCAATTGGGTGACTTGCGTCTCCACATTCTTGATTGATGACTGCAGTTGCTGATTTATATCCTTTTGGTTGGCTATAAACTCAGTCATCAAGTTCTCCAAACGAGATGGTGGCCTTTGGTTGTATTGCTGATTCTGATCAGGTTGGGATTGGAAATTCTGGAAATTCTGGCCTTGATTCTGATTAGGCCTCTGTTGAATTTGAGGTTGGAATCTCTGATTCTGATTTTGAAGGTTCTGCACTCTTTGCTGGACGAATCCTTGGTTCTGAGGTCTGAAGTTTTGCTGTGGGTTTTGGAACTGGTTGGGCTGGTTTGGCTGCAACAAATGCGCATTAAGTGCATTGTTGTTGGAGTAAGAGAGATTGGGATGGCGATTTTGGTAATTCCCGGCATAATTACAACTCTCGGTAGCTATCTGTTGGCATGTATCAGTTGGATGAGGTCCCTGACACAGTCCACAGACAACTCCCGATTGCTGTGTTTGAACTTGGTCAGATGAGGTTCCTGCCTGGGAAGCGTCTATTCCCTTCCCTTTATCCTGACTCAGCTGTATCGCAGCTACCTGTTCCTGCAATTTTTCAAAATCTGTTTTCCCTTCACTTACAGCAAAGACTTTTCTAGGATGGTCCTGCTTCCTATCATCTGTGTTTAGGATGGATCTGTTGACAGACATTGTCTCAATCTTCTCCCAAGCTTGGTCCATAGGCAGGTGGAGTAAATGTCGTCCGCCAGCGGCGTCTAACATTGTTCTCCATGGATGGGTGAGTCCTCCGTAGAATTTCCTCAACTGCTCCCAGGGTGCGTACCCATGTTGGGGGCATCGCCTGATGAGGCCCAAGAATCTTTCCTTCGCATCATATAATGACTCGTCTGGCTTCATCTTAAAATCTCCAATCTTAGCTCGTCCTTCCTCAATCTTTGATTCTGGAAAATACTTCAGCAAAAAGCTCCTCACCAAGTCTGCCCAAGTGCTCCGCAGATTGATAGGCAATGACTTATACCAGTCCCTGGCACCACTATACAAAGAAAATGGAAACAACATTAGCCTTATAGCATCAGGAGAGACTCCCTGATTTTTGATCGTGTCGCAGAGCTCCAGGAAGGTCTGGAGATGATCATGAGGGTCCTCATGATTTGCACCGCAGAACTGATTGTTTTGCACCAAATTAATGAGTGCCGGTTTGAGCTCGAAATTGCGTGCAGGAAAATGTGCTCTCCCAGGTCCATCCAGATAGGGCTCTACAATTGGTTGCATGAAGTCTGCTGCTGCTTGCTGCTGTTGTTGATTTCCTTGTTCAGCTTGGTTCTGGTACTGTTGGTGATAATTTGGAAATTGCTGGAAGTTATGTGGATCTTGTGGGTTGTTCTGAAACTGATCTGGATTGAAAGCTTGGTTTTGGTATTGTTGGTTTGGTATGTTTTGGTTTTGGTGAAATTGGTTTACGGGTGGTGGTGGTTGTTGGTGGAATTGCTGGTATTGCTGCTGATTAGGATTTGGTAGATTCTCCTCTTCGTTGGCACGATTAGGATGCTCTACCACTCCTCCGTCAGCTCCATTACCAGGGTTATTTGGTGGTTGGTCTATGGGTAAGATCGGGGGAATGTTTTGGTTTTCTGCCATATCTGAAATATACTCAAGAGTTGGGGTTACATTACACGAGATATCCTCCTGTACTTGAAGGGTACACTGATGCCGATTGGATATCAGAGAAAAGTGATTCATTATCCACAATTGGATATGTATTCACGATTGCTGGAGGGGTTGTGTCTTGGAAGTCACAAAAACAAACGTGTATAGCCGATCCACCATGGAATCTGAATTTATAGCTTTAGATAAAGCTGGTTGAAACTTTTGACGAGCTTCATTAACACGAGTAATTTTCTGAAAATTCCTTTACTGGTTTATTTCTTAAGGAGGAAACTGTGATTTCAAATGGTGCCTCGAGAGTCCCCGGCAACGGCGCCATGAAACTTTTGACGAGTTTCATTTTGCTATTGGGGTGTTGAAGAACCGTCTAAATACAATTTCCAAGTTCGGATTTATTAAATGAAAAGAGTTATGATTGAGGGAATGGGTTTAAGAATATATTAAGATTTCCCTTTTTATTACTCCTGTGGGGTTCAAACGGCGCTGTGGTTCTTCCAGCCATGAAACTTTTGACAAATATCACGGTGCAACAGGGATGGACCTTCAGTCTGTCACCCTGAAAGTCCCTGATATCTGCACCATGATGCTTCTCTTAATTTCATGTCAAGAAGATACCTGCCATGAAATTCTTGAACATCTTCCCACTGTATGAGTATTTTCCCAAAATATTGTTTTTATTTACTCGTGTCAAGAAACTGTGCTCCCGAAAGCGCACGGGTCAAAAATTGCAGTAATTTATAGTAAGTACCGGATCGTTCACTGGAGGATGTGCGATGGAAGCAGGGCCCACGTCGTTTACTAAGATTTTCCACTCGGTTACTCGTTTCAAGTTTTGCAAGAGTTTCTAACAACTACTTGACATAATTTAAATCAGATCATGAGAGCAGTAAAAATTATTCTACAAAGCATGGTAAACTAGATCGGAGAAAGCAATTAAATCTATACTACGAAAGCAATATAAAATTATGCTACACTATCTAGAAAGCAGGTTTAAATATGACAGAAGGGACATGGAGGAAATAATAAAGATTGGACAAGGTTCAGATGAAACACAATTAAATTTCCATTTTTAATACACAGATCTCAGTTTGGGATAATCCTCTAGTTAGCTAACTCTCATGCTTTCTGCACCATGTTCCCTTTAACAGACAGGTACTTATGGTGAGAATTTACATGCTCTTAAGACAACAATTTCTAAGATACCACAGACTCACAACTGCCCTCACATGGCCATGCTAAGCCGTATTATTCATCTGTGGTGGATAAGCAACACCTAACATATCATTAGTTGACATGCCAAGTACTGCTATCATTCCCCCATGTCACACCCAAAGTTTCAAATCAAGCCTCAAACCATTCCATAACTCTCAAACCTTTTAACAGATGGACAGCCCCTAATTCTTTCGAGTGACCTCTATGAAAGCATTTAAAGGAAAGCAGTAAAGAAAGCATTTAAATCTATCACTCGGAATCGTTAAAAACGTCTCTTTTCGTTAGTATAAAAGAGCCCCTGGTCTTGGTGACCAGATGCAGATCAAGAACCTCCAAGACATCGATAAGCCACAGGGCTTACAACTCCTGGTCAGTTATGAGATACAAACTAAATGAAACAGATCCATAAATGAACCTGTTCCGGATGTACTCATTCAAGATTCAATTCTAGACTTTGGCAGAAGAAGATAGTAGTCAAAGGAATACTCGACCTTACCTTAGAAATTCACCAAGGCCTATATGTTGTTCCTCTAGTATTATTTATCACATCTCATCTACACCCAAGTGGATATTGACTTAATGCGATATCTAATATCAGATTTCCAACACACAACAATTTTGAGAAGCAAATGAATATTTGAAAATCATTCCCTAAACAGGTACTAAACTCTCAATTAAAACACAGATCCTTTCAGTCTATGTGAGACCTAATCGCTGACTCTGCTTCTAAGCTCTCAAAATCAATCCCCAGTGGAAGATGAATTAGTCATAACTATCAAATTTATCCCTTACTCAGATCCGGGTTTTATAAAGGAGTTTTTGTTGGAAGTTTATTATGCAGCATCTGATTTAAATCAAGACTTCTATGTCCAAGGGGAAGGATCCCCAAAATAGCAATAAGACCAGAACATCTACATAATAGTATCATGCATACAAGTATATGAAAAGAAAAATAAAATACCCCAAAATATATGGTGGGGTTAGACAGAATGCGATACACAAAGGTGGATTAGCCTGAGATGAGAAGAAATCGGCTAAAAATAATGCCAGAGATAATTGAGGTTTTCGATACTGCAAACATCTGCTGTCTGGTTCCCAATTATCCCAGATGACTGATTTTAGACAGAAAGAATCCCAAACAACGGTGACCGCCGTCATTTAGTTTTCTTTTGTCTGTGAGTGGAAGAAAAACCCACATATTTCTTGCTGTAATATTTCTCAACTGATGTTGGTCGACATCCGTTGATACTATTGCAACTTGAATTCAGGTTGAGAAATTAAGAAAAAGAAAAGTAAAACTGTATCTGGTTAGGAATTGGCTGAGTGACTAATCGAAACTCTTAGTGAAGAGAACGCTCGCCGAAGCTTCCACCAACCACTAACCAGATCATGCAAAATAACAGATAATAATTGACACACAGAAGACGGGTTAGTCGATATCCCTGCGAAGGGACCTTTCACCAACATTAATCTGTGGTGTTTCTCATTATCCGTTCATACACACAATAAAAAGGAAAATTTGAAAATAAGGAAAATGTTTTTGGTATTGTGTGGGTGTTAAGCACACAATAAGTGGACACTAATAGGTTGAAATGTGTAATGGACAGAAATCAGATGAATTGGGCCTAGGCCCAATACATCCATGCAACTTACACAAATCATGAAAGAAAATATTTTTGGAGTTTTTTCAAAATAGAAGGGATAGTTCAATTCGAATTATTGGGGTAATTCGAAGTGAGAATGCATGAGGAATGAAGTATAATCTTACCCAATTAATCCTTGCAAAGGAATGAGATATCATCTAATTCGAATTGTTGAGCAATTCGAATTAATTCGAATTGGACAACTCGAATTGATGAAGTCCTTTCCTTGCTCAAAATTGACTAAGGCATATACCTCAAGGGGAAGGTGAATTCGAATTATCCAGCAATTCGAATTAATTCGAATTGGGCAATTCGAATTGGTGATAGATAGAAAATAAACTAAGGCATGAAAGGATGGCAATGGATACAATGTGGTTTTCAAGCCAATTCGAATTGTTGAGCAATTCGAATTAATTCGAATTGGATAATTCGAATTGGTTGGAAACCACATGAAGAGAATAATTTGGCTATGCAATTCGAATTTCTTAGACAATTCGAGTTAATTCGAATTGCCTCAATGCGAATCACATATTTTTCAGACAACAACAATTTTTGTTCTCACAAGTATGGGTTAGGTGAACACTGTACTGTAATGATGGGTTTAGATTTACCAAATCCCTCATCTCACATCAATGTCATTTCACAGCCACCCTAGTGAGATTTTCAAGAAATAAACAAATACATGTCTAGTGGGTATTGGCCAGATTCAAACCCTATTTCTACAAAAAAAGGATCAAAGATCAAAGAGCCTAAAACATCTAGTTATCTAAGAACTGCATGAATAAACTAAGAACACTCAAGTTATCTAAGGTAGCATGAAATAAGATTAAGGCAGGAAGGATAAAACTTAAATATAAATTAAAACAAACCTTAAAAACATCTAAAACCTAAGAACACTTATTTGAAGCTCTAAGGCACTAAATCAAGCCAAAAACCCACCAAACATGCATTTATTAAGTTTGAATGTCAGCTAGGACATAATAAATGTAACCTAGTTGAAACAAACAAACATACTAAGCATTTATTTCTAGGGAAAGCATTAAAGAGTGGCAAAACAAATGAATAAAACCATTTCTGGAAATTTTCCTTGTATTGACACTTTGAAAGCAAAAATAAAGAACCCAAAACCATCATTAGCTTGAAGGTAGGGTTTATTCTAACTAGAAAGCATGTAAAAATATGGAAAATGGCTACTCTAAGGGTTACACAAACTGCTTCTACACTAAACTAAGATTAAAGCATGTAAAGATTACACTACTTGCAAGAAAAATAAACTAAACTAAACTAAACTAAACTACCTACCTAACCCTTAAGGGGTGTGGAGCCTCCTGCTGTTCTTTTTGTCCCAAGCTGCTTTTTGGCTAAAATTCTTGATCTCTTGATTCTGTTGTGGAAGGTCTGCTTTTATAGACAATCTTCAAAACCCTAGGCCCACCAATGTTGTGCACAGCTTTCTTTGGATGAGTTGTTGAGTGAAGTTCGAATTATCTCAACCAATTCGAATTAATTCGAATTGTGAGATCTCTTCCTTGAGCTGGAGTTTTGGCCTTCAGTTATCAATTCGAATTGTTAGGATAATTCGAATTGGTCTCTTTTCTCGAATTGGATGAGGGTTTCTGCTTGGCTTCCTCGCATTTGTTGGCAATTCGAATTGTTTGTGCCGATTCGAATTAATTCGAATTGGACAATTCGAATTGCATCTTCTTCTTGCCTTTGGGTTTCTTCTCTCTTCATTCCCTAATTCGAATTAATTCGAACTTGAACAATTCGAATTAGACTTCTGCATCCCTTCCAACACTTAACCATTTCTTTGCTCTCTTTAGCAATTCGAATTGTTGTGCAATTCGAATTAATTCGAATTGCTCACAATTCGAATTATGCTTCAACACTTAACCAAACTTCAATTGTGGGATTTTCAATCTTTTTCCCATCTTTTTGGATTTTTGTGGGCCCTTTTATTCTTTTGCCCATCTTTTCATTCCTTTTTCTTTTCTTTTTCCTTTTTTCATGTTTTTGGATTTTTCTAACACAAATACAATTAAAAATTGCATATTTTGTGTCTTTTTGCTACCGGCTCGATGTTTTTACAAACTCGCATTAATCTGTCAAATTCAACTGCTTCTTATTGAAATAAGATGGAATCATGATCAAAATGTCCGTCTTAGACACGGAAATGGATTGGAAATAATGGACAATTTTGGCCATTATCACTGGTGAAGAAGCCGAATGGCTTCGAAATTTCCTCGAGGAAATGCCTTGTTGGAAGAAACATGTGCCAACAATAATGATACACTGTGATAGTCAAGCAGCTATTGGCAGGGCACAAAGTGAGATGTATAATGGTAAGTCGAGACATATCCATCGTCGACATCATACCGTTAAGCAGTTGATTTCTAGTGGGGGTGATTTCTCTAACTTATGTGAAGTCTGGAGATAACCTAGCGGATCCATTAACAAAAGCTGTCAACAGAGATCAATTTTGCAAATTGCGAGAGGGAATGGGGTTAAAATCCACACCTAAAGAATGACTACATTGGTAACCCAACCATGATGCGTGGAGATCCCACAAACTTGGTTCAAAGGGACAACTAAGATGTATGATTTCAAATGTGAAACACTTTTGAAGAATAATCTTCATCCTTTCCCTCAGAAGCAATGATGAAGTGTTTGATGTCTGTCTGTGGTAGAGATTGAGTTTAATGACTCTTAATGGTTCTGGAACTGTGTGTTCATATAAGTATGACAAGATACTTGTTCGAATCACCTATATAAGTAGAAGTGTGGCCGCTTCAGTAGAGACTTATGAATCCAAAGGAGGTTTCCATGGCCTGGAATGGAACCAAACGTGAGAGCGGGTAAAGAGCCTGAAAAGTTACTGATTCTTTATTATTAGTCTAGTATACGATGTTGGGGATAGTTCAAGAGTAAAATCACTACTCCGCCTGTATACTCGATAATATTGATATGGTTTAAGTTCAAAGCCAAAAAACTACTTAGACCCGTGCAGTAACCTTTCTTTAAAGAAGGAGTCGGGGCATTTGCATTTGCATTTGCATTGCATTCACTACTGCTGTTATTTCCACTCATGTGGGGGATTGTTGGAAAAAGAGGGTTTTGAGCTCCATTTTGCGTAATGACGATATTTAATTTGGTTAATTAAATAGCGTATACGAATTCTACATTTCGCGTAGATTGTCGTAGTGTATCTATTTTCTCAAAACCCTTGTCGGGTGAGTGAGAAATAGGTGGTTGAAGTGGGTCATTGAATGCGGCTAGTTGAAACGCTTGCGTTTGTGTATTTGAATGGTTGTTAAAGAGTGGTTAAAGGTGGCGCATCCCACATTGCTTAAACAGTGGGAGTTGAATTGATTTATATTGTTCTGCGTGTTAGAATCAAATAAACTAATGCTGATTGGTCAAGTGCGGGGGAAGCCCACACGCGCGCGCCCGTCCCGTCCCGAGCCGCGCCGCGCCGCCGCCGTCGCCCGCGCCCGTGCCCGTGGACTTGGACTTGGACTTGGATCTTGGTAATTGGGCTTTAGGCCTGTATATCTTTTTAGATAAAATTTATTTGTCGGGCCAATGAAGCCCAGTCCTTGAAGCCCACTTGATTTCAACAGTTGTTGAAAACTATTTAAATCACCTGCTGAAACCGCCCCATCAATACCCATCAAAGCCGTCGTCGGTTACGTCTCCTCCAACCCCTATAAATAGCAGCGTCAGGCATTAGGATCCATATACCTTTCTACATCTTTCTGCATATCCTCTCCTCTCGACTCCCTCAGTTCTTTGCCTTGTTCGCCGGTCGTCGACATTTGCGGTGCTGCTACGTCGAGACGTTCGTCGTTTTATCTTTGGGGACGTTCTGCCGTTGCCGGAGCACTACCGGGGCATAAACGTCTTGCGGGAAGAGTTCCAATCTCGACTCGACGTTCTCGTATTGCTGAAACCGTTCATTCTCCTAACAAAGTCAAACATGACATCTTAGTTGGGACAGAGAGAGTATATGTATTAAGAAAAAATAAACATTTCATTATATGGGCGCGCGTGATGATAATATACAGTAGTACTATAAGACCACCACCAATAACAATATAATTAGAAGAAATGATAATTTACCTGTTCATTAGCACAATAGATCATGAATATACATAAGAGCAAGATTATTGAAAAAATATTTTACTGATATAATATATCAACAAATTTCATTAAATTATTAACCTATTGGCGAATTATAATTCATGGACAATATTAATGCTAGAATGTTAGAGTATTTGTAAAAGACACACCACACAAATTCTATATCCCTATCCCTATTATACCAAATTTGGACATTTTTAAAATCACATCTAACCAACTGTACAGATTAAACGGTAAATTAAGCCCAAGCCCTTCTATAAATTCTTTTCGGCTTCAGTTATGGTGCGACTAACGCAATCCGCAGCACATCAAAGCGAGAATCTCAACCGTTTTTTTAAATCCAAGTGTTGTAAATGGTTGAGGGTAAAGTTGTCCAAAAATATTTATAATGGTTTTGTCGCTGAAATATATATAAGATTGCATAGAGTATATCGCTGAAATACACACAACTCATCGCTGAAATATATTAAACTACGGAATTGGAGTTGCAACTTTTACGAAGTCGCTAAAATGCATATCGTCCAGTCGCTGAAAAATACTATAGCACGTCGCTGAAATATATCATAATACGTCGCTGAACTACATAGAAGTCGTCGCTGAAATATGTTAAACGAAGAATTGGGGTTGCAACTTTACGAAGTCGCTGAAATGCACATTATCAAGTCACTGAAAATTACTATAGCACGTCGCTGAAATATACTATCACATGTCGCTGAAATACACAGAAGTCGTTGCTGAAAACACTTTGCATGTCGCTGAAATATAGTAGTATTATAGTTTGTCGCTATGAATCAACATATCGCTGAAATGTACCTACGCTGTCGCTGAAATGTACTAACTATATTTGGGAGGAATATATCAAATACCTTATGGTATTTTCTAAGTTATTGGTATGTTCTTTACCATAAATACCTTATAGTGTTTACCAGGTTATTGGTATGTGTATGTGTATGTGCTTTACCAAGTGCTTGATATGTGGTTTACCAGGTTATTAGTATGTGTTTTGCTTAAGTTTCCTAATACATGGGCCTAAAACATAATGTTTGAAATTGATGGGCTTTGACTCATATAATATTTTAGTAGTAGGTACCGGGCCCTAGTTTTTCCTTAGATTAAATGGGCAAATTGGCTGCCGAAAGTGGCCGCCACATAGGAGTGGAAATACGCCAGGCTATCCGACAGGGGCCTACGGCCTAGCCTATTACAGGCCAGACCAGACTTTTTTTTAACAAGGCTAGGCTCAGGCCATTTTGAAAGCCTAAATAGGGTCAGACCAGACTTTATGAAAAACCTATTAGGCCTACCAGACTGACCTATTAATTAGTATTAGTATGCATAATGCATAGGAATATCTTGTACTATTACTATTTTATGTACAAGTAACTATTAATTTGATCTTACACATACTTTTAAAATATATATATAAGCCTTACTTGAAGTATGTAAATATGTTATGTCCGTACATATATATAAAAAACTTTTAACTTATTTTTAAAATAGACTTAATTAGATTTGTAAAAGACTTAGAGTATAGCCTATTTAAATAAATAGGTCGGGCTTGGGCCTATAATGTAGGTCACATTAGAGGTAGTAGACTAAGCTCAGGCCTTGGAAAATTGACCTAGGCCTAAGCCGTCCAAAAGGCAAAGCCTAGCCTATTTCCACCCCACTACGGCCATATAAGCATTTTCATAGATGAGTATTTGCAATCCAACAGTGCATGATAGAAAAATTAAGTATATGGATAACAATAAGATGGAGAATTATGTGATATGAGAATAAGGATTATGCTATGTATTAAAGTTATCATTTTCCCATCTCTACATCACAAAAAGTACACATCTCACCACATGATATTAGGCTATTAGCATGATATACAATATTAGTTAATATGATACTAACATGTATGATATACAGTACTACTATATTACAGTAGATTTTCTTTTGTTGTGGCCGGGTAAGTATTGGAGTAATTGGTAGTATTATGTAAGTATAAAAATCTTATAACGTTAAATAATTTACTTAGCACGTGTATTAGTATTGATATTAGTTTGTATGAAACTTTTAGTGTTAATGAATATTTAAAAATAATATTAGTAATAACCAACGGCAGTTGACTTGAGTGGATGTGGGCTCTAAGTCGTTTGCTAAATGCTTATATATATAATACTTCAGTAAATTAGTACTCCCTCCGTCCCACCAAATGTGTCCTGTTTGACTTTTTGACACTGTTCATTGTTCAATTTTGACTCGATTTTTTTGCAAGTATACATTTGGAAAAAATAGTCGAGTTGGATCTTGTTAGAATCGTGTAATCATGTAGTTTTAGAATATACATTTCACATAATTTTTCGTTGTATATATTTTGAGATATTAACGGTTGAAAACGTGCATTGGATTGTGTGCAAAAGTCAAACAAGACAAGTTAAATGGGACGGAGGGAGTAATAGCTAGTAGATGGAGTAATATTTTTCATCAAAATTATATGTATATATATATATATATATAATGTATAGCGTATTTACTATATTTTATTTAATATATTAGCTACTCTCTCGAGTCCAAAATAAGAAAACCAAAAATTCGGATCATAACCGGAAACTGTTGCGATGCAATGAAACCAACTATCCAACGGCGACGAACTCGTCGGAATCTCCCAACGTCCGTCTGATATTACACGGTCGGCAATGCATAATTCCTGCCTGGACGGATCACCAAAACATCCATCCATACACCAAAGCCAAACTAATTAATAAGCCCTCAATACAAAATCCAGTGCTCGCCGTCTCTCCGGACACGAAGCCCGTGCTGGTCGGCGAACATATGCACCGCCTTCCGCACACCGTCCCACGCATAATCGTGCCCGAAAAGCACCCCGCCGGGCTTCTTCACCACCTTGTACCCGTTGTTGATGTCCACCCACGCCGAGTGGAAATCGTGATCCGCATCGATCTCCACCAGGTCCCCGTACACCCCCCACTTGCACAGCGCGTTCATCGCCGTCGTCGTCGAGAACGGCAGGAACACGATGCTCCCCGTCGCGTTCGCGTTCACGACGTTCTGCATGAACTGGTACAGCAGCATCGTGTCCCCGTTCACCATCTCCATCGCCTTCCCGTCGTCGGCGTGCCCCGGCCACCCGCGGAAGTCGTCGATGCACAGGATCTGAGTGTCCTCCAGCCCTAGTTTTTTTGCCAGCCTGGCCATGTGTGTAGCCGACGCGCCCAAATAGGTCCCGACCTCGACGACCGTCTTCGGCCGGACCTGCCGGATTAAGTGCTCGAACACGGCGCCGTGGGAGCCCCACCCTTTTGAGAAATGCTGCATCAGGCGAGGCTTGGCGTCGGCCGGCGGGAAGTTGTCCCATGGGGATGTTCCGTTGTAGACCTTATCGATGATGGTCTGGCGGACGCGCGTGGAGTCCACGGGCTTGGCGCAGGTTGTGGTGAAATGGTTGTGGGGATTGTCGGCGGCGGCGGGGGCGGCGATGGAGTTGGATTGGGAGATACGGGGGCAGCTGGCGGTGGTGGATTGGTGGGAGAGGTAGCCGAGGATGAAGGAGAGGATGAGGAGGAGGGCGACGGCGTAGATCCGGTGGGTGGAGAGGGTTTCCATTATAAGGTGGTTGGGCTTGCGGCGGAAGTGGTGGTGCGACGGCGGTGGGGAAGAGAGGCGTTGGCGTTCTTCGTCGTCTTTGTTGATCATTTTTTGAGTGTGTGTGTGTGTTTCTTTTAGGGTATTTTTTGGTTTAGAGTACTAATAGATAGATGCTTATGCCATATATATGAGCAAGGGGGCTTTAATAATTTTCTTGGTTTACTTTTGGTAAAGGAAATTGGAGTTTGATTTCCTTTATTTTTATTTCTTTTAGATTAGAGAAATATATAGGTGTTTTAATTACATTGAATGTGCAATTTATGCTTACATTAATGAGCCTTTTTCGCTTGTAAAGAGTTGACATTTCAATATATATAATCTTTTACTAATATGGGGTGTTTTGATAAAATAGTTAAATTCAATCGGTTCATTTGTGATACATTGTGAGACGAAATAATTTAAATATTGTTCAATCCGTTCTTTTTGAATCCACGACAAAAAGTAACATTTTAGATTTCAGTTTTATTCTAGGTAAAAAGTAGGACTCAAAATTATCAAACAACTAATTTTAATTAATTTATTACTTAGGAATTAATAGTTGTTCAATTGCCAAATACTCCGTATTTGATTATATAGGTATATATATAGGCAGTTGAATGTTGATGCATGGTGATCAAATTTCAGAAATAAATTTTGGGAATTTTTATATGATCCCTTTTAATACAAGTGCTAATTCTGCCGCACGTCAGCCCTTATTTACTGATAAATTCATTAATCAGTTGCATATAATCAGGTCATTTAAAAAGAATATATCATACTGCAGCTTTAAAATGTTGAAATAAAATCAGGTGAAATTTTCTTTGAACAAATATGCCCAATAAATTTGCATGGCCACAAATATATATTCCAATGATGGATCTAGTCTAGAAGTAATACTTGTGAAATAATCTTTGACATTATTTTAAGAATATCTTCAAATGTGGTAAAATATAATACCGGTATTTATTAATTTATGGAATAGCAGTACAAGAAAAAGCGGAGTTACCGACCGAACTGTGCGATCAGTAACTCCAAATTTTGGGTCGGCTAAGCCCGTTACTGACCGCATTCGACGGTCGGGAGAGACGGTCGGTAAAATAATTGTCGCCATGTTGTCGTCGACCACAAAACCTGTCGTCGGAAGCATCAGCGACCAACTTACCGACCGCAAATGCGGTCGGTAAGTGTCACCGATCGAAAATTTTAATTTTTTATTTTTTTTACAATTTTCAGGTTACTGACCGACTTACCGACCGCATTTTATAACAAAAGTTGTGCTTAGAAGGGACCTTGGCATCACCAAGTCCTGCCTTAATCGACTGGGCTAGCTCTCCAGCCAACCAATTATATCCAGCCATGTGTCATATATTAAAGCCTTCTCACATATATATTTTGCAACATGCTGAAGAGAGGGTTCAAACTCGGATGAAGAAGTTCCACCCTCGGGCGTATGCCATCCGGCTACCCAACATTTCATGTCATTATATGTAAAGCTTTATATATAATACTAGCATACCCGCCCGCGCAATGCGCGGTAAGTAAAATTTATATATATAATTTTAAAATAAGATAAGATTTCAAAAATTCAAATATTGTACTTATTACATAAAATTTGGTTCATGCGGGGTTGGAGACTTAATCATGTGGTAACTCCCCCAACTCCCAACATTTAGGTTGAGGGGTTCGAATCCCCATCCGGTCCCTATCCATTCTCTTTGTTCCCTTTGTAATTGTGTGGCATGAGCTCCCACCACCCTTTCCAGACCTTCAATGGCTTCTTCAAAAAAATTTGGTTCATGCTAATTTTCTGACCACATTATTGAGAAAAAATGTGACAAAGTGGCTTAGCAACTTTGTCAATTAAGTTATTTTCCTAATATTGTTGTTTTATTGATTTAGCGGGCGTTTGTTTGTGCATTTTTGGCGGAATTATCTGATTATTGCGTTTGCAAAATGCAAATAATCAGTTAATTCTGTTTTTGTACTAACTTCCAATAATCTATTATTTGCCTTTTGAGGGAATGAAAACGCTATTTTCTTGCAGCCCCACTTTGGTGCTGCAAGAAAATTGCGTGTAGCCAAAAATATATTTTACCATATTGTTGCCTTTTGAGATAATGAAAAATACAAATCCAAACACTTTTTCATGATTATCTGATTATTGCGATTTGAAACAACATAAGCTCATCCAAACACTTAATTTTCTACAGCATGTTTTGTTACAACAATTATCTGATTATCTTTTTCTAAATGCTGCAGCACTTTTTAAAACGCGCATCCAAACATCTTCTTAGCCCATAATCAATTTGATTTTACATTATTTAATTTATATTAATACATTTTTGTCTGATACGAATTATGTAATATATTTGATTTTACATTTTTAAATTTATAATTTTCGAGATATAATTTTAACTCCATTTTATATTTTATATGTTAATTTATTATTATATATTACACTAATAATGCTACTGGACTACTCGACCAATGGCATGCCTCCCGCACCTGGCGAAACGTCTTTGACCGATGTTCAGTTCATCATTTACTTTGCAAGTGTAAAATGGTCGCGGATTGCCTAGCAAAATGTGGTGCATCTTTAGAAGAATTCTACACTACTTGGACATTCCCCCAGACTTCACGCACAGGGTGTTAGCGGCGGATTCTTCCGGCGTATGGTTCCCAAGAGCCAAAGTGTTAGCTCTTTTTTTCCTTTCTGCTTTTGGACACCTCTTTTTGTTGCTCTTTTTTCCCTTTATTTTCTTTTCAATTTGTTATTTAGCGTCAGCTTCCCACAAAATAATGTTAATAATTTTAGAACATTGTTCACATACATATGGAGTGACTAATGCAAATCTAATCATGAATATATAATTATCATATTATACTATATTATACTTCCTCCATTTTTTTAAGTGTTACACTTTTTTTTGGGTGTTTCATAATAAATGTTACATTACCATATATAAATGCTTTTAAGGGTATAAAACTTCCACTAAAGCACTTTTATTCCTTGCATTGAATCTCGGGTCATTTCCTTATGTTACACTTATTCTGAAATGAAGGGAGTATTATATTATATGTAGGGATGAAAACGGTATGGATATGATCAGATAGTATTGGATACGAATATATATTATCCCACATTTTTTTTCTCGGATTCGGATCGAATATAGATATGCCGGATACAAATACATGTCGGATATAGATTTAATTGGATACAGATTATCGGATAATTTTTAATCTTTTTTGAAAAGTTGATAATTATATAGGAGTAATCATTTTATATTTTGTTATAATTATTGATAATTTTTAATTAATAAATAATAATAATATATTAATATATTCGGATATCCATATTTAAAATCTGGATAATATCCTATCAGTTTTTAGATAAGGTCAGATATTTTTGGATACAAATACGAATGCATATATTAAATTACAGATTCAAATTTGGATGCGACTATTGAAATATTTGGCTGGATAGTTGGATACAGATTCGGATTCGAATATAATCGGATACAGTATCGGATCGGTCTGATATTGACCGTACCCCTTTCACCCCTAATTATAAGTATATATATTATACAAATATATAGTACTGTATTTATTCAATTAGACGAAGTTAAAAGATGTATATCATAGTAAATCTTTTTAATTTATATAGTATTATTATACCGTTTATATTAATTAATAATTTCTTAAAAATATAGGATCGGTATCCACCTTATATATATATATATAAGGTGGATCGGTATCCACCGTTTATTTATTCAATATATATATATATATATATATCAACCATTCAAAATTAGATTGACATCTTCTAAAATAATAACAAATCACTATGCTAAATAAAAAGTTGAGAAAAAATAAACAACTAATTTAAATCATTCCCTATCCAATTTATTAGATTATTCCCAATTTTTCCGAATTCAATTAAATAATGATTGTTTTCTACTTTATAGTGAACTTAAATAAATTAAAAATATGTAAAAAAAAATGTATCCAAAAGGAAAGATGTCACAAAGGGAATAATCTATTAACAAAATGGAAAAAATACATCAATAAAAAATAAAGTGGAAATATCTCCAAATTTATTCTCTTCGGTTTTTTTTTTCAAATTTTGAATAAAGACAAAAAAAACAAACAATAAAAAAATCAACATAAAATAGATTCATGATATACAAAGATTTTGAGTAGTATACAAAGGAGAATCAAAAAAATAATTTGTAGAGTATGACTTAATTGCAATCTTGAATTACAACATGTAATCCTGTAAAAGTCATTGGAAAACCATTAGAAATATATATTTAATAGTACATAAGAAAAAACAAAAAAAAACCCATTAATATTCACGTTTGAGTAAAAAAATCTTACATGAATAGAAGACGAATAATATATTGTAATCTGAGAAAAATTAACCTGCAACAAAATAAATATAGGAAAATATTGGGGTGTGAAACATTGTAATACATGAGAAGAAGAAGAAACAAAAGACATTGTTTTAAATATAAAATCAATGTTGAGAATACATAAACAAAGAATGAAGAAATAAAATGCGAGGTGATGAGAATTTCAAGACAACCATGATATTAGATAAATGAATGGAATATTTATAGAGAAATAGGAGGAGGTTTGATGAAGATATATATGCAAATATTGGATGAATAGAATCAAATTTGACGTGATCTTCTAAAAATATATAATAGTTTAAATTAGTTAAAGATATTATAATATTTTATTAAGAATTTTTTAGAATATTGATGAATATTGATAAAAGAATTATATTAAACGTATATTAATTAATATTGAATATTAATATATATTTATGGATATTTCAATATATAATATTAAAATTTTAGGATTAAACATTGTTGGATGAATTAAATGTGATTGTTGAAAAAAGGGGGTGGGGAAGTGGGGGGAAACTTGACTATATTACTTTTATATATATATAGATATATATATATATAAGGTGGATCGGTATCCACCGTTTATTTATTCAATATATATATATATATATATATATCAACCATTCAAAAAATTAAATAATGATTGTTTTCTACTTTATAGTGAACTTAAATAAATTAAAAATATGTAAAAAAAAAATGTATCCAAAAGGAAAGATGTCACAAAGGGAATAATCTATTAACAAAATGAAAAAAATACATCAATAAAAAATAAAGTGGAAATATCTCCAAATTTATTCTCTTCAGTTTTTTTTTCAAATTTTGAATAAAGACAAAAAAAAAACAAACAATAAAAAAATCAACATAAAATAGATTCATGATATACAAAGATTTTGAGTAGTATACAAAGGAGAATCATAAAAATAATTCGTAGAGTATGACTTAATTGCAATCTTGAATTACAACATGTAATCCTGTAAAAGTCATTGGAAAACCATTAGAAATATATATTTAATAGTACATAAGAAAAAACAAAAAAAAAAACCCACTAATATTCACGTTTGAGTAAAAAAATCTTACATGAATAGCAAGACGAATAATATATTGTAATCTGAGAAAAATTAACCTGCAACAAAAGAAATATAGGAAAATATTGGGGTGTGAAACATTATAATACATGAGAAGAAGAAGAAACAAAAGACATTGTTTTTGACAGGCTCAACCAGAATATGTAAACCCTGTAAGAGTTGTTTGAGCGATGTCTCAACAACCAGCAAAATACAACCAGAGGCAAACACAAGAAACAGAGTGCAGAATGAAAATAGGAACACAAGAGATTTGATCACCCAGTTCGATCCACTGATCTACGTCTGGGGGCACCAAGCCAGGGATTCCACTAGATCACCACCAAACTGATTGAACGAGAGTCAATCACACTTTACATACCCTTGCATTCCAATGAACTCTCCTATCTACCCAAATAGACTAGGAAGAACACAATGGAGCATCAAACATCTACCCTAATGCAAACAATTCATCGGCAGGTACTAAAGTGGTGTTTGATGAACCTAGCTAATCAATCAAATTGAGCTCAAAGGTGCTAAGACACCTACACTATACACTGATTGTGCTTACAAACCAATGATCTAAGAAATGCTTAAACACAATCCTAATCACCCCATAAAGAATGTAGAAGACACAACAGGTAAAGATATACCAGCAGCAGGATGGTTGTTGGTGCCTTCTGCAAACAACGTAAACCAGGGGGTTTTTCCTTCAGCAGCTTTCAAAACGCCATAATCACAGCTCTTGAAGCTGTTAATCCTCTGTAAACTAGACTGTGATTGCGGCTCTTCACACTCATACACCCTCAAGGACGAAGACAGGTATTTATATGGGTTTAAGGCCCATCTAAAACCCTCTAAGGCCTGCTAGGGGAAATGCCACGTCACTGTACTATCCTGTGCTTTTTCCAGTGAAGATAATAAAGCGTTGTTGACACGATGTTGCAACAACGGCCAAAATGACGAACATCTTCACAATACTAAAAATATCCCTAACAATCTCCCCCTTTGTGGAGATGATCGGGCCAAGTAGTCAAAACAGTGGAGAAAGCACAGACAGTCATAATAAAGATCAGAGAGCAGAAGAAACTCAAACAAGTAATCATGCCACAAACAATATGAGCTGAAGAAGAACAGGCATAGACAAAACATCCATTCATAAGAGATACCAATATCCAGAAGAGTATCCAATAACAGCCCAGAGAAATATCCAAGAAATCCAACAATTACAGAATTCCCAAAAACCAGAAAATCCATAGTCTGAAAACCAGAAAATACAAAAGATGTTCCAACATCAGTGAAACAATCAGCAATCCTGCAATCCTATCCACTGTCACTCCCCCTTACTTGGCAGATCAGGGAGTACCCTCAGAATCATCCTCCCCCTCAGCTGGAGCATCAAAAGAGTGTGGAAGTAGGGCAACCAGCTTTCGAACCTTCCTCTTCAGGCCCATCTGCTTATCATTCAAAATGCCTAACTGTTTTAAATATAAAATCAATGTTGAGAATACATAAACAAAGAATGAAGAAATAAAATGCGAGATGATGAGAATTTCAAGACAACCATGATATTAGATAAATGAATGGAATATTTATAGAGAAATAGGAGGAGGTTTGATGGAGATATATATGCAAATATTGGATGAATAGAATCAAATTTGACGTGATCTTCTAAAAATATATAATAGTTTAAATTAGTTAAAGATATTATAATATTTTATTAAGAATTTGTTAGAATATTGATGAATATTGATAAAAGAATTATATTAAACGTATATTAATTAATATTGGATATTAATATATATTTATGGATATTTCTATAACACCCCGTAAAATTTATAAATAAAAAGTTAAATTTTAATAAATAAATATTCAAAATTTCTCGTAAATAAAAAAAATTTTAGAAGATGAAAGGAAATGATAGTTATTTTCGAAGTGCGAATTTAGTTAAATCAATCTTATCTGAGAATTAAATTTAAGGAATTAAAAACTTTTAAGTCCAAGACTATTAAATTAGCAAGTGAGTATTAATTTATAGATTATCAAGAAATTACTTAAGTCCCCAAAATCTATGTATACGAGATAGATTAAACATTCGCCAAAGGCAAATTAAGTATTACCAAATTATCCGACGAGGATACCGGATGGAAATATAATTTAGTGGTCAAAAGAGACGAGCTTATGAACGGTTAGACTCTAATTAAAAAAATATTATTGGACATGAACTGGGTTATCAAACTTAGTCAACGTAATTTAAGTAAAAAGACTTAGGCTAATAATTTATGAGATTTAAGGCCGGCCCAAATCGTAATTAGCAAATTGTGTCAACTGGAAGGGTTTGAAGACTTGGACAACTTTTGCTAGAGGAATAAATTAATAAATGATTAAAGTCTATTAAATAAAAGTATGTGCATAAGATAATTAAAGACTAATTATTAAGTGAGTTGAATCCATTGAATTATACGCAATTGGATTAAGTAGTGATACACTTGAATATCTTGACAAAGGAATCCACTACTAGGTGTTTTAAACCCATTAACCCACTAAGCTATATTATGATAGTAAGATTAAATATTAAATTAACATATTATTAATTAAGATCACGACGAAGGATAATTTAAATCCTAAAATCGCGTAATGGGCAAACGTCGGGAATTTTTGAGTTAATGTTGAATTAAATAATTTCGGACTCAAATTATATTATGAATTAATCATTAAGGTTAAAATTGAGAATGCTAGACCAATTGAATATGAGTTACCGAGTGACCCATTTGACGATTAATTGTCCGGATTAAGGGAATTGAAGTGGTGAATCATTTCACTAGTGGTGATAAATTAATAGATGGATTAACCCATTAAATAAATTAGTCCTTGTAATTAAATTAAAACACTTAATCCATTTAATTATCGGGAATTAACCCGACCAATAATTTACGATTGTCCCTAATTGAAGAATATGGAGTCCCAAATTATTCAACTAACTATACCGGATAATCAAATAATTAAGTCCACAACTTAGATTAATTAAGTCCAACAAATTAAATTATATAACTGTGAGATTATTACAATTATTAGGTCCATAATCAAGATTTAATAACTATTTAGGTCTATGATTTAAATTGATTAGTAGATTAAGTCCAAGTGTAGGGAATTGGAATTGGGCCAAGTGATCCATTAAGCAAAGATAAATGAACATTTTGAGTCCAAACTAGGCTAGGCCCATGCCAAACCCTAAGCCCACAATTCACCAAACCCTAACCCTACTTCCCCCTCCGCCTTTCCGGCGCCGCCACCGCCGGCGGCGAATTTCCGGCGAGCCGCCGGCCAACCCTCCAACCCACATTTCCGGCCGGCCACCACCAAATCTTCTCTCCGTTTTTCATTCCCGGCCATCGCACCACCGCCCGCATCCCCTGTCCACTCCGCAGCCACCACCTCCGCCGCCCCTGCACCACCGCCGCCGCCTCATCTCCCAAAATCGCCACCATCTTCTCCAAATCTCAAACAAAATCATCCATTCACCCCCAAAATCTCACATCCGGCCACTCTCCTCCCGAATCCGGCCACCAGCCGTCTCTCGCCATGGCCGCCGCGCCCTTCTCCATCCCAGCGCCCACACCACCACCGAGCCACCATCTTCACCTCCACCACTCTATCCACCAAATCGCCACCGCCGCCGACGCCACCGGAACCACCACCACCACAGCCCCCCCTCTCGCGCCACCACCACCCGGCGGCCTCATCACCACCCGCGGCCACCGCCGCCACTTCCCCATCTCACCACCACCACCATCCTCTCCATCTCCATCCCTTCTCCTCAAAACCAATAAGATTGAACAAGAAAAGAAGAAGAATAGAAAGAGAGAGAGAGATCCGAGAGTGAGAGAAGAAACCGCCGCCGCCGCCGCCGCCGCCGTCGGCCGCCGCCAGAAAAGGAAAAATGGTAGAGGGAGTTTGAAAAATGGTAATGGAGACAAAGGAGTTGGAAGGAATATTAGGGGAGGAGAGAAAATGTGGTGTGGACCGAGCCGAAATGGGAGACTGAGCAGAAAAGGTTGAAAAAAAAGAGAGTAGGGGTGGGTGGCATTTTTGACTAAAATGCCTATGAGAGTGACTGACAGCCCTCTATAAAAATGCAGCATACCCATTACAGCTCCATATTTTTTTTCAGATCTGCTTTTTTTTTCCCTATCAATGCCTATTTTAATGTTTCCTTACCCCATACCTCCATCTCTTTCAAATAAACAGCTCTTACCCCATATGTCCTTTAAAATTTTTTATTAAACACTCTAAAAATATATATATATATAATATATATATGTATAATAAAATACAAAAAAGGGGTCATAGATAATTAGTCCGTTGCAGTACTCCGAATAAAGCAGCAGAATTGCAATATTTATCTAACATCTTGGGCCAAGGTAGTATAAAATATCTTTATAATCATATTTATTTTTAGTTATTATTTCCTCTAAATATTATTGTAACATGCTAGATTAATATTAAACTTGCTAGTCAAGTAGCGGGGAAAGGTTATCTGCTCGTTGCCCGTGCGCGTATCGTGTCCATCCTACCCACGGTAACTGTAAGTGGATTTTTACTCTTTGGAGTAAGCCCAAATTATTTTAGCTTAAGCATAAATTTTTAAATACCGCTTTATTATATTTTAAATTTATGCTTATTGCTCCCTACCGTTTTTTAGAATATTGGTATGCTATATTTTACTGTGCCTAATAATTGTTGCAACTATTCTCAAAATCCTACGGATTTTTGAGCGCGCATTGTTACGGGGGTGGGACTGTGTGTGGGTCGCTGCTGCCCAACTCCCTCGTTTGTTGTGCATATTTTAGCCACGCGGGGACCACTGGGGTTACTCAGCCCGATGCCATTACCTTATCTCACAGTGGGTTGAGGAAATTTCCTACCTCCCCCACACCCTTGAGTGTATGTGCGAATTGGGCCCCACGGCGGGGAACCTGCACATCACGGTGGCCGAGATAATAATTTTTCGGTAACGCATATTGTTATATTATCTGTTCCCGGGATATAGATTAATATTTCTTATATGTATTAATTATCTTCGTTTAAGCATGCCTTATTCCGTAAATGTTATTTAAATTATTTCTGTAACTCGACCTCCTCCGGGAGTAAGGGTCTCCTTACTCAGCGATTGTTTTTCGCTGACTCTACACTTTTCATGTTCACTCTCAGGTTTGGATATTTGTGAAGATCAGTAAAACATTTCACGCATCGGGCACGGTTTGGGTTTATTCCGAATATTTCAAATTTGAGTGCGAGTTATGTATAATATTTTAAATTTCCTTAATGGAATTAAACAACTTGGTATATGTGTGTTAATAAAGCGAGGACGTATATTTTAAAGTTTCCACCATATCTGTAATTTATACGCCTCGTATTTTAATGTGTGACGAACGATTATATTTATATGTGTGACTAATGAACTATTTTAATTTTATATATATATATATATAAATGTCCCTTTTATTAAATGAAATCTCCATGGGTTTATTCCGATATTATCATTGCGCGTATTCGCAAAAATCTGTTCATCCGTTTGAGTTATGTTAACTTATCCGGAAAGTAGATAGCATATTCATCAAACTCTGATTGTATGCAAGTATGCCAGCTAGCCGTAGCGTATTCCGGACAGCCCGGAATGCGTGGCGGTAACATCGGCCCATTCTCCCTGCACAGTGCTTCCGCTGTACCTTTAGGGAAAATGGGGGTGTTACAATTTCAATATATAATATTAAAATTTTAGGATTAAACATTGTTGGATGAATTAAATGTGATTGTTGAAAAAAAGGGGTGGGGAAGTGGGGGGAAACTTGACTATATTACTTTTATATATATAGATATAGATGTATATTTACATATATAAATATAAATATGTAAATTAGTAACTAAAATGAAATATAAAATAAAAACTAATAAAATAAATATTAGAAAATAAAAAATTCTGTAATATAAATTAGGGAAATAAAATACAATAAAATATTGAATATAAACTTAATTAATTAATTTAAGAATTCACTTTAATAATTAAATTATAACATAAAATAAAAAATAAACTAATTATAAGAAATATTTAATAAAAATTGAAATAAATAATAATAAAACTTATCATTTAAATAAAATTATTAATATTGATAAAATAATTCAACAATTAAATTATAGTCAACGTAATAAAAATAAATTTATTTATTTTTTTATAAGATAAAAATGCAATTAAATAAAATTATAATAAAAATAAAATATTTATTTTCCTTTATATTATTAATAAATAATTAAATAAATTATAAAATTAATAAATAATTAAATGGCTCAAATAAATAATTAATTAAATTATAAAAAGTAATCAAAGAAATATTTAATAAAAATATAAAATAAATAATAAAATAATTGGGGAAAATTTTAGCGACCACAATTTTGGTCGGTAATGCGGTCGGTAGATTATATTTTTTTAAAAAAATAAAAAAATTGAAAAAAACACTTGCGACCGCATGTGCGGTCGGTAATACCGACCACCTTTACTGCGGTCGGTGTTTTGGTCGCCAAAAAACATCAGTACGCAATAATGGATAGATTTTTCCTGACCGCAATTGCGGTCGGGAATGCGGTCGGTAACGACAACCCCGTCAAAAGTGGTCGGTAAATGCGGTCGGGAATCGTGAAATTTCTTGTAGTGTAGCTCCTCAACAATGGGTAAAACCCAACTGGAATAACATCTTATATCTAGTCAGCAATAGATGTTTGTATGATCGAAGACAAGATACTTGAAATTGGTTTTGAGGGCTGATTTCTTGATTTAGATGGGTCAACTAAGAATGGCAACAACGAAAAGGAATGGTTTCATGATATCATTATTTTAGATTTTAAAACCTACAATCTATCGAGGATTTATTTAGGGCATGTTTATTTTGGCTTATGGAAAAAAAGGAGAAGTCAGTAGAAGTAGAAGAAGAAGAAGGGAGAAGGAGAATTCAAAAGTAAAAGCAGCTCAAATAATTGTTTTGATAGATATTATTAAATTGCTTTTCAACGGAAACATGTTCGGATGAATTGTACGTAGAACGACTTTTGATATATTAAAATTACTAAAATGGACATAAATATTATAAGAATATTTATAATTAATTTTATTTCTTTTTTAAATAGGGTTATTTTTATATTTTTATTACTAAATGATAACTTCACTTTTTAAAAAAAAGTAACTCCAACCTACTTTGATAAAAATAGAATTTTAACTTTGCTTCTCCTTTTTATTTAAAAAAAATCAATACAAACAGTTAAAAAAATTCAAAAAGACTTTTAGGAGAAGTAAGAGAAAAATTAAGACAAAACAAACAGGCTCTTAAAGCCGCCATAATAACCTAGTTATATGCAATCAAAAGCATGCAATATTGCAAACAAATAAATAAAATTCTGTATTGTGTGGGATCAAAAAGGCTGTTTGAATAGATTTTCCTTTAAATGGTAGTGCCTGTGTGTGTGGGTTTTTTTTTTTTTTTTTTCATAATAATCATGTAGTAATACATTCTGCATACATAAATATTCGGAACTTGAAATATTTATTTAAATTATCAAAACCTCATACCATGCCACTTTCGGACAGCTTCATTTGGGAAAAAAAAAAAAAAAGCCTAAAAGGTCCTTTCTTTGCCAATTGTCCAAATCCATCATTTATTAATTTTATGCCCAATATAGTCCTTCACCTTTTTTTTTAATTAAATTCAAAACAGTTACTTTTTCTATTATCTTTCTAAATCACTTTACTTAGCAATTTTAATCTTTTTTCTACACACCTAGAGATGTACATCTAATCGATCTTGAAACCCACCCAACCCTACCCATCCTCCAGCAAACAATTTCTCTTCGCTGGAGAACAAAAACGATGTCATTCCGCTGCACCTCTTCGCACTTCTCTCTTCTCTTCTCTAGAGAACGAAGTTGGGCTTTCGTCAGTGGAGATGAGTGGGATAGAGTAGTAGCCGGAGTTGGGCTTTCCTCGGCGGGATTGATACTTTGATTTGGCACTATATCCGCCCTAGGAGATGAGATATGCAAGGGCACTGCAATGCTGAAACAAATGCTGGGGAAGAAGGAGAAATGAATGGGGAGTTGTACGGAGATGAGGCTACTGGCCAATGAACTCTTGGAAACTGAATTTGAGGTAACAATGTCGGAAAGAATTTCCTTGCCGGTATTCTCGCTGGAGTTTGGTATCTTAATGGTAAGGGAATTTGTATCAACGGTGGGGATATCTATAGGAGTGGCCGCAGACAGCAGAAATCCTGCTTCTTCATCCATGTTCTGGTAATGAATGAAGAGGCCCAGGCCCCCAAGATTTTGATTTTTCAAGAATGCAAGAAAATGGTTGTGTATATATATATATATATATATATATATATATATATATTTCCCTTCTTTTTCTTTTCTTTCAAAGTTAAATCATAAATGTAACAACATATTATGATGCGTTGAGTTGAAAAAGGTACCATACCACACATTTCAGCAGCATTCATCATCATCGTCTCAAGAGGGTTTGAAAATCATGGAAGAAACTAATTTTGGGTTCTTGATCTTGTTAATGTTGACTGGTTCCCCGAGACCTCTGAAATGAGGAGAAATTGCGAAAGATAAATTTTGTTGATCTCCATGGGTTGGGTTGGGTGGGTTTTTGATTAGGTGGACCTTTGTGTGCAAAGAAAAGATTAAAAATGCTAAGTAATGTGATTTAGAAGGTTAATAGAAAAAAGGATCATTTTGGATTTAATTAAGGTGGAGGACTATATTGGGTATAAAATTAATAAAAGATGGATTTGAACAATTTAAAAAGAAAAAGGACTTTTTAGCTTTTTTTTCCCTTTGAATATCCATACAATTATTAAATTATTAAATTCTTACTATATTTTCATTACAAGAAATTTGCGTGAATATGATAAATATGACAATGAAATTTTATTGAAATCGATCGCCTTGTCTGTCTTGTTGGTCGCCTAGTGCCGCAGACGAGAATAAAATGACGAAATCCTTTGCGAAAATTTTGTAGCGTTTTAAAAAGAAAATAGATAATAATCCAAATACTGTATGTCCTAATGGGGCGTAAGTTCAAATCGGGTCTGACATTTGCTATTTTTACCTAATTTGCACCTTAACTCTGTCGAATCCCCCCATTTTGTCAGTAAAAGGTTTACGCCATGCTTGACGAGGAAATTAAAATGCTAATCTTGCCGCAAGGACTTTGATCTCAAGTTTTGCCAGCACACTAATGAATCAGGTGGGGGTTCCATTGGCTAGAGGGAGGGAATCATTGGCGGAGTCTTTGCGGAAATGTTCACAATATTTATTCTCTGATGAAGGAAAGCAAGTACATGGATCATTGTACAGATTGGGATATGAATGTGATTTAATGCTGGGAAATGACCTCATAAGCATGTATGCAAAATGTGGCAAACCAGAAGATGCCCACTACGTGTTCGATCAAATGCCCGAGCGAAATGTTGTTTCTTGGACTGCCTTGATGTGTGGATATCTTCAGGCAGGCAATGCCAGTGCTTCGTTACTGCTTTTAAATGAGATGGGCTGTTCATACGTGAGGCCTAATGAATATACATTGTCGACGAATATCAAAGCATGTGGGATTTTAAGCTCCCTCGAAATCGGGAAACAAATGCATTCCATGTCTTTGAAGATTGGGCTTCAATATTGTCCTGTTGTGGGAAATTCCATTGTTGACATGTACTTGAAATGTGGGAGAATGGAAGAAGCCGAACGGATGTTTGATGAGATGACGGTAAGGAATTTGATTACATGGAACGTTATGATTGCTGGATATGCACTGAGTGAAGGATTGAATGACAAGGCGTTGCGTTTTCTCAAGAAAATGCAAGAGCGAGGAGAAAAACCGGATGGATTTACTTTATCGAGTGCTCTAAAGGCTTGTCGCAAACTTGGAGCCATTTGGGAGGGAAGAGAAATCCACGCTTTTCTGATTAGGCGGGGATACCCCATTAGGAACCACACAATTCTTTCTGGTGCATTGGTTGATCTTTATGCTCTGTGTAAATGCTTATCTGAAGCGCAGAAGGTGTTCGATAGGATGAAATCAAAGAGTCTTGTGTCCTGGACAGCGTTGATTGTAGGGTATGCTCAAATTGGATGTTTACCGCAGGCCATGGACTTGTTCAGGCAGCTCCGGTGGACCACCATTTCAGTTGAGAGCTACGTTCTTTCCCGTGTAATCAGTCTCCTTGCAGATGCTGCTGTGGTGGAGTTGGGGAAACAAATCCACTCCTACATCATCAAGATCCCGTATAATTTGGACACATCGGTAGCCAATTCAATTCTAGACATGTACCTGAAGTGTGGTTCAACACATGATGCTGAAAAACTTTTTCACAAGATGCCAGTGAAAAATGTGGTCTCCTACACGACTATGATTGTGGGGTACGGGAAGCACGGTAATGGCAAGGCAGCTTTACAACTCTTCGAAAAAATGCAGGAGGAGAACATCGCTCCGGATGAAGTAACATACTTGGCTGTGCTCTCAGCCTGCAGTCACTCGGGGCTTGTGGAAGAAAGCCAAGAGTGCTTAACATCAATGTGCAACGATCACCGCGTAAAACCTAAAGTAGAGCATTATGCTTGTGTGGTTGATGCCCTTGGTCGAACCGGGCGTTTGAAGGAAGCTAAAGAGCTGCTAGAGACGATGCCGGTGAGGCCCAATGTAGGAATATGGCAAACGTTGCTCAATGCGTGTAGGCTTCATAAGAATGTCGAAATGGGGAGGGGAATTGGAGATGTTCTTATGAGATTGGACGGGGACAATCTTGTAAATTATGTCTTGTTATCGAACATGTTTGCCGATGCTGGTTGTTGGGAAGAGTGTGAGAGATTAAGAGGATTGGCAAAAACAAAGGGTTGGAAAAAGGAAGCCGGGATTAGTTGGTAGTGTAGAGATTGATGTAATTTTTGCAATATATCCACATGAGGGAATTGTAATGCAAGTGATATAATAAATGGGATGGATTATGATTATGTTTTTGTTTATGCTTTCAAATAAAAGATCAGAAAGTGCAGAGTGACCAAACTGATATACTGTGTTTGAGGAGAGACTAATTTATCTTATTAGTACACACCAAATAATAAATTCAAGCAAGCAAGCAAATGAGGACATGCTACAATTGTTACAATTTGCATCACCTATGAACTAGAAAATGTATGGAATCAAAGCTTTCACATTCTTGGGGAAATCCTCGAATTTGGAAACATACCATTTCAGGGTGGAATGGCTCCGTGCAGATAGATAAGCAACTACTCCGAGCATGAACAGGCATGAATATGTTGTCTGGGCAATGAATGAAACTCCCACAAATGTAATGATTTCAAAGAGGTAATGGGGGCATATAATTAGCTCAAAAAGGCCACCTCTTGGGATCTTGTAGCTCTTCTCGCCCTTTACCCTTAGCTTGGAGAGAAGATAATGGTGGTAAAAGTTGCCACAAATTCCCACCAGAAACACAAAAATGCCAAGATACTTGAGATCAATCAAAGGCTCCTCCAACCCTAGTGTTATTGTTCGTTGTTGAAAGTAAAGAACGCTGACAGTGGAAGACAAGTAGGCGAACATAATTATAAAAACACTGTCAAGAGGGATGAAGCCACTGTATTTGTGCACGAATAAGACCTGCATAATGTTGAAGATAGAAAATTAGCTAGGTGTGTTTGATATTGAGGCGCAAATCAACAAGTTTCGCATGCCTTTTTGAAAACTATCACAGTAGCAGTTCAAGATCAACTTTTCTTTTTTTTTTTTGGCTTCAAGCAAACTAAAGTGAATGCTCGTAGCGACTAAGGATGACCAACGTTATCAGGATCCTGAGATCTTAGCTTTGATCGTTTTTGGGGATCGTATGATCGAATTTAGATCCTAAGATCTTACCAAATTGTAAAAATAAATAAAAAATAAATATACATATAAACAAGTGAAATCATAACAAAGAATATTATTAGGAAAATAAAGCGAGAAAGTACATAAACAGCCGAAAATAAAATTAGAGACCGATTTTATGATAAACATGAGATTATGAGAGCATATTTCAAATTTTGGTATGATCGAATCCAATAGGATGGTGAGATCCTACAATTAAGATCGAGATTTTACAATTACGATCGGGATTAAGTTCGAGATCCTACCAATTTTAAGATCCTACAGATTTGGGTTGTTTTTTAAGGAGCAAGATCGTAAAATCGTAAGATCCTAAGATTAAGATCAGATTTTAAGAACTATAATTAATATGTGATGAACACTGCTGAAAAAAGGCTTTCATGAGCATTGAACACAACCAAACTACGGTTGGTTAGAATAGCTCTTTTAAAGGATATATATATATATATATATATATAAGTGGATTATTGCTAACTTGATCAACTGTGCTTGATTAGCTCAAGTCATTAGGCTAAGAAAATGAATTGAGCTTAATGCTCCAAAAAATTGGGATTTGTTTATCTCAATTAGCAAGATAGATAAAGAGCCATACAACTCATGGATTGTTTTGATCCTAAACCACAATCACCAACCAACAAAAAAAATCCTACAGTACCATATTTCTCCATGTAAAGATAGAAACAGTGGAAGCAGATAATAATAATAATAATAATAATAATAATAATAATAATAATAATAATAATAATAATAATAATAATAATTATAATTATTATTATTATTATTATTATTATTATTATTATTATTATTATTATTATTATACTACCTCAGCATCTCTTTTGAGAAAATGAAGGGTGATGGCTGATTTGAGCAGCAGAAACCTAATCCCGTTCCCGGGAGGAGGAAACAGCCAAAAGGAGGAAATTCCGGCGAGGAGCGCGGGTGTGTAGAGCAACAGCATCCCAATCTTGCTGGAAATAATGAATCTGTGATTAATGGGTTGCGTGGAGTTGACGGCGAATTTGGAGTAACGAAGGTTAACGCCGGCAATTTCCAGGAGGGCCAAAGCGCACAGCCCCAAAAAGGACCATCCATAATACAAACGGACGTAGATGATGGAGGAGGAGGGTTCCCGCTCCTGGTACAAGAAGCTCTCCACCAGCATTGTTGGATTTATTTGCGATTCGTTTATCCCCTTTTCTCCGATTGATCGATTATAAGTATTTATGAATGTCTGTCTGCTGGTGATGGTGCTGGCGATTGGGATTTGGGGTAAGGTTTTCAAGAAATTTGTACCACTAGTACTATCAAGTACAAGTACTACTATTATTATGAACCAATCGACCTCATGGCTCATGGACCATGTCGTCATTAAATTAAATGTTGGACAACACGATTTTGTCCCAATAGGCCAATAGATAGATACTTCTACTTACATACGATCTTGCTCCTATGAAAATAACATGTCTTCAATTATTTTAATTAAGGTCCAACAATTCATGATATCATCAAAAATTCTTTATATTATCAATATACATATAGTAGTATACTCCATTAACCACGGAAGAGTTTTTAAGCAACTACTGCCTACTGGGGAGTTCGAGTTATTTAACTTCCTGCTCTTAGCCGCCCGGTAAATTTTTTTCAAGTATTTTTGTCTTTTGTTTTTAAAATAATTTGTTTTTTTAAATACTAATTAACTTGATAAATCTATTCAAGTAAATTATACTAATAATTTTACGTATAAGAAACAAACACTTTTTTTTTAATAAAAAAAGAAACTTTTGACATATATATGTTTGACCTTATTTGTTACAACTCCGTTCTCATTTAAATGCTCCCTTTGCATAGTAGTAAGTATTCATTGAGTAACTTTGATCAAATGTTTAACATAGTTCTATAAGATAAAATATAGTCAAATGAGATCTTGTTAGATTCGTCTAATCACGTAGTTTTAGAATATCAAATTTTTATAATTTTTACTTATATACAATTTGAGTTATAAACATTTAAAATTAATGTGTATTGGGCTGCGTGAAATGCAGAAGTAGAGAACTTATATGAGAACAAAGGAAGTATTTTTAAAAATGGGTCCGGTTAAGGTGCGATTGCACCATTCCACAGCACATCAAGGTGAAGATCTTGAGCGTCCAATTAAAATCCAAGGTTTGTAAATGCAAAAGGGTAAAGTTGTCCAATGAAAATACGTAACGGTTTTATTAATTCCAAATTAACGGATTACTGCGTATCTTTAACGGATTTACTCATATCTTAAACGGATTTGTATCCTAAAATATCTTATAAAAGAAAAATTAGCTAAAATTAAAACATATTATTAGTGACACAAATTATATTAAAAAATTCCTATTCCTTTCAGGTATAAGTGCAACTATTTTCAGCGACATACCAGAGATGTTATATCTTTTCAGCGATATCGCGTACTTTTCAGCGATGGAATGTGCTTCATTTCATCGAGATTGTACTATTATTTTCAGCGATGACTTACAATTCATTTCCTCCGAGATGTACAACTGTTTTCATCGAGATACTAATACACTTTGCAAAGATGGTATATATTTTCAGCGATGTATATGTATTCTTTTAAGCGATGAACAAATATTTCATTAAGTGAGATCACTATATTCTTTTCAGCGATACATCATATGTTTTTATGTTTAACGAAATTATTAATTCCTAATTAAAACATACTAATTTGTATCATTATTTTCAGCGATGCAATGCTATACTTTTTAGCGATGGAATGTGCTTCATTTCATCGAGATTGCACTATTATTTTCAGGGATGACTTACAATTCCTTTCCTCCGAGATGTGCAACTGTTTTCATCGAGATACTAATACACTTTGCAGAGATGTTATATATTTTCAGCGATGTATACGTATTCTTTTAAGCGATGATCAACTATTTCATTAAGCGAGATCACTATATTCTTTTCAGCGATACATCATATGTTTTTATGTTTAACGAAATTATTAATTCCTAATTAAAACATACTAATTTGTATCATTATTTTCAGCGATAGAACGTTATACTTTTCAGCGATGAAATGTGCTTAATTTCATCGAGTTTGTACCATTATTTTCAGCGATGACTTTAAAATTCCTTTCCCCGAGATGTGCAACTCACTTTGCAGAGATGTTATATCTTTTCAGCGATGTGTATGTATTCTTTTAAGCGATGAACAACTATTACTTTAAGCGAGTTCACTATATTCTTTTCAGCGATACATCATAAAAAACCCATAATCACTGAAACAATTCATAACACTAAATCAGTTAAAAACAAGATTTTGGTTAGGGTGCAACCAAAACAAAAATAATTCCAACCAAACCATTCCAAACATTCAAACCATAAAACAATTCAAACCATAAATCAATTCCAACAAAAACATTTCATTCAACCATTCAAAATCATTCAACCAAATCAACCATTCAAAACAAACCATTCAACCATTCAAAGTCATAAACAAGTCAACCATAAGTCACTGAACAAAGTCACAAACATTACAAAAATCAGTTCTAAAAAACCATTTGAAAGATATTAAACACCAGGGGAAGACTCCTGAGGCTCAAAGATGGCTTGATACATCGCCCTAAGCCTATGAAGCAGATCTTCCCACATATCTTTAAAAACCTTTTTACGTTGAGTCAACTGCTGTGGAGTCTTTGCAAATGAGACCTTAACGCTGCGATAATGCTTTGACATTTCTCGCAGCTGTGTGGGGTCAAATGAACGCATGTTCTCATCAACACCATTAGATCTGCCTTCATTATGGATGACATCAAGATGAATATATCCAGAGCTTGGAAGTGGGGATACATGATGTTATAAGATTTTTCAGCAAACTGAATATCAGGATACTCAGTTATGATTTTCATAAGAAATTCCTGTGTTTTAACATATAAGAAAGATAACTTATCAACATATAAGATGTCACAATCAGTACAAAACAATTCATAACCATAATCACTGAAACAATTCATAACCCTAGAAACAACCATAATCAGTTCAAAACAATCACAAAAACGACCATAATCAGTATAAAAACAATTCATAGCACTAAAAACAACCATAATCACTGAAACAACTCATAACCCTAGAAACAACCATAATCAATTCAAAAACAGCATTAAAACCATTCAAACCATAAAACAATTCAAACCATAAATCAAAGGTTCTTCAGCATACTCAATATCAGGATTAATTTTCATAAGAAATACCTGTGTTTCAACAAGAAGATCGCTATACTTCGAAGGCGCAAACCCATGGTCTACTATTTTTCCGATTAAATCGTTCAGCGCGCGCGCTTGATCAACAGTTGGATGTGTGTCCTGCAGATACCTCCCGAAAATCTCTCAGCATTGTGTCAACACACTGGAACTGGAACTGTCTCCGGTACATCTTCTTTTCGACGACATTTCTGAGAAATGAAGGTGATTCCGATTAGAGTTTTGAGAAATTAGGGTTTACAAATGAAGTTTCGAGAAATGAATGTGATTCCATTTATAAGGCCCATTTCATTTAAAAAAATTTCCGAGGCCCATTTCATTTTATTTAGGCCTATTTCTTTTAGACCATTCTATGAAATGACATATAGTTCTTTTCAAGGATGATACTGGTGTTTTTCAGCGATGACATTGTATTCATATCAGCGATTGGAATATTAAGCCCAGTCCTCATTCCCCGTCGTTCATTCCCTCCTATGAAAAAACATTGAAGTATTGAGAACTTTACAGTGAATGATTTTATATTTTGGACTATCAGAAAAACAATTAATTGCATTATGACAAATACTCAAATTAGATTCCGCTTCATGAAAAATGATACATTGGAATCCAACCTAAAGTAAATTAATTGTGGACCCTTTAGTTATCGATTCTTTTGTTCATCTTTCACAAACTGTTTATGTGCAACCCTCAAGTAATCTCTCACAAATCTGCATTGGTGATCCTCACCAGCTTCAGTTCCCATGCTCCTTTGATCCGGTTGCATATTAGACTTGTGCGTTTGTACTCATAATGCATGATCTTGTCTTTATTTCCTGTGTTAGCATACTCCAGGGCCTTCTGATCCATTTCCATGAGGAGTTCGAGATAAGAAGTTCTGTAACGCTCCATCATGGCGCCCACCATGTCTCTTTCCAGGGCTTCCTTTAAATAAGACATATCTTGTGCCAGATCATATTTCAGATACTCCTCTGCCCCAGCCTTTGTCATCAATCTGTACTGTCTTGCATTCTTTCTCAGCACTGGCCACTTCCTACGCCTTATCTCATGTAGCACTTTTTCCCTTAGAATTCTCATGTGCTCAGGAAATTCAGGATCCGCATCATCAGTTCCTTTTTCAGCTATCCCCACCTGAAATAATCGCTTCAAATCAGCCAAATAGAGATCAATACTCCATAATTTACAATGCCCATGTAAGAATAGAGAGATGTATTAAACGATGAGACAATATACATTTCAGCGATAAAACACCATACATTTAAGCGATGAAAACATATACATTTCAGCGATGAAAATATGAACACTTAAGCGATGGAAAAAACTACATTTAAGCGATGTACTTGGTTTGAATAATTTATAAATATATTTAAGCGATAAAAACACCATACATTTAAGCGATCAAAACATATACATTTCAGCGATGTAAACATGTACATTTAAGCGATGAAAAAAGTACATTTAAGCGATGTACTTAGTTACAATAATTTGTTTTTCCATACCTCAAAAAACAGTTCATTCATCATTGTTTCTTTTTCTGACCCTTTTTTTGGCTTAGGTGGTGGTGGTTTCTTTACTTCAAATGACTGACTCAGCTGGGCAACCAAGTGCATCTCTCTATTCACTTCTGCAAGCACAAAATCTTTCTGTTGATTCACATCTAACAGCAATATTTGAGCACAAACCTTGGCTCTTTTTGCCAGATTGTACCTTTTGTTCTTCATTTCTGACAACATATCATCCATAATCAATCCTTCCCAATAATCCATATATGACAAGACAAAAACACCACAGCTGTGATCATCTTTCAGATTTCATCAATGTATTTCCCAGCATCCTGAAGTTATACCATATCCTATTCAAAACTATATAATCAGCTGTCCACCCGCCTTCAGCTGTTGAAGTAAAAAATTCTTCTCTTTCACATATCAACAGAAAAAATAACCCAATGGTTTTGTCGACAATATGGGAAGAAGAACTGGAACATTGAGTAAACATATAATTAGAATCTAATAATGATCAACTATGTAAACAAAATTATCAAAAGAAAAATGTATCTTATATTCTCTGCATTGAACACCACATCAATCATTTCTTCGGGAACCATCTTGAAATCCTTCATGAATAAATCAACAAGTTTTGCGCCATCTTTTAGTGGTAAATCTGAATCCACCTCTGCCTCTGCAAATGTCTGTTTCAAAATATACAACATTTCATGCGTCAAAAAGAAGTTAATATATATATATGTATGTATTTATATATCAGACTCACAGCAAATAATAATGAAAAATAATATTTTAGCATTGGTTTCCCATTGGCTCTTTCGAATTCACGACGGTTGATCACTTTCGCATAACAGTTTATAACAATATCCGCAATATCACTATCAACCCTCAGTGTTTCAATGTCAAGCTTGGACAAGTTCATTTCTTTATCATCATAAATAATCATGTTTTTCGCTTCAACCTTTCCTAGAATATTTGTAATGATAGCCCAAACAGCCACATTCAACTCTTCTTGAGTACAGGTATATGACGCCTGAAATTCTGGATATTGTTTAAATTGGGTATAAGTCATGTCCATGAATGTATACTTAGTGCATTTTTCTATAGGCTGGAGATCAATCATCGTCACTCTAGGAGGCATATACTTCTCCTTCAATTTCTCAATTGTCTTAGCTCTATCACATCCAGGTTGAACCTGAAAATTACAGATGACATAGCTATCAATTTCTCACTGACATAAATTATTTTTATTGCCTTGAAATTAAAATACCTCTCGGTTCTCCAATGCATCCGATACATCTTTCCCTTTCTCAAGACCATCATTTTTTAACTAAAACACAGAAGAAAAAACATCAATATAATAATCGCTAAAAACTACTAAGAAAGTCACTGAAATGCAAAAAAAAAAAAAAAACCTTTGCATTCTCCAATTCATCTTATACAACATTCTCATTCTCGGATATGCCCAAAGAAAAGGTTGGCACATCTTTTGCATGCATCTATACACATACTAGAGTAAGTTAGAAAAAATACCTCTATAAACATCACAAGTGATATATAGCTAAAAACTATTAAAACAGCTAATGCAACCAATCATCATATCATCGCTGAAAAGTGCATTATACCATCGCTGAAATGTGCACTACTTCATTGCTGAAAACCATAGAAAACAATCGCTGAAAACTATTAAAATACCTCTGGATTCTCAGCCCCATCATGTGCTACATCTTTCTCAGCCCCATCATGTGCTAACTAAAAATCACACAAGAAAATATATCAAACATACTATAGTAAGTTAGAAAAAATACCTCTATAAACATCACAAGTGATATATAGCTAAAAACTATTAAAACAGCTAATGCAACCAATCATCATATCATCGCTGAAAAGTGCATTATACCATCGCTGAAATGTGCATTACTTCATCGCTGAAAATCATAAAAAACAATCGCTGGAAACTATTAAACTACCTCTGGATTCTCAGCCCCATCATGTGCTACATCTTTCTCAGCCCCATCATGTGCCAACTAAAAATCACACAAGAAAATATATCAAAACATTTTGTTACTGTAATCCCTATAACAAACATTTTGTTACTGTAAATACATTCAAAGAATCGAAACTGAAAGGAATTCGGAATCGAATTAAAGATCTCTGCAATAAAAATAAACAACACAGAAAAAGCAAAAAAAGAAAAAAGAATGTCAGAAACTACCTTTAATAAATATTATGAAGTACAACATTTATAAAACTATACAACATTTATAAAACTACCTTCGGTACATTTTCAGGTAAATTTTCAGTGTCAGGGGCAATTCTCTCTTCAGTTTTGTCTTTCACATTCCCAGCATCTACAACACCTCCCTCCCGCAAACTTGTCACCTCCAGACCCCATTGACTCATCACAACATTTGCAGCTCCTGCTAATATACCCATCAAGAGTTCTCCTTCACTTACAGTTATATCAAGATTATTTGACTGTTCTCCTCCACCAGTACCATCAAAAGGTAAACAACGTCGACCCACATTAATCGACTGCTCATCTTGAACTACTTCTTGATCACAAGGGGGTGTGGCGGAGGTTGAAGAGGATCATCTAAAGCAGGGGATTGAATAGGATCACCTAAAGCTTCAACATCATTTGTGGATGCTTCTATGAGAGGATCAACATTGTCTAAAGCATCAACATCCCTATATTGGCAAGCAATGTTCAGGATAGAGTCCATTGTGTGATCAGAAAGATGGACAACTGGTTCAGAATCAGTTGTCTCATTTGCATTAGCTTCATGCACGGGTGAATACATAGAGTGCAAGTGAAACTTTTGACAAGTTTCATTAACACGAGTATTTTTATAAAATATATCAAGTTTGAATTTATTAAATGAAAAGAGTTATGATCCATGGGAAAGGGGTTTAAGGATATATTCCTCTTTTTATTACTCATGTGGGAAACTTTGATTTCAAATGGCGCGAAGAAAATCCCCAGCCATGAAACTTTTGACAACTTCCCACTATATGAGTATTTTCTGAAAATAAGTCATCCTGGTTTTCGATTTTATTTAATGAAACCAATTTATGAAGATGGAGTTGGGATTAGGGATATATTTATAGGTTGTCACGTTTTTATTACTCGTGTTAAGAAACTGTGCCCCCGAAAGCGCACGGTGTCAAAAATTGCAGTAATTTATAGTAAGACCGGATCGTTCACTGGAGGATGTGCGATAGAAGCAGGTCCCACGTCGTTTTACTAGATTTTCCACTCGTATTGCTCAAATCAGTTTTGAAGTTGGACTAACAACTACATGACTGAATTTAATCTATATTATGAAAGCAGTTAAATAAGCTGAAGAACATGCTAATATTAAATCTAAAAAGCAGATGGAAATAATTCCACAAAACAATGAAAGCTGCAAATCTATGCTATAGTATCTATGAAGTTGATTCAACATGATGACAAAAAGGACAGGGAGAAAAGAATAAAGATTGGACAAGGTTTAGAGAAAACATAATTAAACTTCCATTTTTATACACAGATCTTTGCTTGGGATAATCCTGTCAGAAAGCTAATTCTCATGCTCTCAGCACCATGTTCCCTTTAACAGACAGGTACTTACAGTGTGAGTTTACATGTTCTTAAGACCACAAGTTCTAAGAAACCACAGGTTCATAACTGCCCCGGCCAGGGTATGATATTTCATCTGTGGTGGCCAAGCAACACCTGTCAAGTCATTAGTTGAATTGCCAAGTACTGCTATCATTCCTCTGCGTCACACCCAAAGTTTCTAATCAAACCCTAAACTATCCCTTAACTCTCAGTCCTAGTAGCAGTTGGAAGATCTAGAGATACATCCGAGTGACCTCTACGAAAGCGATTAAAAGAAAGCAGTAAAGAAATCATTTAAAATCCTATCACTCGGAAGTTTCAAAAGCTTCGTACTGGTAGTAAAAGAAAGCCCCCAGTCAGGATGACCGGACGTGGATCAAGAATTCCCGAATCTCAGTGAACCGCTCGCAGTGTTCACTTCCTTTCGGGTGGTTATGAGATACAAACTAATGAAACGAACTAATAGGTTAGTTCGTTCCGGATGCACTCACTCAGGACTCAAAAATAGGCTTTGGCAGAAGAGGATAGCAGTTGAAAGGAACTCAACCCTATCTTAGAAAATAACCAAGGCCTACGTATTGTTCCTCTAGAATTATCTATCACACTGTATTTGAATCCAAGTGGATCCCATCTCGGTGTGATAGTTAAGACTAAATTCCCAACACGTAGCAATTTCGGAAAATAATCGATGTGAAAGCCATTCCCTGAACAGGTACTAGACTCTCAATAAGAACACAGACCCTTTCGGTCTAGAAGAGACCTGATCGCTGACTCTGCTTCTAATTTCCCAAAAATTAACCCTTGACAGAATATGAACTAGACATAACTGAGGAATTTATCCCTTACTCAGATCCGGATTTTATAAATGAATTTTTGTTGGAAGTTTAATATGCGGTATCTATTTTAAATCCAGACTTCTAATGTCCAAGGGAAGGATCCCAAAATATTATGGACCACAGTAGCTACATAATAATATCATGCATAAAGATATATGGAAGTGTAAAATTAATCAACCCAAAATATAATGGTGGGTTTAGACAGAACGCGTGACACAGAATGAGGTGGCCGTGAGGCCAAAGGGTGGCAGAGTAATTAGGTGGAATGCAAACATCTGCTTTCCAACTTCCCAACCACTCGGATGGAGTGAATTTAGACAGCAGAAGCCCTATAATGGTAGTGTCGCTACCAGTTGGGCCCTTACTGTCTGCGAATTCTGACAAAAACCTACATACTTCCTTTCAGCAATATTTATTAGCTAATATTGACAGATATTAACCAACTTATATTACAGATTGGAATTTGGGTTTGGAAATTAAGATAAAGAGAATAAAACTGTATTTGGACAGTAATTAACCGAGTGGCTACTTCATTTCCCGGTGAAAGGACCATTCGCCTGACCTCGTTAGTTATTATCCAAACCATGCAAAATAATAAATAGTAATTAATATACAGATTACGTGCTACTTCATTTCCCGGTGAGGGGACCGTTCGTCGACATTATTCTGTAATATCCCTCACTGTTCGTTCATATATCACGAGAAAGGATAAAATAAAATAGAAATAAAGACAGTACCTTGTATGAGAGACATTGGTTTCTCATGCAAGGTTATGGAATCAATCCATAATTAATATCTTAAATAATTCTTCACACCATAATTAATTACAGTCCGGATTATCTACTTAAGGCATTAAGGGTTTTGTTTATAGAAAAATACTTTAGGGGGAATTGAACAAAGATCCTTCGATCAAGGTAATTATCGATCTCAATCATTGCTAATTATGATCTTTAATTATTGACTTAAGGGTTCAATTAATTAATGAAGAAACTGGAGAAATGGAAAATCTGGCAGAACTGCCAGTTACGACGCTACATAGATGTTACGACGCTATCCTAAGACAGCGCCGTGGGGATAGCGTCGTCATGGATTGGTGACAGAGGTAAAAATTTTGGTGTTTAAAGAGTTTATGTACGACGCTAAACATGATTACGACGCTATCCTAAGGTAACGTCGTAGTGTTGATGTCGTACATGGGGGTTTAAAATTGAGATGCTACGACGCTATGCATGTCCTACGATGTTAAACGTGGTTTACGTCGTAAGGTCTAGCGTCGTAGTGAGGAGAGATGGTTTTTAAAGAGAAAGAAGTACTACGACGCTATACACTAAATTACGACGCTATCCTAGGATAGTGTCGTAGGTGGATTTTCTTAAGAATTAGAAAAAGGGGAGGTTACGACGTTATGCACTAAATTACGACGCTATCCTAAGATAGGGTCGTGGTCATAGCGTCGTAAATGGGGTTTTTAATAAAAATGAAGAGTTTTGGGGTCCTCCGACCCTAGACAAACATTACGACGCTATGCGAGGATAGCGTCGTAGGTCTAGTGTCATAGGGCAAAATTTTGTTCACATTCTGAAGTAACTACGACGTCAAACTCTGCCCTACGTCGCCATCAGTGGATAGCGTCGTAGGGCGGTTAGCGTCGTAGCTAACTCAGTTTGTGTTGTTGGTCGGGTTATGCAATCTTTACGATTGGAAACCCTGTTTTCAAGTTCATGGTTCATCAATGCAAGAACAGTAATGAAATAAGAGGAAAACAGTAGCCGAAATGCATAAAAACAAGATAAAGTAAGCTAAAAGCACACACCCATGAACCACAAACCCAAATAAGGGTTTTCAACCATAAAAACATGCATAAGAACCAACAAAACAACAAGAAAAAAAGAAAGAAGACAGAAAACCCATTTGCAAAAGAAAATAAAATGACCAAATGGTCATTAAACCAAAAATAAAGCAAGTAAATCCATGGAATCATTTCCATTTCATGTTTTTGGGACTCTTTGAAGCTTAACTTCCCATTTTTCATAACATGGTTTGATAATACCAATCATTTGGGCATTTCAAACCTAAATAAGAGTTTAACAAAACTGTGAATAAAGGAAAACAGTGGCTATCCTACTGGAAACTCCAAAGTAACACTAACCTAAGCATTAATTTAAACTAAACTAGGTGCACAAAATAAATAATACATAAAAATAAAACTAACTACTCTAACTAACCTACACTATTCTCAAGAACTCCAGCTGCCTCCAAGTGTAGGGAATGTATGAAGTTACAAGACTAGGGAGTCAACACCTCTATATATAGGCGAGAAACCCTAGGCCCATGGGCCCCCAGGCCCTTGAATTTGAATTCTGCAGCTTGGTACGACGCTATAAGTGGCTTCGTCGCTATCTTCACTACGACGCTATGGGTACTGCGTCGTAGTCTTCCATCTCAAAACACTCTTTGTCTCTAAAGGGACAGCCTACGACGCTATGCTCCATTACGTCGCTACACTTGATCTACGACGCTATGCTCGCGCGTCATAGTTCTTTCTTCAGAGTCCTGTCTCCATTTCTGCCTACGACGCTATGCCCGGCTACGACGCTATACATGCTCAGCGTCGTAGTTGTGGCTAGCGTCGTAATTTCCTGAAAATATCAAATTTTTGTGGGTTTTCATTTCTTTTCCCATCTTTTTGTTTCCTTTTTCTTTTTTCTTTTTCTCATGTTTTTGGATTTTTCTAGCATAAATGTGTAATAAAATTACATATTTATGCATTTTTCATATCAGCTCAATATTTTACAAATATGCATAAATTAGTCTAATTCTACTGCTTTCTTATTTAATATAAGACCGGAATGCAATCAAATGCCCGTTTCAGACACGGAAATGGATTGAAAATAATGGACATTTCTGGCCATTATCAACATCCTCACATTTAATACTGATCGTCCCCGAGCAGTCAGAGTCAATGTTCCTGAGAACACAGACTCTACATATTCAATTCATTTTCGTGGCTTCATAAATCACATTCTTTTTGGATTGGGATAAGACAATCAAAAACTACGAGTATTGAATTCCCTTGATTGCAGTGTTTAATGAAATGATACTTGCTCACTACATCGGGCCTACAAATCAAGCATTATTGTCAACCCTTCATGAGCATCATGTTTGAAAGATGCAAAGATTAAAATTAGAATTAAGGTATGACACGAACATGATTCATGAAATAGAGCTTCACATATAAGAGAATCGGAAAGTTCACTCACTCTCAATGGGGTTTAATCATTGAACGCTCAAAATCAAATTCAATTAAATTATCCCATAAGCTTGCAATCAGACCAAATCGCCACCGGCTCATTTCCTCAAATCGAGATCATGAGGTCTTATTTAAGGGTTGTAATGGGGTATACGGTTGTAACATTAGGTAAGAGAGGGAAATTATTGGGCTAAAAAGTGGCAAGAAAATCATTCTATCATAACTTGGCATATTTATTTAAAAAATCATGATCATCAATATTCCCTTATTTCTTTTGTTTTTCTATTGCATGACATTAGACTAAGTCTAATTGTTTTGTCATTTGCAATTTTATTCTTGTTGAATGGATCTCAACATATTTCTTTTCTTTTTCTCTCTTTTTTTTGAATCGGTTTATTGAATACCGATTGATATTTTCTTTAATGATCAAAATTTGTAATGCCTTGACAAAATTCATTCTTGCACACTTGGGTTTGAATTTTTGGTCCTTTTATAGGCTAGGAAAAATATAGAGGGCTTCAAAGAAAAATTAGGCTTAAAGGCTCAAAGTGGTTAATCCTAAGGGAAAATATTTTTGGGATTGGATTTCAAAAGAAGGCCAAAATTTTGGTTTTCTAAGTGCCTCGATCATATGCTCGATTTCGGGAATATGGCATGGTCTTGAATTGGTCCCAATTGCAAGTTCTAGTTTCCTTTAATCAAATTGATTCACACATCAAAGAAATCAAATGAGTAAAAATGACTCATGGCTCAAATCTCACAAGGTTGGATTGATTCATGTCATACAATATTCTCAAATTTAATCAAAGCTTAATTCTAACAATTTATTCAATCAAAATTTTCAACATGAAGATTTATTACCCAATAAGCTGATCGCATCATTAAATTTTTATGGCTCAAAACCTTAGAAATTCATGTCATGCATATTCTCAATTATATTATCCCAATTTAAAGGCTTGAAAATTTAATCACGAGCCTAAATTCAACATGTGAATTTAGAACAGGTTTATGCATACTTTTTGCTGGTTATTAAATTTAAAGCAGTAAAAAGGCACTGCTGACATACGGAGTATGTCAACAGCATATTTTTGGCCTGACAGTCACTTATTCATCTCGGACTGTCAGACATCTTTTCAAGAATAAAATTGTTTGCGGATCTCAAAGATCGAGTTTCATTCATGGAAAGCGATAAATTACATCATTTACAAGAGATTCTTATGCAGTTAGTATAAACCTGCACACAAAAGAAGAATTCCCTCATATGATGTTTACACTTAAATAAAATAAAGCTTTTTAGGATTCACTTTTCCTTCGGTCCTAGGGAAAGAAGATTCTGCTCCAGAAGATGAAGTTTGTCAAGTCACATCGTAAGCACCAGCCGTTGTGTTCTACCGGGTGTCCTTGCCCCCTTGGGCAGTAGTTCCGAATTACTTGGCCTCCAAATAGACCAGGGGTGTCCAGGTTATCTGCCAGCCATGAGATGGTGTTGGTGGCTGTGTAGGCCAGGACTGATCTATCAGTTGCCATTCTCTCTATCATCTTGATCCCTAGAAGAATTTGGCTCTCATCGTGCTTACTTAACAACATCAGTCCTCGCACGAAGATTGATGCTTTGTGATTATCCTCTATCCCTAGTCGCAACATCTCGCAGGCTTGCTCTTCATCCCCTCCTGTAAATGCTTCTATTGCCGGGACGATCTGAAGGTTGAAATTTTCTGCTTCTATGCATTTTTGCAGAAATCCTCCTTCTGCCTCCGAATACGTTGTTGCCACATTTTCACGGAGGAGAGTTCCAGTTCACATCGCTTGTAAACGATTGTGAGATCGCCTGCGTCCCTGAGCTTCGTGCAAGTTTCCCCACCTCTGAACACTTCCTTCATCTCATCCTCCCCGATTCGGGAGAGGATTTCTCCTAGCAGCTCTAGTGGCAGGTCCAGCAGCTGGGTCCCTCCGGGTACTGGGTCTGGGATGTTGTCCCTGAAAAGAGAGGGAGTCATGAATCCAATTTTATAATTTTCTCGGAAATCATTCAAGTTTGGAAACTAACATCCTCACATTTAGAGCTTTGCTCTAGATGTGAGATTATTAAATTTCCAACTTGAATTTTAATATAAAGCATAGGTAAAACAAAAATGGTCATAGACCAAAAATATTTTTAATGGGCTGTAGGGCCCAAAAACTTGATTTTCAAATTTTAAACAATCCAGAGGTGATTGTTGAAAGTGCAGTGGAATGGAATCGATGAATGTGCAGTTGGTGACGCGGCGGCTCGGAACTGCTCAACTTGAACTGTTTGGAAATGAGAAATGGGCAGTTCAAGTGATAAAAAATAAGGAGAAATCAATTTTTAATTTTATAAAGGTTGACCAGATTTGTTTAATAAAAGGTGGGATTTTGTGGTCCCAATTTTTGGAATTTTCTAAGTGATAACAGTCCACATGATGAGAAGAGACTGCTATTTTATTACACTAGCTTATGTTCCATTGGGAATAAAACAAGTTGGTCAATCTTTAAAAAGAAAGAACCCACTTACTATTTTGTTTTTTCAAAAGGTCACTTTTATTGGAAAGTGGTAAGCTCCCATTGGGTGCTTGTACCATGTTTTCAAAAACAAGCAAACATTTATTCCCAAAAGATTTTGTCATGCTGCCAATAGGTATGCCAGCAAGCATAAATCATTATTAACACAAAATTAAACCTCAACAAGGTTTGAACAAAAATACACACTCGAGCTTTTGTCAAGATCTTAGAAAAAAACTAACAACATCATGGTGCTCAAAATAACACCCTAATGCTCATTAGTTTGATTTCTCAGATTTTGGGTTTCAAAAATTTCAAACCCTAACAGTTCAGACATCAAGGTTCTTGGGGGTTTCAAAAATCAAAAGTTCCACAAGTTTAGAACCTTCTTAACAACATCACAAAATCAAACATCTACATCCCATATCATGCTCGGTCAACACAGGTAGTGTCAAAAGGGAAAATGAAACTTTTCCCCCACTCAAAACCGAGAGCAACAAGACCCAAAAATAAGAAAATAAGAAAGCAAACAAGGCACATTATGCTACTACAGGTTATTTACAAACATAAGACACTAAATACCAAACAAAATCGCAAAACAGGGGGGAACTCGAGAATGGGAAGGTCAAATGATACATCTTACTCCGATCTTCCCCTTGGGGGAGAAGGAGGCATTGGTCCCAAGTTTGGAAAGAGTCGGAAAAATCTTGCCATTGTATCCCCTGGTTTTGGTTCGAAAGAGTTGCGAAGAACTGTGCGTTCTTTCACAGGGAAGTGGGTTGGGAAAAGAGAGTGAAGAGTGGAAATGGGGAAGAAGAAGGGGTTGGGGTATTTATAGGCGGGAGAAATGCTGTTACGACGCTATACTTGTCCTACGACGCTATACTAGCGTCGTAGGATAGGTTCGGCGTCGTAACTGGAATAGAGGGAAAAAGTCAACCACGACGCTATACTATTGGTACGACGCTGGTGTAGCGTCGTAGTTCAGTGTAGCGTCGTAGGTCGGGAGTGAGATGAAGGGGTACTACGACGCTATCCATTTACATACGACGTTATACTAGGATAGCGTCGTAGTTAAGGACTGCGTCGTAACTGAGTTGACTCCCGTCGGCACTCAGATTTCGGAATTTTCAAAATTCTGCGGACTGGGCCCGAGTAGATGAAATTGGGCCTCAGTTGGTTTTATTTATTTTGGACTCAGAAAATTTTAGTCCAAAACATTTTTATGTTATGATGGGCTGAATTAATAAAATCATACTTGCATAAGATAGGTTGGATCAATTCCACTTGTATGGGAAAATTATTCCGAATTTTAAATTGCTTTAATTTCCGGAATTATTTTCTTAAATTCATGGAATCAATCCAACCAGGAACCTGGTTTTTCTGCTGTATATTTTTTTTCTGCTCCTTCTTTTTGGTGGTTCCATGGTTTCTGCAAGACAATTAAATTACCTATGTTAGATTTTCTCCAATTATCAACATCCTCACATTTAGAGTCTTAGTACTCTAAATGTTTAATTGACTTTTGGATACTTTCTGTTTTTGAATTAAAATAGTGCATCAATACATGAAATGAAAATTTTATAATTTTAATGTTGTTTTTATTGAATAAAAGCCGGGTCTGCCACTGCTTGGCTCTCTTTCTCCGGATCATAGTGTCCTATGTATTCCTTCAAACGTTGTCCATTTACCACTTGATTTCCCTTTTCAGTTCGGATCTTGACTGCACCGTTCTCAAACACCTCCAACACCTCATATGGCCCTTCCCATCTGGATCTTAGTTTTCCTGGGAACAGCTTCAACCTAGTATTAAACAACAAGACATTCTGGCCAACATAGAAGTGTTTAGGCTTAATCCGGCGATCGTGCAACTTCTGGGTCCGCTCTTTCTAAATCCTTGAGCTTTCATAAGCTTGCGCACGTATTTCCTCAATTTCATTGAGGTCCAACTTGCGTTTGCCCTGAGCAACTCTTGGATCAAAATTAAGCGTTTTATGGCCCAGTAAGCTTTATGCTCTAGTTCTACGGGCAGGTGACAGGCTTTCCCGAAGACAAGCCTATAAGGGGACATCCCGATGGGAGTCTTGAATGCAGTGCGGTATGCCCATAGAGCATCATTGAGCTTACGTGCCCAATCCTTACGGGTTATCCCAACCGTGGCTTCGAATATATGTTTGATCTCGCGATTCGATACCTCGACTTGTCCACTGGTTTGGGGATGGTAAGGCGTGCCTATCTTATGGAGGATTCCATTTTTACTCATTAAAGTTTCAAAAGCTTTATTAACAAAGTGTGTTCCTCCATCAGATATCACCACCCTAGGTATGCCAAATCTATTGAAAATGTTGCTCTTGAGAAACTTAACAACTTGGCTACCATCATTGGTTGGTAATGCGACTGCCTCGACCCATTTGGACACGTAATCGATAGCTACCAAGATATAGTAGTTTCCACTAGATGGTGGGAACGGTCCCATGAAGTCAATTGTAACACCCCAGTTTTTCGGACTCGCGGGTGTTACCGCCACACCTTCCAAATAAGACTCGATCTGACACATCGGGCTTATTCAGGAGATGCTAAGGCTAAAATGAGTATATCAATTATCCATTTCAAACAACCATGCTTAAAGATAACAAATATAATATTTCATTAAAATGAACATCGTTTCTCAAAGCAATATACAGTGTAGGGATAATAATCATTTTTGAGATTATACAAAAGATAACAAAATCACAACGCAGCGTTGTCAAAAGTCCGACATCTTCCAAAACTAATGAAAAGTTTTATGCAGAAAATATGCTGGTGTAGTGCTCCCTTCCCTGTCAGTCTTTAATCTTAACCTGGACGGAAAAAAAATGAAGAAAGAAGGATTATCAGCGACAGATTCGCTGGTAAGTTCCCTATACTCGGAGTCAACGAACAACTGAACAATTATAGACAGAACAAGGCTGCTTTCAAATCAATAAGCGGGAGCTCAACAATAGGGGCAACATAATAATGGTACTCTCAAATTAGCAACTAGTAAGTCAACAATATCAATATTAATTTCGGAAGAAACCCGAAATACTCAATAGGGCAAATGCCAAAATATGAATAACCATCTCAATGGTTGCATGCATGTTAGAGGGATTCAGAATGAGCCTCACAATACCGGTATCCTGACTAAATCTCGGGTCTCACCCGATCTCATTTAGATCAGGGGTCACTCTATACAGTATTTTCCAGCGCCTACTGAACACAGGCCGTCACACGACAGTCAACCTAAATCATGCTTGTTACATATTAATCAAAAGATAATTACCCTTTAAGGGTTCCCAAAGGCGAAAGAATCAACAACAAGTGGGCTTACCTCACCAGGTTCAACAAAGATTATCATTGAATTGGTTTCTCATAATATGCCATGAAACCCCTCAGCGGGATGGCTATAACCTATATTGCCGTACTTAGGGCATATATTCAAAGGGTTATTTATACAACGAGTTTCTACGTAAATCAAAGGCAATTGGAATGAAGTCAAAGGAAATACGCGACGGATGCAAATGCAGCAGGAATCAACAAGGCTAACAAATAAAACAATGATCAAGGAACGAACAAACGATAACGGATAACGTAGGCCAATAAGAAGCAATAAAAACCTACTACTAGTAGGGCAAGAACGAAAATAAATTGCCAACTACTAAAGCAGGAACAAAAATAAAGGCCTACGACTAAGGCAAGGACAAACCAAATAAATAAGGAAAGCGAATGAAGGAAAGCAATAAAGGAAACGAATAAAATAATACGGGCTAAAAAGCATAGGGAACTTAAAAGAAGAGTGTAGGAAACTTACACTACTGCAAAATTATAACTAACACCAATTCGTCTAGCAGAGCCTCAACGCCTTTCCCAGCTATTACTCTGCTACCAAAATTTAAACTAAGGTCCTCATTTTAAAAGAAAGACCGAGGCGAAGTAAAGGCATCACCCATAATAATAATAATAATAATAATAATAATAATAATAATAATAATAATAATAATAATTAACAATGCTTACTTATGCTCACTTTAGCAAGCTAGTAAGCTTGTAAAAATTAACAATGCTTACTTATGCTCACTTTAGCAAGCTAGTAAGCTTGTAAAAATTATTTTAAGTGCATATCTAGTGAGGCCACACATATATATAGATGTTTGAGTTGAAAGGAAATTTGAAGATGTCCGATGTGGGATACAGAAGTGCAACTACTACCATTTTCGTTCGATGTGGGAATACTATGTATTAGTCTCCAATTCTAATTGTTAAAAATAGCATGTCTACGTCACTCATGCATTTGATTTCTAAATTAATCTATACTTTTTTTTTTTGCCACGTATAACTAGTAATAGCCATAAAAATACTAGTAACAAATATTGTGTTTAAAAAGATACTAGTAATATATATATATATATATATATGATACTCATACTTTCTTTTATATTAAACAACAAAATAAAATTTTTAACAAAATGCAAAAATAACCTTTAGTAAAATAAAATAATTTTCCCAAAAATAATAATGAGGATATAATTCCATAATCATAATAATAATTGCGGATATAGTATAACAAAAATTCGGGGTGTTACAATTTACCCCACTTAAGAAATGACTTCGTCCCCGAAGTCAATATTTGTTCTCTAAACGTGAGGTAAGTAGTTACCAAAGTCAAATAAAATCGTACCATGATGAGAGCAACGTGGTAAATTTGGGTGAGGTCTTTATAAAGGAAACGAGGAGTTTAAAAACGCAAGATCACTCCAGTTTCAAAACACTTGTTTCCACACTTGTTCTACGAATCCATTCTTTTACCATTGGCATATTATGATCGAGGACTCCCCATTCCGCTTGGGCCCTTATGACCACAAGCCACAATATGATTGCAGCGGCCTCTATACAGACACACTCCGTAGCCCCAGATAACCCATACAGATACATCCAGGAGTATAGACACATACATCATTCAGTAATGATTGCAGCGGCCTCTATACAGACACACTCCGGAGCCCTAGATAACCCATACGGATACATCTAGGAGTATAGACACATACATCAATATGACGGCAGCGACCTCTATACAGACCCACTCTGAAGCCCCAGATAACCACACGGATACATCCGAGAGTATAGACACATACATCAATATGAGTGCAGCGGCTTCTATACAGACACACTTCGGAGCCCTAGATAACCCATACGGATACATCTAGGAGTATAGACGCATACATCATTCCAGAACAAAATGCCGTTTTGGCTACGGGAGGGGGTGGCCTAGCGGGCTCCACCAAGTGCACTTACCCTCAAGAAGATTATAACAAGGCGTCCTTCTCGATCTTTTAGCACAATGGTTTAAAAATTTCTTTTCTGAAAAAAAAATGATTTCCGATCATAGTTCAACCATTTCAAAGGAGAGTCATTTCGCAAAACACTATATCGCAGTTTACGCCAAAATCGATTTATAAAATACATGCACCATCCAATGAAATTTGGATTGAAGATGCCCAACACATAGAGGGAACAAATTTCATGTTTGCATTTTTATTTATTTATTTTTTTTAGATAAGGACCGAAAACAGTTCAAAATCGACATCTTTGTAGCATAGTGAACAAGTCATACTACAGCAAGATTGCAACAAGTCATTCTTCCATTTCAACAGTTTTTTTTCTTTCAAAAATACCAAATCATACTAAAAAAAATATTGATATTTTACATCACTATATAACATGTAGATGACCATTTTCTCATAAGAAACCTTTTTAATCTGACCATTGCAACTCATCCCAAAATGGGATCTCAGCAAATCCTAATTAACTTCTAATTTACTAACAGTGAACAATCGATCAACGGTGGATCAAAAATTCATAACTTATTCATAAGTTGATCAAAAATCACCAAATTTGACAGGGATACTCTTACATGATTTTGAACATTTCTTATGAAGGAACGTTCGGCGGAAAATAAAGTCATCACAGTAAAAAAAGGATCTATACTCTCTTCTTCTTCCCAGACTTCGTGTTGCGCTGTCAATTCCTAGACTTCGTGTTGCAGTTCCGTGTTCTCGGAATAGAAATAGTCATGGCTACTATCATTTGGCACGAATCATTTAGGGAGGTCAATTTCTACAATATTAAAATACTAAGTATAGATCCACCTACCCAAATAACCCAATATCGTGCATTGCAACTTATACAAAATTTGAAAATATAGAATGCCTAGGAAGATGTCGTGGTTTAAAAATTCTTTTCTAGAAATGACTTTAGAAAAATAATTGAATTCTCTGATACCACTCTGTAACACCCCGGTTTTTCGGACTCGCGGGTGTTACCACCACACCTTCCAAATAAGACTCGATCTGACACATCGGGCTTATTCAGGAGATGCTAAGGCTAAAATGAGTATATCAATTATCCATTTCAAACAACCATGCTTAAAGATAACAAATATAATATTTCATTAAAATGAACATTGTTTCTCAAAGCAATATACAGTGTAGGGATAATAATCATTTTTGAGATTATACAAAAGATAACAAAATCACAACGCAGCGTTGTCAAAAGTCCGACATCTTCCAAAACTAATGAAAAGTTTTATGCAGAAAATATGCTGGTGTAGTGCTCCCTTCCCTGTCAGTCTTTAATCTTAACCTGGACGGAAAAAAAATGAAGAAAGAAGGATTATCAGCGACAGATTCGCTGGTAAGTTCCCTATACTCGGAGCCAACGAACAACTGAACAATTATAGACAGAACAAGGCTGCTTTCAAATCAATAAGCGGGAGCTCAACAATAGGGGCAACATAATAATGGTACTCTCAAATTAGCAACTAGTAAGTCAACAATATCAATATTAATTTCGGAAGAAACCCGAAATACTCAATAGGGCAAATGCCAAAATATGAATAACCATCTCAATGGTTGCATGCATGTTAGAGGGATTCAGAATGAGCCTCACAATACCGGTATCCTGACTAAATCTCGGGTCTCACCCGATCTCATTTAGATCAGGGGTCACTCTATACAGTATTTTCCAGCGCCTACTGAACACAGGCCGCCACACGACAGTCAACCTAAATCATGCTTGTTACATATTAATCAATAGATAATTACCCTTTAAGGGTTCCCAAAGGCGAAAGAATCAACAACAAGTGGGCTTACCTCACCAGGTTCAACAAAGATTATCAATGAATTGGTTTCTCATAATATGCCATGAAACCCCTCAGCGGGATGGCTATAACCTATATTGCCGTACTTAGGGCATATATTCAAAGGGTTATTTATACAACGAGTTTCTACGTAAATCAAAGGCAATTGGAATGAAGTCAAAGGAAATACGCGACGGATGCAAATGCAGCAGGAATCAACAAGGCTAACAAATAAAACAATGATCAAGGAACGAACAAACGATAACGGATAACGTAGGCCAATAAGAAGCAATAAAAACCTACTACTAGTAGGGCAAGAACGAAAAACTACTAAAGCAGGAACAAAAATAAAGGCCTACGACTAAGGCAAGGACAAACCAAATAAATAAGGAAAGCGAATAAAGGAAAGCAATAAAGGAAACGAATAAAATAATACGGGCTAAAAAGCATAGGGAACTTAAAAGAAGAGTGTAGGAAACTTACACTACCGCAAAATTATAACTAACACCAATTCGTCTAGCAGAGCCTCAACGCCTTTCCCAGCTATTACTCTGCTACCAAAATTTAAACTAAGGTCCTCATGTTAAAAGAAAGACCGAGGCGACGTAAAGGCATCACCCATAATAATAATAATAATAATAATAATAATAATAATAATAATAATAATAATAATAATAATAATTAACAATGCTTACTTATGCTCACTTTAGCAAGCTAGTAAGCTTGTAAAAATTATTTTAAGTGCATATCTAGTGAGGCCACACATATATATAGATGTTTGAGTGGAAAGGAAATTTGAAGATGTCCGATGTGCGATACAGAAGTGCAACTACTACCATTTTCGTTCGATGTGGGAATACTATGTATTAGTCTCCAATTCTAATTGTTAAAAATAGCATGTCTACGTCACTCATGCATTTGATTTCTAAATTAATCTATACTTTTTTTTTTGCCACGTATAACTAGTAATAGCCATAAAAATACTAGTAACAAATATTGTGTTTAAAAAGATACTAGTAATATATATATATATATATATATGATACTCATACTTTCTTTTATATTAAACAACAAAATAAAATTTTTAACAAAATGCAAAAATAACCTTTAGTAAAATAAAATAATTTTCCCAAAAATAATAATGAGGATATAATTCCATAATCATAATAATAATTGCGGATATAGTATAACAAAAATTCGGGGTGTTACATCAATGCCCCACACATCGAAGATCTCAAGTGCGAGAATCCCCTTTTGAGGCATCTCATCCCTCTTGGAAATGTTTCCTAATCTTTGGCACATGTCGCAAGCTCTCACAAATGTCATGCAATCCTCATAGATGTGAGGCCAGTAGAATCCACACTCGAGGACTTTATGGGCCGTTCGAGTGTGGTCGTGGTGACCTCCGTACTCTAATTCATGGCATTTTTTGACAATTTGATAAGCTTCATGCTCAGTTACACATCGCCTGATTATCGAATCAGCGCAGTGTCTGAAGAGATAGGGTTCTTCCCAGAAGTAATTCAATACATCTCGGTTGAACTTATTCTTGCGATGATTGCTTGAAAAAGGTGGGGTTATTCCGCATGCCAAGAAGTTAGCAATGCCGGAGAACCATGGACACGCTTGATCATGCAAATGCAGAGCGAACAACTGTTCATCCGGAAACTCTTCATTAACGGCTTTGTCATTTTTATCATTTTCTAATCGAGATAAGTGATCAGCAGCACCATTATCTCGACCTCGCCTATCTTTTATTACAATGTCAAACTCCTGCAACAACATCAACCACCTGATTAAACGAGGCTTTGCATCTTGCTTGCTAAACAAGTATCTGAGTGCACTATGGTCAGTGTACACTACAGTCTTTGTCCCGATCAGATATTGTCTGAACTTATCAAATGCAAAGACTACAGCATACATCTCTTTTTCTGTAGTGGTGTAGTTTACTTGGGCTTCATTCAAGGCATGACTTGCGTAATGAATTACGCAATGTCTCCCATCCTTATGTTGCCCTAAAACTGCACCTACCGCAAGACCACTTGCATCATACATTACCTCGAATGGCAGTGACCAATCGGGTGGTTGCACAATTGGAGCAGAAGCTAACATTGTTTTGAGCGTGTCAAAGGCTTGGACACACGCTTCACTTATTACAAAAGGATTTTCTTTACAAAGAAGGTTAGTGAGCGGCTTGGCAATTTTAGAGAAATCCTTAATGAATCTCCGGTAAAAATCGGCATGCCCTAAGAAGCTTCTAACCGATTTAATAGAGTCAGGGAGAGGAAGATTAGAAATGACAGAGACCTTAGCTGGATCAACCTCAATGCCTGCTTTTGAGATGCGATGACCTAACACTATTCCCTCGGTAACCATGAAATGACATTTCTCCCAATTGAGTACTAGGTTAGTTTCTTTGCATCTCTTTAAAATCTTAGCAAGATTGGTCAGACATTCTTCAAATGTATCTCCATATACAGAAAAGTCATCCATGAAGACCTCAATGCATTTTTCGATAAATTCGGAAAATATAGACATCATGCAACGTTGAAAAGTAGCAGGTGCATTGCAAAGACCGAATGGCATGCGCCTATAGGCAAAAGTACCATAATGGCAAGTAAAAGTTGTTTTTTCATGGTCTTCACTGGCGATCAATATTTTATTATAACCTGAATAACCATCTAAAAAGCAATAAAACTCCCTTCCCGCCAACCGTTCCAACATTTGATCGATGAAAGGTAAAGGGAAATGGTCCTTGCGAGTGACTTCGTTCAACTTCCGGTAGTCTATGCAGACTCTCCATCCGGTGACCGGCCGTGTGGCAATTTCCTCCCCTTGTTCATTCTTGGTTATGCACATCCCACCCCGCTTGGGAACAACCTGCATAGGACTGACCCATTTGCTGTCAGAAATTGGGTATATAATACTGGCATCTAACAGCTTGATCACTTCCTTTCTTACCACTTCTTGCATGGGTGGGTTCAATCTTTGTTGGGGCTGGCGCGAAGGCTTGAAATTTTATTCCATTAAAATCCTGTGCATACAAACAGAAGAGCTTATTCCTTTGATATCAGAAATGGTCCAACCGATTGTACGCACATGATTTTTGAGCACTCCCACCAGAGCATTTTCTTGATCTTGTGTTAGCTTAGCTGACACAATTACCGGTAATTTTTTATGTTCTGCGAGAAACGCATACTTAAGATGTTCCGGTAAAACTTTTAGTTCAAGCTCTGGTGGGCATTCCACTGAAGGAAGTAATTTGCGAGAATTAGATGGGGAAAATTCAGATTTACCTGTCGGATCCTGCATCAGTACAGGATCCGCCTCCTCTTGGTTGGCGTCGTCATGGAACTCGGCGCCGTCAAATTCCTCCAAATCCCCAGTTTCGGGATCGGCGAAATGGACGGCGCTGCAGTCTTCGTGCTCCTCGCCAGCAGGCTTCAGTACCTGCTTTGAATAGTCATCATCCATCATCATTACAATCTCATTGTCAGAGTCTAGCTCTCTCTCTCTCCTACAGTCTATTACATCAAATGTGGAACAAGTTCCCTCATGCGGAAACCTCTGCAGCTTGCCCATGTTGAAATTCAGCTCTTCTTCTCCAACACGGAGCTTGATTTGATTTGAACGTGCGTCTATCAGTGCACCGCCTGTTGAAAGGAAGGGGCGGCCTAGGATCAGAGGCATTTCATAGTCTTCCTCTATATCAAGAATGATGAAATCGACAGGAAAGAGTATTCCTCCCGTCTTGACGATCACATCCTTCAGTATCCCAATGGGATGAGTGATTGACCGGTCTGCCAGTTGTAGTTTCATTGTAACCGGCTCAATTACTCCCAAGTGAAGACATTTTTCCATGGCGAGTGGCATAACGTTGATGCTCGACCCCAAGTCGCATTGTCCCTTTCCGACACTTGTCTTTCCGATGTGGACTGGCAGTGTGATACAGCCTGGGTCCTCCTTCTTCTCGGGTAGCACTCTTTGAATTATGGCACTGCAGCTGCTGTTTACAACCACCACTTCATCCTGGTCGAATTTCCTTTTTCCTGAAATCATTTCTTTAAGAAATTTAGCATAGACGGGCATTTCTGAAATCATTTCGACCAAGGGAATAGTGATCTCAACATCTTTCAATCTTTCCAGAAATTTCTTGAATTTAAGATCCTGTTCCTTATTTTTAAGACGCGCAGGGTATGGCACCCTTGGCATATACTTATTATCATCTAAATGTTTTTGCGGTGAAGGGTCAAAAATTGTACCTTCACCTTTACCATTTTTAGCCTCGTCTTCTGCAGCTTCAGTCTGCAAATTGGCTGTTTCTCTTTCTGCATCATCTGCTTCTTCATCAGCAGCATTGTCCTTCCCAGATTCATTTCCTTTTTCCACATTACCCTTTCCTTACGGTCCAGCCAATGTCTTTCCAGATTTCAAAGTTATTGCCTTGCACTGTGGATTTTTCTCTGCTGCGCTTGGCAATGCTCCTTTGTCCCGTTTTTGCAATTCACTGGCCATTTGAGTCACCTGGGTCTCCACATTTCTGATGGAGGCCTGCAACTGTGTGTTAATCTCCTTCTGACTTGTGATAAAATCAGTCATCAAATTCTCCAGCCTTGATGGGGGCTTTTGGTTCTGATTCTGATTCTGGTTCCATTGGCCCTGATTAGGTATGAACCGTGGCTGGGGTTGGAAGTTCTGGAAGTTTTGGCTAGGCTGCCGGAAATTTTGGTGGGGTCTTTGTTGGATTTGAGGCTGAAAGTTTTGGTTTTGATTTTGAAAATTTTGTCCTCTGTTCTGATTAAATCCTTGATTCTGCTGAGGGTTGAACTGTTGTGGCTTGTTCAGAAGGTGGGAATTGAGGGCACTATTGTTGGAATATGACAGATTCGGATGTCTGTTTGGGAAAGCTCCTGCAAAATTACAGCTTTCAGATACGACCTGTTCACATGTGTCAGTTGTATGAGCACCCTGGCACAGTCCACAAATCATATCTGTTTGCTGTCCTTGAGCAGAGCTGCCGGCCCCTTGGTTTACAGACAGTGCCGCCACTTGCTCTTGCAGCTTCTCAATATCTGTCTTCTCCGCTGTACCTACAGCACAAAGTCCACGGGGAGGGGTATCATTAGTGCTCTCATCATTCAATCCGGACCTATTCACACTCATTGTTTCAATTTTGGCCCATGCTTGATCCATGGGCATGTGCAACAAGTGTTGCCCTCCCGCGGCATCTAACATATGCTTCCATGCGTGTGTCAGCCCATTGTAGAACTTTCTCAACTGTTCCCATCCCTGAAAACCGTGCTGAGGACATTTCCTCAACAGATTCATAAACCTCTCTTTTGCATCATACAACGATTCTTCAGGCCTCATCTTAAACTCAGAGATCTTCGACCTTCCTTCATCTACGTTCCATTCCGGGAAGTATTTCACCAAGAAATTCCTTACAATATCCTCCCATGTGCTCCTTTGGTTTACTGGTAATGATTTATACCAGGTTTTTGCTCCACTACACAATGAGAACGGGAACAACATCATCCTAATGGTGTTCTGAGAAACGCCCTGATTCTTGATCGTGTTGCAGAGTTCCAAGAATGTCGCCAAGTGATCATGCGGATCTTCATGATTGGCCCCTGCAAATTGGCTATTCTGCACCAGGTTGATCAAAGCAGGCTTGAGTTCAAAGTTCCTGGCTACAATTGGTGCTCTGCCTGGCACGTTCAAGTATGGTTCTATGATTGGTTGCATGTAATCAGCAGCAGCAGGCTGCTGATTGTTTCCTGGGCCTCCTTGATATTGTCCCTGATATTGTCCTTGATATTGGTCATGTGGGTTGAAGTTCTGGTTGGGATAGAAATTTCTCGGATCATTGTGATCTTGCGTGTTTGGATTATACTGGTTTGGATTGAACTGGTTGGGATTCTGATACTGCTGATTCTGAAAGTTATGGTCATTTTGGAAATTTTGGTTATTGGGGTTGTTTTGGGGATTTTGGTGGTTTGGTGGAGGCACTTCGAAGGGTTGTTGCTCGAGATTTGGTGGGTTTCCTCCTCCTTGTATGATCTGAGGATGGGGATCCTCCAAGTTCTCGTCATCAACGTCTTCTGGGTCCTCTTGGATATTTTTGGAGTGGTGGGTTAGGTGGTATGTTTGGGGGAATGCCGTGGTTATCAGCCATGTCTGAGATGTCACTTCTTGTGCTTGGAGAGAGTAGTGCTTGCCTTTCCCGTTCTTTCCTTTGCTTAGCTTCTGCCCTCTGACGACGAGCTGTTTTCTCGATTTCTGCGTTGAACGGGATCTCGGCTGGGGTCTCATTTCTCTTTTGCATAGAACAACGGTCTCAGCTATGACAGTACCTGCATATTCCCCAGGTTAGAATTGGTTTGATCATGTATACATATTTATAGATATAAGCTAACTATGAGCAATCAGGAATGTAGTTCTATAATAAAACGGCGCTGCATCCTCCCCGGCAACGGCGCCATGAAACTTTTGACAAGTTTCATTAACACGAGTATTCTTATAAAATATATCAAGTTTGAATTTATTAAATGAAAAGAGTTATGATCCATGGGAAAGGGGTTTAAGGATATATTCCTCTTTTTATTACTCATGTGGGAAACTTTGATTTCAAATGGCGCGAAGAAAATCCCCAACCATGAAACTTTTGACAACTTCCCACTATATGAGTATTTTCTGAAAATAAGTCATCCTGGTTTTCGATTTTATTTAATGAAACCAATTTATGAAGATGGAGTTGGGATTAGGGATATATTTATAGGTTGTCACGTTTTTAATACTCGTGTTAAGAAACTGTGCCCCCGAAAGCGCACGGTGTCAAAAATTGCAGTAATTTATAGTAAGACCGGATCGTTCACTGGAGGATGTGCGATAGAAGCAGGTCTCACGTCGTTTTACTAGATTTTCCACTCGTATTGCTCAAATCAGTTTTGAAGTTGGACTAACAACTACATGACTGAATTTAATCTATATTATGAAAGCAGTTAAATAAGCTGAAGAACATGCTAATATTAAATCTAAAAAGCAGATGGAAATAATTCCACAAAAACAATGAAAGCTGCAAATCTATGCTATAGTATCTATGAAGCTGATTCAACATGATGATAGAAAGGACATGGAGAAAAGAATAAAGATTGGACAAGGTTTAGAGAAAACATAATTAAACTTCCATTTTTATACACAGATCTTTGCTTGGGATAATCCTGTCAGAAAGCTAATTCTCATGCTCTCAGCACCATGTTCCCTTTAACAGACAGGTACTTACAGTGTGAGTTTACATGTTCTTAAGACCACAAGTTCTAAGATACCACAGGTTCATAACTGCCCCGGCCAGGGTATGATATTTCATCTGTGGTGGCCAAGCAACACCTGTCAAGTCATTAGTTGAATTGCCAAGTACTGCTATCATTCCTCTGCGTCACACCCAAAGTTTCTAATCAAACCCTAAACTATCCCTTAACTCTCAGTCCTAGTAGCAGTTGGAAGATCTAGAGATACATCCGAGTGACCTCTACGAAAGCGATTAAAAGAAAGCAGTAAAGAAATCATTTAAAATCCTATCACTCGGAAGTTTCAAAAGCTTCGTACTGGTAGTAAAAGAAAGCCCCCAGTCAGGATGACCGGACGTGGATCAAGAATTCCCGAATCTCGGTGAACCGCTCGCAGTGTTCACTTCCTTTCGGGTGGTTATGAGATACAAACTAATGAAACGAACTAATAGGTTAGTTCGTTCCAGATGCACTCACTCAGGACTCAAAAATAGGCTTTGGCAGAAGAGGATAGCAGTTGAAAGGAACTCAACCCTATCTTTGAAAATAACCAAGGCCTACGTATTGTTCCTCTAGAATTATCTATCACACTGTATTTGAATCCAAGTGGATCCCATCTCGGTGTGATAGTTAAGACTAAATTCCCAACACGTAGCAATTTCGGAAAATAATCGATGTGAAAACCATTCCCTGAACAGGTACTAGACTCTCAATAAGAACACAGACCCTTTCGGTCTAGAAGAGACCTGATCGCTGACTCTGCTTCTAATTTCCCAAAAATTAACCCTTGACAGAATATGAACTAGACATAACTGAGGAATTTATCCCTTACTCAGATCCGGATTTTATAAATGAATTTTTGTTGGAAGTTTAATATGCGGTATCTATTTTAAATCCAGACTTCTAATGTCCAAGGGAAGGATCCCAAAATATTATGGACCACAGTAGCTACATAATAATATCATGCATAAAGATATATGGAAGTGTAAAATTAATCAACCCAAAATATAATGGTGGGTTTAGACAGAACGCGTGACACAGAATGAGGTGGCCGTGAGGCCAAAGGGTGGCAGAGTAATTAGGTGGAATGCAAACATCTGCTTTCCAACTTCCCAACCACTCGGATGGAGTGAATTTAGACAGCAGAAGCCCTAAAATGGTAGTGTCGCTACCAGTTGGGTGCGAATTCTGACAAAAACCTACATACTTCCTTTCAGCAATATTTATTAGCTAATATTGACAGATATTAACCAACTTATATTACAGATTGGAATTTGGGTTTGGAAATTAAGATAAAGAGAATAAAACTGTATTTGGACAGTAATTAACCGAGTGGCTACTTTATTTCCCGGTGAAAGGACCGTTCGCCTGACCTCGTTAGTTATTATCCAAACCATGCAAAATAACAAACAGTAATTAATATACAGATTACGGGCTACTTCATTTCTCGGTAGAGGGGACCGTTCGTCGACATTATTCTATAATATCCCTCACTGTTCGTTCATACATCACGAGAAAGGATAAAATAAAATAGAAATAAAGACAGTACCTTGTATGAGAGACATTGGTTTCTCATGCAAGGTTATGGAATCAATCCATAATTAATGTCTTAAATAATCCTTCACACCATAATTAATTACAGTCCGGATTATCTACTTAAGGCATTAAGGTTTTGTTTATAGAAAAATACTTTAGGGGGAATTGAACAAAGATCCTTCAATCAAGGTAATTATCGATCTCAATCATTGCTAATTATGATCTTTAATTATTGACAAGGGTTCAATTAATTAATGAAGAAACTGGAGAAATGGAAAATCTGGCAGAATTGCCAGTTACGACGCTACATAGATGTTACGACGCTATCCTAAGACAGCGCCGTGGGGATAGCATCGTCATGGATAGGTGACAGAGGTAAAAATCTTGGTGTTTAAAGAGTTTATGCACGACGCTAAACATGATTACGACGCTATCCTAAGGTAACGTCGTAGTGTTGATGTCGTACATGGGGGTTTAGAATTGAGATGCTACGACGCTATGCATGTCCTACGACGTTAAACGTGGTTTACGTCGTAAGGTCTAGCGTCGTAGTGAGGAGAGATGGTTTTTAAAGAGAAAGAAGTACTACGACGCTATACACTAAATTACGATGCTATCCTAGGATAGTGTCGTAGGTGTAGCGTCGTAGGTGGATTTTCTGAAGAATTAGAAAAAGGGGAGGTTACGACGTTATGCACTAAATTACGACGCTATCCTAGGATAATGTCGTGGTCATAGCGTCGTAAATGGGGTTTTTAATAAAAATGAAGAGTTTTGGGGTCCTACGACCCTAGACAAACATTACGACACTATGCGAGGATAGCGTCGTAGGTCTAGTGCCATAGGGCAAAATTTTGTTCACATTCTGAAGTAACTACGACGTCAAACTCTGCCCTACGTCGCCATCAGTGGATAGCGTCGTAGGGCGGTTAGCGTCGTAGCTAACTCAGTTCGTGTTGTTGGTCGGGTAATGCAATCTTTACGATTGCAAACCCTGTTTTCAAGTTCATGGTTCATCAATGCAAGAACAGTAATGAAATAAGAGGAAAACATTAGCCGAAATGCATAAAAACAAGATAAAGTAAGCTAAAAGCACACACCCATGAACCACAAACCCAAATAAGGGTTTTCAACCATAAAAACATGCATAAGAACCAACAAAACAACAAGAAAAAAAGAAAGAAGACAAAAAACCCATTTGTAAAAGAAAATAAAATGACCAAATGGTCATTAAACCAAAAATAAAGCAAGTAAATCCATGGAATCATTTCCATTTTATGTTTTTGGGACTCTTTGAAGCCTAACTTCCCATTTTTCATAACATGGTTTGATAATACCCATCATTTGGGCATTTCAAACCTAAATAAGAGTTTAACAAAACTGAGAATAAAGGAAAACAGTGGCTATCCTACTGGAAACTCCAAAGTAACACTAACCTAAGCATTAATTTAAACTAAACTAGGTGCACAAAATAAATAATACATAAAAATAAAACTAACTACTCTAACTAACCTACACTATTCTCAAGAACTCCAGCTGCCTCCAAGTGTAGGGAATGTATGAAGTTACAAGACACTCTTTGTCTCTAAATGGACAGCCTACGACGCTATGCTCCATTACGTCGCTACACTTGATCTACGACGCTATGCTCGGCGTCGTAGTTCTTCCTTCAGAGTCCTGTCTCCATTTCTGCCTACGACGCTATGCCCGACTACGACGCTATACATGCTCAGCGTCGTAGTTGTGGCTAGCGTCGTAATTTCCTGAAAATATCGAATTTTTGTGGGTTTTCATTTCTTTTCCCATCTTTTTGTTTCATTTTTCTTTTCTTTTCTTTTTCTCATGTTTTTGGATTTTTCTAGCATAAATGTGTAATAAAATTACATATTTATGCATTTTTCATACCAGCTCAATATTTTACAAATATGCATAAATCAGTCTAATTCTACTGCTTTCTTATTTAATATAAGACCGGAATGCGATCAAATGCCCGTTTCAGACACGGAAATGGATTGAAAATAATGGACATTTCTGGCCATTATCAGCAAGCTAGAAAGATCGACAGCTTGTTCATTTCCACCAGCATTCAAATCCTCATTTTCTCCTAACTGCTCATCTCCTCTTCCATCCACACTCCTAGAAAGATTGGCAGTTGGTTCATCTTCCACTTCTTTTCCACCCCTCCTTTTCTTCTTTAGCTGAGAAACAAAAGTACTAATTCAATCGTCATTTTCCACATTTTCCACAGTCCTTTTCACAGCCCTCGATTTCTTCTTGAAGTCAATATCTAGATACTTTGCATTAGGGAAAACCTTCCAAATATCAACCATCTCCAAGTATCGATCCTTTTTACATGTAAATCCAACCAAATGAAGCTCTTCACGCTCATAGTAATCAAAAAACATGTTCTGAAAAAAACAAAAACAAACAAGAAACATAATCAATAAACAACGACCATAATCAACAATATAAATCACATAACAAAGTATAAATCGCATAACAAACACAAATTTAAAATTACCATTAAGCAAAACAGGTCTCCACAGGGGCGTGCTTGAGCACTGGTTCCCTTATCCAATTTTGCCTTATACTCATTCAGAGATTTGATCAGAAATTGTCTAATATGAAGACACCAATTGTACCTTAAAACTTCATCCGGAGATCTAAGAAACTGAAGATACCTTTTGTTTACAACCCTCACTGAGTTAGGAGTAAAGACTTTCTGCATAGCAAACAATACATACATCCTCCAGTAGTCATCCAATGGAATTTCCATATTCTCCTTATTCTCTAAAATACTTCTAAGATCCTTAACAGGTATTCGATTAGGCTCCTTCTTATTCTTAATAAGAGAATACTTGTCACAAAATTTATCAGCAAAATCATAACCAATCTCATTATTCTTCAAATCTATTATAAGTTTATCGACTCCCCATGGCAAACCATATACTTTATGAATATCTTCATCTGAAAACCTCCATCGACGGTTTTTATCAATAATAAAACATTCTTCCTGAATGCTCCACTGATTGATGAGAGTTATCACAGGATCAACCTTAAGCATGCACATATTAAACATAAGAAGACAATTGAAGCAACTTTGATGAATAAACTCTTTCCTCCCATCTCCGTCACTCTCGTTCAGGATTTCATTTAACAAACAAACGCTAGAGGGAACGCAACAGACCCGAGTATGAACTTTTTCAGCCATTCTTCAGAAGAATCACCGTTCACCGTTTAACTGATCAGAAAAGAATCACCGTTCGCTGTAGACGCTCAGAGAATCACTAAATCGCTGAAAAAACCTAGAGAAAAGTATCGACAGTGATAAATTAAAAATGGTGGTTAAATTTTTATTGAATACTACACGGTGAATTCTAGACGGTTATTTTTTATTAATTACTAGATGGTTATATTTTATTAACTCATTTTCATCGCTGAATTGCCTTAGTTACGCGAATTCTGAAACATTGTAAAAATTTTATTAACTACTACGCGGTTATTTTTTATTAACTAATCTCCATCGCTGAATTGCATTATGATCATCGCTTTCGTCTATTAGAATTCATCGCTGAATTGCATTAGTTACGCGAATTCTGAAACATTGTAAAATTTTTATTAAATACTACACGGTTATCTTTTATTAACTAATTTCCATCGCTGAATTGCATAATGACCATCGCTTTCGTATATAAGAAATCATCGCTGAATTGCATTAGTTAGCACTGAAGAATTCAAAAGTCAATAACAAAATTTGTAATTCCTTTCACGAATCCTTTGAATAAAGAAACTATGCTCACAACTTGCAATGCAATTTATACAGTTCATGTCATTTCTAAAAAATAAAAATCTTCATTTCTGCATCCGTTTACGATGTTCTAACTCTTTCTTTTTCCGAACAGCTTCAGAAATAGAGATCATTCTCTTGTTCGATTTCTTCCGCCCTTTACACGTTTCTCTTTCCCTTAAATACAAATTTGAGTAATCTGATGTACTTCCAATCTCTGCAAAAAAACAAAAAGATTAAGAAACACTATTTTCAAAAAAGCAAAAACATAAACATGTCTTTGATTAGCAATTACCCGACTCTTTGTTAATATCAATATTGTCATACTTTGTTTTCATCAATGTCTCAAAATCATTTATAAATGATTCACAAGCATCCTCATTTCGTGACAAAACAATTGCTGACTTAAAAAACAAGCCACACAATTTCCGGTATCTAGATGCTGCATTAACCACATTTGTTTCTTTTCCAACACCGACATCAACATAACAGAGATCAGATTTTGCATTCCTTGACCACCGCTGCAAAATATATTTATCTGGAATAGTATGAAACACTTTTGCTCCACTTCCTGAAAGAACATCCATCACCCTCAAAGCATGACAACATAAAATCCCCATATTCTCAAACATATTGCAAGTGCATCCAATTGTACCATCATCCATGTTAACATTGACATGATCACCAATCAACTTTGAATCTGCATCTTCTCTCTTGCAAACACGATAAATTAATGCATCTGGTTGAAGCTCAACCACATACCCAAATGACAAATCATACTTATTGTTGAAAATATTGAACACATTTGGTGTATACTTTTCAGCTATATATTTCAATAGTGGATTCATAATAAACCTCGCAGAAACTTGTCTATCATCTGCCTTAAAATCTTCCATCCGTTCATTATCCCTCCTTGACTCCACAACCCTTTCAAAATGTGCAAAGAACTCAACATAGTTATCAACTGGCCTTAAGAACCTGTGAAATGTCAACACAATATGGGAATGTGAAAATTAAATTCTCAACTAAAAAAAGCAAACACACATCGCTGAAATAAATATCACCCTATCGCTGATAACAACAGTTGAACCTCGCTGAAAATAACTAATCAAATATCACTGGAAAATGAAATTTATTCATACCGTTTCACAACTGAGTTAAAAGATTCACTTAGCTGAGTAGTCCTCATTCCTGCAGTAAAATGATTTTTAACCCAAGCAGCGGACCATTGCGTTCTCAAATTATAAGTAGTCGACAACCACCTATGTTCAGACTGTGAGAAACAAGTTGATAGCATGTATTCCCATTCCACCTCAAATTCCATCTCTATCCTCACATCACATACCAAATGATGAAATAGCTTATCAAACCTAAAAAAATGAGTTCAACATGTACATATCAATATCCAATCGAAAAAACAATTGAAAGTAAAAATAACTAAATATTTACCTTGGTGTGTACAGTTGGTTCAAATTTTTTTTTTTCGCATTTTCTATAATGTGCCAACTACATAAAGCATGATAGGTATTAGGCAAAATTTTCCTAATTGCCGGTGCCATCGCACAATCTTGATCTGTGAAAATCGTTTGAGGTGCCTTATCCCCCATACACTTCAAAAATGTTTTAAATAGCCACTCAAATGATCTTTGAGTTTCATCAAGCATCAATGCAGCTCCAAAAATAGAAGTCTGTCGGTGATGATTGAATCCAACAAAAACAGCTAATGGTCTGTAATTTTTATTTGTCCGATACGTTGTATCAAAGGTCACACTATCACCAAAAGTTTGATAATCCATCCTCATTTCAGCATCTGGCCAAAAGATATTTGTAATTCTCTCATCATCATCCAGATCATACTCATAGAAGAAAAATGGATTACTGACACATTTCTCAGAGAAATACTTCAATACAACACCAGCATCCCCTACTTTTAAATTTCTTTGCTGCCTTCTAACAAGTGCATTCTTCAAATCATCCTTTAAAAATCCTACAAGTCCACTACCTCCAGCACCCATACTCAACAAGTCATATGATGACTTCAACGACAATCCAACTTCTTCATGTATACCAGCAACAACACTGTATAACTCATCAACTCTTCTATTTGATTTCAACATATGCTTCCTTGATGGTCCATGGAGAGCATGATTATGATCACCACAGAAAAACACAACTCTATGAACTTTTTCATCAGTTTTATAATGTAACCTCACCTTTGCTTCACAACCAGTTCGGGTTTCATCACTCCTACGAAATTTCAGACTCTTAGAACGACAAGATGAATCACTATCCAACAAACAACCACGACGAAATCCTTCCTTATTGCATGCATATTGTAAATAGAACAATCTATCAACTTCATGTGGCTTCGGTCTCTCATACATTTTTCTTACCGAGAAACCTAAACTATGAGCATAATCACAATAAAAACTAAACGCATCATCAGCTGTAACAAAACTTAACTCACTCCAATTTATATTATCTGTGAAGAAATAAACACAGAATTCCCTTTAAAATAATGAATATATGTAGCTGACATAAACCTATCGCTTAAAATGCTTAATGTTCATCGCTGAAAACAATACACAACCATCGCTTAAAATGCTAAGCATGCATCGCTGAAAATTTGATGGTTCTGTCCCTCATAATCACATGTACAAACGTTTAACGCTTAAATGAACGTATACATATGAAACTTCAGAAAACACAAAAAAAGATAAACATATCATAGAAGAACTCAGAACACAGAAACATACATAAAATCACACACGACAATCTATCACCATCGCTGAAAATGCTTAATATCCATCGCTGAAAACAATTATCCACCATCGCTTAAAATGCTTAAAGTACATCGCTGAAAATCACATGTACAACGTTTGTCGCTTAAATGAATGTAAAGATATGAAACTTCAGAAAACTCAGAAAAAGAGAAACATATCACAACAGAACTCGGAACTCATAAACACACATAAAATCAAAAACGACGATCTGCGATAAAACTACTCAAAATCCGAATATTCTAAAACATACCATTGAACGCATAACTCGAATCTGAAAACGTTGCCGACGCATTCAACGACATGCTAATCGCATCCATAATTGCCAGCAACTTCCTCACACCGCCGCAACACGTAGAGAGCAAACAAAAAAACAGAAAAAAATTCGGAAACACGAAGAAGACGACGTTCAACGGCGTAAAATAAGGCAAATATAAGAAAATACTTTTCTACCCTTAGAGTTAATCTCAATCGTCGATTTTTAAAGACAATCAACGGTTGTAAACTCTCGCAGCACATCAAGTCAAAAACCATGGTTGCACCCTAACCAAAACCTTTAAAAATTATTATATTAAAAAAATGAAGTTTTTAATTTTAAATAGAAAAAATAAGCCCATCGAACAGGGGCTTAATCTTGCATTAAATTTAAATATTAAGTTGTTATCTAACTTGTGGATGAGGTATAGTATATTAAAATAGATGACGATGAGGTATGGGAGCTAGACACGTGGATGTATTTTATCCATACAAATTGGCGGGCAATATTAATTAAGATGAATATTTAGGTCAGCAACACATGATTTGGATCGCTTCGAATCGACTTGGGATAGTTGGAGGAGAGTTTTGTATAGTAGTAGTAGTACATTACATATACTTCATGTGTTGTGTGCTCTCTTTCTACCTTTGCAAGTCATGACCTCTTGCAAACCTATCCAATCTTTTTTGGAAAAAAGGATAAATAGGTCATTTTTCTTTTCAAAAATTCAAATCAGTTTTTTTTCTATTTTATTACCAAAACAGTCCTCTACAAATACTAATTATGTTCAAATCAGTCCTTTTTTCACTAATTATATTCTAATTGCTGACGTGGCAAGGGTTTTAATTTAAACCTGACACGTGTGCATAATATTAGTCATTTTTCTTTTATCTTTTGCCAATTCAGTCCTAAACTTTTATTTTGTTCTATTTAGTCCTCTACCCCAATCACTCATTTTTATATTAATTGGCATCAAACCTTTCAAATTATTTCATTTTAGGCCCAGAACTTTAAATTTTTTATTATTACTAATCCATTTATCAAATAAATACACAACATACTTCCATAAATAAAATTAAACACCAAACCTCATATATTGGGTTCGACTGCTTTGTTATCGGGTCTTTCAAGTACCGGAATTTTACGGACTCTCTCTAATAACCACTCGACCGCAACCGATTGTTCATTGGTTTTGGTTTCCTTCAGTAACAATCAACAGAATCTTACTTTGCGTCCTACCTTAGGATATAGCAATATTTGAGTAAATGATTTAACTTGAATTTTTGGAAGGTTATGGATACAGGAAGCCTTGGTTTTATTGAAAAATATTAATATTATTAAAAATATTAAAAAAATAGCCTGAATTTTATTGTCCACAAAGTATGATTGTGCTGATTGTTGCTGAAGGAAACCAGAACCAATGAACCATCGTTACGGTCGAGTGGTTAGAGAGAGTCCGTAAAATTCGGAACTTCGAAGACCCGGTAACAAGGCGGTCAAACCCAATGTATGAGGTTTGGTATTTAATTTTATTTACGGAAGTATGTTGGGCATTTATTTGATAAATGTATTAGTAATAATAAAAAAATTAAGGTTCTGGGCCTAAAATGAAATAATTTGAAAGGTTTTAGGCCAATTAATATAAAAATGAGTGATTGGGGTAGAGGACTAAATAGAACAAAATAAAAGTTTAGGACTGAATTGGCAAAAGATAAAAGAAAAATGACTAATATTATGCACACGTGTCAGGTTTAAATTAAAACCTTTGCCACGTCAGCAATTAGAATATAATTAGTGAAAAAATTACTGATTTGAACATAATTAGCATTTGTAGAGGACTGTTTTGGTAATAAATTAGAAAAATGACTGATTTGAATTTTTTGAAAAGAAAAAGGACCTATTTATCCTTTTTTTCCAATCTTTTTTTATTTTCACCTGCTAAGTGTACGTAGATATGACAACGAGCGAGTTCGGATCAGATCTTGCAAACCTATCCAATCTTTTATTGTCTCTATCCGCGCTCGGCCATTGGGGATGTTTGTGAGTGAACGGATTTGCTACTCAGATAGCAGATTGTTTCAAGGTTCTCTTTTCGAATCTAGCGAATCCGCCTCTCTTAAAACAGTCTCTTTTTATTGCATACACGAGGCTAGAATATCAACAAATGTTTTTTAATAAATACATCAAAATAACTGATCAAATAAATATACTTTAATCAGCTAACAGTTAAAATCTAACCAAAGCTAAGCTAGCAAACCGATAATTGCCAAAAAGAATACTCAGATAGAACACTTAGCTCGTTATTTCAACGGATTGATCTAATAAAATACTCCTGCAGGTTCCCATCTGTACGTCCATCTTCATACTCCATTAATTATAGTCAACGGATTGATTCACACACCAACACCTTCCTTACTATTCTATGGGACTTGGCTCTCGAACTCTTAATTTGAGGGGACAGATTTTCATACTCCTACTATTAGCTAAAATTTTTAATTTTAAATAAAATATTTATTAAAAATAGTTGTATTAAATTTTTTGGAAAAGCAGAAGCCATGACAAATAGCTGTATTAAATTGAAAAGTTAAAGAAAATGATTAAGTTTAAAAAGATTTATCAAGCTCTCACAAGTCACAGACTACTTACAATTTTTTTTGGGAAAAAAGGCCAAATATATCCTTTTTGTTTTAAAAAAAGCCAAATCTATCATTTTTCTATTTTATTACCGAATTTATCCTCTACATATGCTAATTATATCCGGAAATATCCTAAATTCACTAATCGTGGAATGCCTGCTGACGTGGCAATAAATTAACTTAAACCCTACACGCTGGATCGAATTTGAAGTGTGTCTCAATTAGGGCTGGGGAAAAATACCGAATATACTGCATACCGCACATAGTATCGAAAAAATACCGAAAATATCGAAATTTTCGGTATACCGTAATTTTCGGTATGGTATCATACTGTACCGTAAGATTTCGGTACGGTAACGGTATAAATTCTTTTGATACCGCGGTATATCGCTACCGTACCGAACTTTGGTATATACCACGGTATCGGTATATACCGCGATACCGTTATATACCGTAATATTGGTATGTTGGTATATAGCGAAAGTTCGGTATGCCGGTATATACCGCAATACCGGTATGTCGGTATGTAGTGAATGTTCGGTATGTCGGTATATACAACGATACGGTATGTCGTATGTACAGAATGTTCGGTATAGCGGTATATACCGAACTTACCGGAATGTCGGTATGGAAACGGTATGAAAATATTTCATACCGAAACTTTTGGTATACCGAAGATCGGTATACCGAAATGTTCGGTACGGCAACGGTATGAAATTTTTCATACCGTAAAGTTCGGTAAGGTATACGGTACGGAGAATTTTTTTCGGTATGATACCATACCGAAAATTACGGTATACCGAAAATTTCGATATTTCTTTTTTCGATACGGTATGTGCGGTATCAGGTATACTCGGTATTTTTCCCCAGCCCTAATTGAGAGACACTTCAAATCCCATCCAGCGTGTAGAGTTTAAGTTAATTTATTGCCACGTCAGCAGCCATTCCACGATTAGTGAATTTATGATATTTCTGGATATAATTAACATATGTAGAGGATAAAATCGGTAATAAAATAAAAAAAGGATAGATTTGGCTTTTTTAAAACAAAAGGGATATATTTGGTCTTTTTTCCATTTTTTTTGGGTAAGGTTTATATATTAAAAGCTCAGATTCTTATATATTTTTTTTCAATGAACAAAGTTTTTCGTACCACGTTAGCTTTAAGAAAAATAAAAAACCTTTCAAAATCTAGTAAAAATAAGGACTCATCGTGCAGACAGATGAGTGGAGAGAAAAATTGAGATTTTTTTGGGAGTTTTTGTGCCCAAAAAATTAAAGGATCAAGCTAAAGAACAAACAAATAGTTTATAAATAAAACTCAATTCGATTCGTATTCATAGGGATAAAAGGGAGGGGATAAGAGGCAGCTGGGATCGAACTCCCAACCTATAATTGAGAGAATAGATACTTGACACTAAAAAAAGTCCCAACACCTTGGACTCTTTGTTCGCGAAGAATTTGAAACTATTGGTAATGTTTGTTAAGAAAGTATTTTGTAATTTTATTATTATTATTTATTTGATAGAATTGTAATTAGAAAAAACAAAATACGAGATAGAAGTATTTGGCAGCAGCACAACTGCACGAGGGAAAGCAAGGGCCAACGGGTAAGCTCATCCGCCATTGTTACTCTACTCCATCATGGATTTACGCCAAACCCTAGCGCCAAACAACGCCCTTCTCCTCATCCCCAAATCCCTTCCACTTTCCCCAATTCCATTCCTTTCCATCAACCCTAATCCCCTCACCAGGGTTGCTTCCCTCAGACGCATCAAATGCTCCTTCGATTACAATGGCTCCGCTCCTTCTGCCACCAATACCAACGGTCTTTATGAGTACGAACGTTATGCCGCCTCCGCCGCCCCACAGTATCCTCGCCCGGCGGAGATTCAGTGGAAGAAGGAGCTTTGTAATTCGGTCCAGCTTATCGGTATTGTTGGGTCTCCCGTTCAAATCAAGTACCTTCCTTCTGGCAAGATTCTGGCTTGGTCTCGCATTGCCGTCAAGAAGTCACAAACGGATACTGTTTGGTAATTTTATTTCTTTTTGGCCCTAGATTACCTTTCTTTTAATTCAGTCTATAACATTGGTTTCGGTAACTCAAGGTAGTATTGTGCACTTGGACTTTCGAATGAGTGGAATTTGAGAGGTTTATTGACTGTCACATGAGCACAGTCAGAAATGAGAGTAATTAATGAAGGGGTGTTGGAGTATTGTTATACTACTACTTTGTAGAGAGAATATGCTATTTGGCTGCATATTTGCATTTAGAGTCTCGAGTTGGAATCTATGAATTCATGCTTCAGCAGAAGGCTTATTCATGTGGTTTCAAGTTTATATTGTTTTTCTCTCTAAAGAATCAAGAAGGACTAACGTACTTTCAGCAGTAATGTAACGGATTCGTCAGAAATTTGTTATCTTATTAACATGTTTTGAGTTCTTGTGCATTGTGGAAACTGATAGGATGGACATACATTTTTAATTTTTTTTATACAGAAGAGATTTGTAGTCAAACTTGATATTTATTGTGGCCTTTGTGTTGTGAACCACTGGAAATTATGTGGGATTATGATCTAGTGGTTATGGTCTTTGAGAAGGAAGTTTCATTTTCATTCCATCTTATTACCATGTCCGGGAGGGGACATCTGTTTGAAGTTTGGAATCAGAATAAAAAACAGAAACATATTGAATCATGGGATTCACCTAACACGTGCACGGATGATTAATTTAAATTCTCCCTCAATTCACTTGTTTCAAATGTGGGGTTTGGATTTGAATTCGATTGCTTAATTCTAAACCCTTTTACCAAATGTCCCCCCTAAGTATATGGCTGTTTGAGGCACTAGTGATTTAACGTGTGAAAACAGACATTCTTGTTAACACTTCTAACACTTTCATGTATGTTGCATCTATCTCTGCATATGTGATTTCATTCAATTTATTTGATATAAACCAAGTATTGATTTGCAATTTTTAGGATCAACTTGACTTTCTGGGATGAACTGGCTCATGTTGCGTCTCAGCACGTGGAAAAAGGCCAGCAAATATATGTCTCTGGTCGTCTCGTCTCGGATACAGTGGAATCTGATGATGGGAAGAAGCAGACATACTATAAGGTTATATATTCTGGCATGTTTATATTATACTATCATATTTCTTGGTTCTAGTTATGATTAAGCTAACCTTGGTTTTCCATTGTCATTCCAAGGTAGTTGTTCAGCAACTGAATTTCATAGAGCAGACCTTCTCTTCCTCTATTTCATTGTATGATGGGAGTCCCAATTCAATGGCATCAGGTAATTAATTTGCTCCACTATTCCTTTTCGCCGCATGATGTTTTTGTGGACAATCTGGCATATCATTTTGAAGTAAAATTTTCACTGGATTGCATCGCAGGGAGAAAGCAAACAAGTTATGCTGAAAACTCCAATGGCCATGTGGAAGAACTATGGCAAGCATTTTTCGCTAATCCTATGGAATGGTGGGATAATCGGAAGAACAAGGTAGTATCTTTGGACAGAGCTCACACAATAATTTAACTGTACCTTTCATGCCATTCAGTTTTTCTTTGACAAATCCAAGAGTACCAATTAAAGTTGTATATATGTAGCCCCTTAATGGGGATACGGTACCTGGGTATATGATAAACTCACGCCTTTTTGACCACACAACACGGATTTACTCCACATTTTAAAATGAATATTACAGCACTCGTGTATCTGAAATCAGCATGGGTTTTTATTTGATGTACAGAGGAGTCCAAACTATCCAGACTTCAAGCACAAAGACACTGGTGAAGCATTGTGGGTTGAAGGCAGGTCTAATCCACCTTGGGTGAAATCCCAGCTGTCTGTACTCGACTCGAGGATGGAATCATTTCGTGATCATAATTCTAACACACCGGTAAATTTTATGTCTGCTGATAATCTTGGGCCCTTTTAGTTGCACCACTCTTGGCAATATGTTTATGGCCATAGCTTCATTTTTCTGCAAAGGTCCGATTGTGTGGCATGTCCTCGAGCAGCTATAGTTTTATCTTTATACATGTAGGATCAGAAAAGAAAAGGATTGTTTTGTAGGGATATTGAATGAAACGATGCATCGCACTATTTCTTAATCAGCAATGGAAGAGTTACATGTTGGCTGTTGCATTTCTGCCTCTTGTTAGAAGATTTGATTTAATTTAATTAATTCATCTGGAAACTAGGTACCAAGTCTAAAGTTTATCATTTCCCATTTGATTGTTTTTTATTAGAAGCTTCCATAACTAAATAATGTATTAAAATTAAACTGCAGCGTTCCTTATCTGACTATAGGCTTCACCAACTTTGCATCAAAAGTCCAAACTCGTATTTTGTCCTTTAATTTCAGCTCTTTGATGTTATTATGTCAATTTGATCCTGTCAACAAGAAATTAACTAAAGAATGGTGCTGTTCAGTTGATTTCAAATTTGTAGAAAAATTACTCTGTAGCAATGAAATATTTTCATTATTATATATATATGTGGGAGTTTTTTGACTTTGTTTAAGAAAATAATTGTAATCCTACCCTCATACTTTGAGCCATTAGTGTGAATTTGAAGATCCACATTTGGTATATTCACATTCCTCCTTAAAACTTATACTCCCGCCTTTTTTTTGGCTATGGACCCATATTTCACGAAGTCCAATACATATTTTAAACCCTAATAACTCAAAGTTCGGTATAAATAAAAATTCTAAAAATTCGATATTTAAAACTACACAATAAGACGCATCGAATTAGATCCCACTTGGCTATATTTTAACTTTATGATAATATTTTAAATCAAAGTCTGTGTGAATAGTGGCAAATTAGCCAATATAGCTATTAAATTAAAAGAAAACGGAGGGAGTATTTCAATACAAATGAAAAATAAGTTTTAGAGGAATATGTGTTTGGGAGCAAGCGAATTCGAAACGCTCTCTATATATGCGGCTGACCTCTCTACTCTTAATGGTCTGGGATTTCCCTGTGGCTAGTTTAATTTCATTCGCCAACATTGGCTCATGATGAGAGGTATTTCCTACCCCTTTGTCTTCTTGAAATAGCAACCGATAAATTGTTTTTTTTTCTCTAATCTAAGGCTGTTTGAACGTGAGTAAATCAGTAAATGATGGTTACAAACAAGTGTGAAACATTTGAAAATTGAATTCTATTTTGAAAATACTACAGTATATGTTAAAATTCTAAGAAATATTGTAAACATTTCCGACTATATATCTCCCTAAAAGAAAATATATCTACCTGCTCCATACGTGAAGGCTGGAGCTAGCCAAAAGTTTATTTTAATATCTGAATTCCTTTATTACTTATTAGTTCCCAACTCCACTCAACAGTTAAATGACATGTTAAACATTTTGGCTGGAAATATTTGAAATAAATGACATTCATACTCAATTTTGCCACCTCATCATATATACTAGTAATACTGTATTGTGGAATAAGAAACCAGCGCCGGTCCATACAATGAAAACTTGATAGAAGCTTCCATACATAAGAAAGGAAGAAAGAGTCAATACTTGCACAGTACATTTCTACCTGTCTCTATATATATATAGACTCACATCTATATATGCGCATATATTTGCTCATACACCCAAGATATTCTTTGCATCAAATTCTTCCACTTTTCGAGAATGGGTTTGTTTAATAGTAGTAGTAATTCCCAAGCTTTTGCTGCAACGTTTGTGCTGCTGCTTCTGGGAGGAGCCTTAGCTGCAGTGAAAGCAGCTGACAATAACTTTCCCCCTTTCTTCGGTCAGTATGTAATTTTAATGCAATCCCAATCGCGTTAGTTACTATATATATATAGTCCATTATTATCCAAAGTGGTAGAGATATATAGGTCTCAAAATTAGAATATTGTTGCTCACTTATTTTTTGATCATTAATTCTTGTTGATGATGATGTTATATACATATATATAGATAATTTGTGCAATGAAGTGGAGTGTGGAAGGGGAAGTTGTGAAGCATCACCAGGTTCCCCTTTCAACTTCAAATGCAACTGCGACGATGGATGGAAACGAACCCGTCTAGACGACGAATCCGACTTGGAGTTCCTTCCTTGCATCATTCCCAACTGTATGTATGACATATATATACTCCTAGAGTATATATATACTTACTTTGTCTTCCCTCCTCGATTATTAATTAATACTACTACTATTGTATTCTAGTATCTATCTATTGTTTCAATTAACTAGTTGACGATATATATCTCCATATATATATATATACTAGTAGGGAGTATCATTTATTATTACTAGTGGCGACTTTTAATTAATTGATTTGCAGGTTCCCTGGACTACTCGTGCATGCCAGCACCTCCTCCCGTTCCATCAACTCCTCCGCATAACACATCTTTCTTCGACCGTACGTATTAATCCTCTCAGATCTCTACATATATATATATATATATAATCTCAATCTTTTGTAGTAATAATGTTTACCTTCCACCTTTATGCAAATTGCTGAAAATTATTGATGGATTTTGTGATCATAATCATATCATGGGGATGATCAGCATGCTATTGGATATACTGTGGGGAAGGGACATGCGCAAAGAACAAAACGTATGGGCACACGTGTCAATGCAACAACGGTCAAGCTGCTAATCTCCTCGGCATCTCTGCTTTCCCCTGCTACCCTGCTTGTATGTATACTATACTACCAGTAGTCCAGTACCACTTTACTTTCTCTATTCTTTTAACTTGGTAAATTACTACTTACTACTACTACTACAAAAAGATGCATATTTTAAATTAATTTTATTTATTTATGTGTGAATTGTATTTTTATTTTATTTTATTTATTTTTGGATGTTGAGGTGCCGTGAACTCCGACTCTTGTCGTAGCCTTGGAATAAGGGTGGGATCTTCGACCGGTAACTCCCCCGGTGGTTCTTCGTCGTCGTCCGACTCTAATGGCAACAATAGTAAAGGTTTCATCACTTTCTCTACTTCCTATTTTATGTAGTAGATAATATATACTACCTCCGTATCCATGAAATTACAACATTCATTTATTGCATGCAGTTCAATGTACATTTTTAACCATTAATAACTTAAATTGTGTATAAGTAAAAATTATAAAAATTACATATTCTAAAACTACAAGGTAAGACGAATCCAACAAGATCCTATTTGACTATGTTTTTACTTATTAATATATAACTATGATAAAAATTTGAGTTAAAGCTAAAGGATGAATAGTTGCTAAAAGTGCAATGTTGCACTATCACGAAAACATAAACACAAAAGAATGACAAGATTACTACTCAATGGGGTTAGGTTAGTGCAAAATTTTACCAGTCATTACCAATAAATGTGTCTTTATATACTATCGAATACCCCATATAATATGAACTCGATCGATCGCGTGCTTAAGTCGTTGGGATAGACTTTATGATCAAATTAATATTTAACACAGTTATTTATTGGGGAGGTATTGTGATTTGTGGGACTCTAATTTACGTTGACAAACAGTTATTAATTTCTAGAAACCAATGGTCTCCTCTAGGTTTTGTCGTGACACGCGAAATTCTAATTTTAACCATTATTTTTCAAAAATAGAATGCGACCCCAACCACTATACTACATTACTACTACTATTCTACTAAGTAATCGTAGTTTGTCAAATTACATTAAATAAATGCATAGCTACTTTCATAGCCAACTTAGAAAATTAAATATTTTAAATTTTTTGATTACTTAATTTACTTATGACTTACAAAATGAAATCTGCATCGTAGGCATGACAGTGACGGTGGGGAAGTTTCATTGGATTGCGGCACTGCTTTTATCCTCGGCTCTGGTTTTCTGGAAATAATAATATTATTATTATTGTTAAATTAAATATACGGATTGATGTCTTCTACCATTGCTCTTTGTTTGGTCTTCCTTTGAATGTTTTTTGTGTTTAAATATTCAGATTCCTTACACATTTTAATTACGTTTGTTGTATATAAATAAAAATTAATTATGGTAGTTTATATATATGGTTTATTGTATTTATGAACCATATTGATTCGTTGTTGTGATATTGAATAAATATTTTTTTGTTGGTGTAATATTGATTGAGTTGTAATAGGAGTATGTAATTAGTTGAATTATATTAAAATGTTGGTTAGAATTAATTTGATTTGGCTTAAATTAAACCTCTGGCGATTCTTCTTTTATACATTACTAGATTTTTTTGCCCGCTACGCACGGGTGTTAAACGAATATGACGATATAAAATGAGAATATAATGTTTTTTGGATTACATGATATTCAATTTCTTTTGTTTAAATAGTGATTGAAATGCATGCAACAAAAAGATTAAAAGGAAAATAAAGGAGATAATAAGATGAATGAAAGAAATTCAAACTCAGGTAGAAATAATATAAAATAAATTATTTTTACTATTACAAAATTTAATGTATATAGTTTTATTTCATATCTAAAATGATGAGAGTAAGTGGAAAATAAATACTCCTTAACTATTCAAAATTAGAAAAAATTACTCCATTCGTCCCACTAATTTTGTCTCACTTTCCTTTTTGGTATGTCCCACTACAATTGTCACATTTCCCTTTTTAGAAAAACTACTCCATAAACATCAACTAAAACATCGCATCAACTAATTCCTTCGCTTTATCACAATGAGTATGTTTGGGAGCAAGCATATTTGGTAGCATATAGCATATTGGAAGAGCATATCCTCTCACAGTTCTCTCTCCGAATCTGCTATCTGCTAGTGGATCTGCTGACTCACAAACATCCTCAATAACTCATTATACCTAAAATACCGTGCCCAAAAGTTTTGGGACGGTATTACCGGAACTGATGGAGTATTTTTTGTATTTTTAAGATTTTAAAAAATATTAGTTTTACTCCTAATATGTTTTACATTTTGACTATTATCCCTAAAGTTTTTTTAAAAAATATTATTTATACTTTTTTATTATCTTTTCATCATTTAAAACTTATATTTTTATTATGTAATGTATTTTTAATTTTTTTGATAAACAGTGACACTCATGTGCCGGTAAAGGTGTGTGGGAGCCCAAATCACACAAATTACTATTTTAAATTTTTGTTGTGATTAGTTTTTATGGACTAATCCATAATTTTATAAAATAAATTTAACTATAATACGTTTTGATTATCTTAAAATATTATTTTAGTCCATAATATTTTATCCAATTTTTTCTTTTTCATATTGATTATGAAAAATATTTGGTAGTTAATATTTTCATTTAATTTTGCATGTTTTTGTGGGCTTCTTGCAATATGTTGTGATGCAGTATCTGTTGTAATGTTAGACTTTGCTATTGTGGAGTTGCCGAGTATTGGCTATGAAATAAAGTTTCATTACTCTCAATAAAAAAAAAATATTTTCATTTAATTTAATTAAATTTTTATTATTTTTCAATTCATTATTATTATAAACCTTAAAATCGAATTTATACTCCGATATCAAGTCTTTTAGGGGTATACTTCTTATATTCTTTTACAGTACAAAATATTTTTAAAAAATTGTATAACAATTTACTCCAAATTTCATATACATTTTTATTTTATACTGAAATATATGAGAATAATTAAATTATGATGTGTTTTAGTTTTTTTTCTTTTCTTTTTCTTTTCTTCTTTAAAATGAAAAAAAAAATATGTAAAATTTGTTTAGAATGGTATAAAAGTTTTTAGGTTATTAGTTATTTTACATTAATCAATATATTTAGGGTCAATTTAATGTTTACATTATATTTTTAATGAAATATTTTATTTAAAATATAATTATTATATTCCTTATATTGATATATGATTGTATATTTTTTAGGCATAAATCTGTAAACTAATTAAATTTATTTAATAATATTATAGTATTAATATTTTTTAAAATATTATATATACAATCAAATAATTTATATATATTTGTATTCAATTATATCTTTTTAAAATATATATGAAGATTTTCTAAAGATTTTGTTATATTAATAGATAGATTTATTTTCTAAATATAGATATTGATGATGTGTCCAATGACGTGGAATTAGTCAGCATATTACGTGTAAACTTAAGAGCCGTTGATTTAAAAATGAACGTATAATGACTGATTAACCCTTTAAAATTAAGAAGGATGAATTAAATTTAATAAGGACAAAAGAGTCTGCACATGCCAAAAAGTATTCAGGATTCATTATATAGATTTTGTCAATTAATTTTTTCTATCATATAATTTATATTTATTTCAGTTTATAAAATAATAGCAGCATTAGAAAACACACTAAATTGCATGGAAACATTTCTGAAAATGAATTGATGATTTGTATGGGACCTCCATTTAATTTACTCCAAGTCTCAAACTGCTAAATATGAATGTTTTTAGGAATTAGCACCTTTATCCCATTTATAATTTATGTGGCTTGAACTCCCACACACCTTTCAATACACATTGGTGTTATTTTTTTTTTTAAAAAAAAAGTAACAGTATTTTAATTTATTTTTGGAATGGCAAAGATAAGTCGTGCTTGGAAAAAAAAAAGAAACAAAAAAATTCAGTACAATTAAGATGCTAATGTTAAGTTTCTTTTGGTGACATAATGTTAAGTTTTTTTATACTTTTTCCATAGGCAACAACCCAACTAATTAAGTGGATCTCAATCAGGTTGGTTCATTTTTATTTATTTTTTTAAGGTAAATATTGACAACTATGTGTTGGGTAGGGGTGATATCGAGTCGAGTATCGAGCCTAACAGTGTAATTCGAGCTTGTACAGTAATAAAATTTAAAGTTATGGCCCGAATTAACTAGGCTAGATAGTATATAATTTGAATTTAAATTGACAGTTACTTATTATCCTGCAAAATACTTCCTCTATTTTTAAATGTTTGCTACAAACCCACCCAACACGCAGTTCAATGCACATTTTAAACCATTAATTACTCAAGAGATAATAATTAAAATGGGCCATGAGAAGGAGTCTTTTCCGGTTTTGAGCCACTTAATTTTGATTTAGGTTTTTAAGCCACGATATGGAATTTGGGCCTGTTTTATAGGCCAATGGGCAGGAAAAATCAATTGAGCAGGCTGGGTGCACCGCACGCGTTGAGAAGACCACGCGCCTATCTTTGACCCGGCCTGGGGCATTTTGACGAAGCTTCAGCTTCCAAAAAACTCTCCCCCCATTTTTGTGCGAAGAAGACGAGCTCTGGGTACTACACAATCAGAGTGGCAGCCTCCAACTATTATCGAGTCAGTCATACGCGATTGGAAGGAACAGCTTGTGCACATTGGCAAGGGGGAGACGGTAATGTCGAGTTCGGAGTGGAATAGCAGTGGCGATTCCTCTTTTGGGTTTGGTTCGAAACCTTGATTTTGCGGCTGGAGGGCTCGGTGAAGACCTCCTGGAAAGCACCCAACGCCGGCCGGAGGTTCTACAGTTGCCTGCAATGGTGGGTAAGATTCCACAGTCGTTGTCGAGTTTTTTTACCATTTTTTTGTTGGACGGTGGCGAGGTTGCTGCCGACGGTGTTGATAATTTTGTATGGCTTTTTTCACAGACCAGTATTATTGAGTGTAGATGGTATTGTTATGCCAATGGAATTAATCAGATTGATTCTGCAATTTTCTAAATTTATTTTCACAATGTGTAGGAGGCGGCGGTGGCTTATTTAATGGGCAAAAGAAGAGATGTGTAGGAGATCACAAGCATTGATTCTCGGGTTGCTTAATAAATGTAATGCTTATGAGCAGAAGATTGCAAAAATGGAAGAGGGCACCGAGTTGCTGCAGAAGGAGAATTCTATGTTGAAGAAGGAGATGAAGAAACTTGGGAAGATGAAAGTTGTAATTGGCAATGAAAGTTGTAATTAGCAAGGAAAATTCAACAATGAAGATCGAGAAAAAAGTGTTGTATGTGTTGCTTTCAATATGCATTTTGCTAGTTGGATGCTTGGCATCTCCGTTGTTTGTTGGGTACAAACATGTCTCTCCAAGACACAAGCTAGTCGGTTAGGTGTTTTGTGAATGAACTTATCTTACTCAGCTTTGTATTAGTAGATGCGAATGCAGGATTTATATAAATGCAGCTTTTGTAGGACAAGGCATATATTTTGCTTTGTATGTCTTGCTTGTATGGTTGTACTAGTTTGGGAATGCAATGGCATTATCGAATGAGGATGTATGTCATTTTGGAATGTATGGATGTATGGTATTTTGGAATGTATGGAAGAAGATGACTTGTTTGTATAGTGTTTTGGTATCTATGCTATGTCCTGTTTTGGCATTAAATTGTGAATTATAACCTGTTTTGGAATGTATAAATTGTGACATGTTTTGGCATTATCGAAGGATGATTTTTGTGCTGCTAGTTGGTGCACAATCCTTTGACCTGTAAAGGTTTTTGTCCAGCAGCACAATCCTTTGGCATAGGATTATTTAGCATTCTTATCATACCTGATGAACTAAAATGTTTAGCATTTTGGAAAATCCATAAGAACCAAGTAAGGCACCACTGTAATAGGAAAGAAACAAGAATTCAGGCAGAAAATTGTGGACATTTGGTCAAACTGAATCCCTGATAAACTGAATACCTGATACAGTGGATAATTTCACATGCTAAAATGAACATACCACTGTTCTATTTGTTCTATTACAGAAGCAGTGAATGTTTCCAAATACATTATCCATAAAGACACCTCACATGGAAATATCACATTTGCCATTAACAAATCAAAACAACACCATCATCACCAACATCACTTCTTCCTACCACCCACCCTTCTTGATCGCAAATTGTGCATTGGAGCTCCTTTTTTTCCAACCCGACACCGTGGAACTCTCCATGAACCCCCTTTGGATGGGGCAGGTTTTTGAGTAGCCAAGGAGCTTGATCCCATCATTCGTTCATTAATGGAGGGACCTGGAACCAAGTTGGGTGCAGCCACATGTGGTCTTGTGTTATAACAGGCTCCTACATTGGTTCTTCAGGATTGTCACCAACAATAGGAGAAAGTGGTGGTAATAAACTCGGCTGTGGAAATCGTAAGAAATGAAGTAATTTAGATGATGGCAGAATATCACACAATTCGTAGCATGCAAAGGCAGCGATTTTTGAAACATTTACTTGAAGCTAAAACTCATTAATAATGACAATGAAATTAAATAATCCACCAATTTGAAGAACCACATTCCCTTACCTGTTTTCCCTTACCTGTTTTTGATGACTTATGGAAACCTCAAGCCTCACCTGTTCCTGACAAAACATCACAATGAAATTGGATAATCGAGAATTAAAATTCATGCCAAAAAATTTAAAAATCACAAAAAAAAAAAAAATCCACCGTGTATCGATATTAAGTCAATTTCCAAATGACCTTTATGTTTGAAGAGTGCACAAGCATAATTCCTTCTCACAAGCACAAATCCTGCAATGGTTTTGTACTTGTTGACCTGAGGAATTCCATCGCATAATCCCCAAAATATATCAAACTGAACTCAGACAAATCTTCAGTTAATCATAACTCGAAAAAAGATACCTAAAGCAATCAAATAACAATTTGCAAAACACGCAACAGATAAAGAAATTACAAAAATCGAAAACTCAAGTATCTTCAAAAAGTACCCACCAACCTCACGAATTGAAGAACCAACTGATCGATCCTTGAGCCCTAATGAAACCACAAAATCCCCGAATTGAGAGTGTGAAAGGATTCGAGAAATCACGGTGAGCACCTGAGCAATCGAGAGCCTGACGACCTTGATTTTGGAGAGCTTGTTCAGAGCCTGCGCAATCGAGATCACGATGAGCCTGACGACCTCAATTCAGGTTTGGTTAAATCCCCAATCAAAGGAAAAAAAATGCATCAGTCCATGATTATTTTCGATGGAAAAAATGTGAAAACGCTTTTTGGCTGTAGGGGTCCAGCGCGTGCAGCACAACCGGTTCACTCCAAGATTATTTTCGGTTCTTTGGCCTGGAAAAAGAGCCCGAAATCCATGTCTTGGCCTAAAAGCCTAAATCAGAATTAAGTGGCCTAAATCCGGAAGAGCATCCTTCTCATGGCCCATTTTATTTATTATCTCATTACTCAAATTCGATACAAGTAAAAATTATAAAAGTTCGATATTTAAAAACTACAAGACGAGACGAATCTAACAAGATCCCACTTGGCTATATTTTAACTTGTATAACTATGATAAAACTTTAAATCAAAGTAATTATGTGAACAATAGTCATTTGCTCAATGAAGCAAATATAAATATAGGAGGAAGTATAAGTTTGTTAGGGTTGATAAAGCTTAATTTTTTTTTTTTTTTTGCGGAATGATAAAGTTTAATATTAGGTGGTGCTGCACGTGGTGCCATTAGTAGGTGGGGTAGGTGGCACAGTCACCATCCCAAATCCCACATCGATGCAAGATCAATCGACAGTCCTCAATTGCCTATAAATAGGCATCCCAGGGTGCCTTAAGAAACACACTAACACAAACGAAGCAAGCAGCAGCAAAGCAGTAGCTTTTGAGCTTTCTCTGCTTCTTCAATTTAGTGGGCAGATTTAGCCCAGATAGTGAGTGTGTTTTGGTATGCTTTCCTTTTGTGAGGAGTCTACATTTGTTGAGTGGGTTTTGTAGGTCCGGAAATTATTGTCCAAACCTTTTTTGTAATATTTTCCCTCATAATAAAATTTGTTTCTCCTTTTGCCTATGGATGTGGGTCGATTTGACCGAAACACGTAAATTCTCTGTGTCTGTTTATTTTGCTGCATTTGGCTAATTTGGGTACATTTCCGCAACAAACTGGTATCAAAGCCCTGATTGCGTAGTATGCTCTGTGGTTGCAGTTAATATGATCTTCCACATCAGAAACGCATCTTGGTTAAGCTACCCTTTTGTGAGCCTTTTTGTGCATCTTGTTAGCAAAATGGCGGCCATAAATATTAAGGTTGACAAGTTCACGGGGAGGTATAGTTTTAGCCTTTGGCAAATCAAAATGCGGGCTTTGTTAAAGCAACAAGGCCTGTGGGCTCCATTGAAAGAAAAGGTAGATCCAGATAATGCTGAGATGATGAACCTGGAGGAGAAGGCTCATTCAACCATCTTATTGTGCCTAGCAGATGATGTTATTACCGAGTTGCGACGGAAACAAAGGCGTCTGGTCTGTGGTTAAAACTAGAAAGTCTTTATATGACTAAGTCTTTAACCAACAAGTTTCTATTAAAGCAACGTTTGTTCAGCCTACGGATGCAGGAAGGTACATGAAACTTTTGACAAGTTTCGTTAACACGAGCTTTTGCTAAAATTATACCAGGTTAGATTTATTAAATGAAAAGAGTTATGATTCACGGGAAATGGTTTAGGGATATATCAAGATTATTGGTCTTCTTATTACTCAAGTATGGTGCTTCGGTTTCAAATGGCGCTGTGGTCCTCTCTGTCATGAAAAGTTGACAAATCTCATGGCATAGTCGGGATAGGTTGACCTTCAGCCTGTCACACTGAGGATCCCCGGCAAATATGCCATGATACTTCTCATCAATTCTTGCCATATGATTTCCTGCCATGAAACTTTTGACTAATTCCCACTACATGAGTATTTTCTGAAAATTCGTGATCCTGGTTTAGGTTTTATTTAATGAAACCAATTTATGATGGCGGTGTTGTGATTAGGGATATATTTATACGTAGTCATGTTTTTATTGCTCGTAGTTAAGAAACTGTGCTCCCGAAAGCGCACGGAGTCAAAAATTGCAGTAATTTATAGTAAGACCGGATCGTTCACTGGAGGATGTGCGATAGAAGCAGGTCCCACGTCGTTTTACTAGATTTTCCATTCGTATTGCTCAATAGGTTTGAAAGATGATTAATAACTACTGACGGGAATTTAAATTAGATCTTGAAAGCAATTAAATTAGTCTACAAAGCAAATAAATCTATTCTAGAAAGCGGATAAGAATTATTCTAGGAATGCAGTAAACATTATCTACGAAAGCAGGGGAAAGGTGCATTGTGCCAACCGTGAAGTTGAGTCACAATGTAGACAGAAAGGACAGGAAGAAAAGAATGAAAATTGGACAAGAGCGAGATACAGCAGTATTAAACTTCCATTTTCATACGCAGATCTTTGTTTGGGATAATTCTATCAGATAGCTAATTCTCATGCTCTCAATAAGGCTTTCCCTTTAACAGACAGGTACTTGCGATATGAGTTTACATGTTCTTAAGACCGCAAATTCTAAGATACCACAGATTCGCAACTGCCCTGGCCTGGGTGTGTTACTTCATCTGTGGTGGAAAAGCAACACCCGACACATCATTTATTGAAATGCCAAGTACCACTATCATTCTCCCATGTCACACCCAAAGATTTGAATCAAGCCCTAAACTATCCCTTAACTGTCGATCCTAGTAGCAGTTACACAACCCTCAATACAACCGAGTGACCTCTAATGAAAGCGGTTAAAAGAAAGCGGCAAAGAAAGCATTTAAAACCTATCACTCGGAGGTTTTGAAAATCTGACCCTGGTAGTAAAAGACAGCTCCCCATCAGGATGAAGGAGTATGGATCAAGAATTCCCGGCTCTCAGTGAACCACTAGTGTGTTCACTTCCTTCCGGGTGATTATGAGATACAAACTAATGAAACGAACTAATAAATTAGTTCGTTCCGGATGCACTCACTCAGGACTCAAAAGTAAGCTTTGGCAGAAGAGGATAGCAGTTGAAAGAAAACTCAACCCTATCTTGGAAAATAACCAAGGCCTGGATGATGTTCCTCTAAGATTATTTACTACACTGTATTTGAATCCAAGTGGACCCCATCTCGGTGCAGCACTTAATCTTACATTTCCATCAAACAGCAATTTTGGAAAATAATGGATTTGAGAATCATTCCCTGTCAGGTACTAGACTCTCAGTTAAAACACAGACCCTTTCAGTCTAGGCGAGACCTAATCGCTGAATCTGCTTCTTAATTCCCCAAAATACAACCCTTGATAGAATATGAATTAGTCATAACTGATGAATTTATCCCTTACTCAGATCCGGATTTTATAAAGAGGTTTTTGTTGGAACTTTATAAAGCAATATCTGTTTACGATCTAGACTTCTATTGTCCAAGGGAAGGATCCCAAAATAAGTACAGACCACATTAGTATATAATATTATCATGCATAAAGATATAGGGAAGTGTAAAATTAATTGACCCAAAATATAGATGCGGGTCTAGACAGAAGGTGAAACACAGAATGAAGTGGTCAAGGGACCAAAGTAATGGCAGAATAATCAGGTGGACTGTAAACATCTACTGTCCAATTTCCCAATCACTCAGGTGGAGCGAATTTAGACAGCTTAGACCCTATAATGGTGGTGTCAACACCAGTTGGGCCTCCACTGTCTGTGAATTCGGATAAAAACCTTCATGCTTCCCTTCTATAATGATCATCAGTTGGCATTGACTGATGCCAACTGACTCCCAGTACGGATTGGGATTCAGGTTTTGAAATTAAGATAATAAAAATAAAACTGTATCTGGATGGGAGTCAACCGAGCAGCTATTATAACCCCGGATGGGCGAACCGCCAAGGCTTCCACTGACAGCCATCCAGACCATGCAAAATAACAATTAGTAACTAATACCCAGAATACGAGCTAGTTATCCATGAGGGAATACCCGCCAACATTAGTCTGATGTATTCTTTACTAATGGTTCCACACAACACACAAAGACAAAATAAATAAGAAACAAAAGAAGATCCCTTGTATGAGAGACATTGGTTTCTCATGCAAGATTGTGGATTGGGTCCACAATTGATGGTCTTAAATAACCCTTCCTACCGTAATTAATTACAGTCCAGATTATCTGTTTAAGCCATCAAGATTTTGTTTATATAAGAGTGTTTTAATGGCAATTGAACAAAGGTCCTTTAGTCATGATGATTATTGAAGTTTGATTATTGCTAATCTCAATCTTTAATCATTAATGAGTTAAGGGTTCAATCAGTTAAGTGATGCAAATGGAGAATCAAAATTTGGGCAGCATAACACCCTATATTGCAATTCCAGAATGTTACATCCTAACCCGTGGGGCTATGATGTGAGTGTTGCAATATAAAATGGGGAGAGAATGAAGTTTGTTTGAGATTAAATAGAGGGAGAGGAACCCTTGTCGCGATATCATAAATTTTGTCGCGGACCGAGGTCCGCGACATGGACATCCCGACAAGTTTTTTAGAATTTTTGGCAGCATAACGCCTCTTTGTCGCTATGCAAGATTTTGTCGCGGAACGTGGTTCCGCGACAAGGTGTGACATCGCGACAAAGTGTTTTCATAAAATTCTAAAGCATTTGAACCCTTGTCGCTATGCATGGAAATTTTGTCGCGGAACGTGGTTCCGCGACAAGGTGTTCCGCGACAAGGTGTTCAAAGATCAAGGAACATGGCATAATTTTTCTGTCTCAGAATGGGATTTTGTCGCGGAACGTGGCTCCGCGACAAGGTGATTCCGCGACAAAAAGCCATGAAAACAAAATGCAAGAGTTTGGCTCCTTTGTCGCTATGCATGGACAGTTTTGTCGCGGAACGTGGCTCCGCGACAAGGTATTCCGCGACAAAGGGTTTTAAATTATGGAGACAAGTGTCTTGAAACACCTTGGTCGCGGAACAGCCATTCTGTCGCGGAACGTGGCTCCGCGCCAGAAGGCGGTTGGCGCCCGAGGTGGTTCAGGACAAAAGTCAGAAAAAGCAGAAATGAACAGTGGCATGCAAACAGCGTGATCTCACCCTATTTCAGATCAAAAAGCTATTCTAAGCTAAAAATAAGCAAGAAACATTCAAAATAAAGAAGAACATGCTTAAACAAAAATAACAAAGATGGGCAGAATATTAAAATAAAGCAGGAGTCCTAATCTAGGGTTTGATCACACATCCACACAACATTATCCACAATATGCCAACAGTAAACATAAAAATAACAAAATGGGGGTCAAATGACCCCAAAATGAAAAAGAAAGCACAAATCCATGGGGTGTGAGACCCATTTCATGATTTGGGACACAAATGCTGAATGTTTTCCCATATTATTGAAGGGGTGTTGCTAATACCCATGATTTGAGTATTACAAACCCTAAAACAAGAGTTTAGAAACCAAAACATGATATAAAGTGGCTACCTAGCTGCTGTAAACCATAAAACACAAAATAAATACTACACTAAACTAATCTAAGGACAAGAATTAAATAATACAGAAAAAAAAAATATTAAAACTAAACTAAACTACCTAAGGGAGAGCACCCACTGCCTTGTCTTCAAGAACTCTAATCAACAAAATTCCAACCAACCTCTAGCTCATGGGAGACACCTCATATTTATAGAAGTGTAACCCTAAGCCCATGGGCCTTGTTTCTAGCCCATTGTGTCTTAAGACATCACACACATCACAGCTTTGTCTCGAAGCATCAAATTGGTCGCGGAACACACTGCATGTGGCAAGGCTTCTCGACTGGGTCTTGTGTCTCTAAGAATGCACCTTGGTCGCGGAACATGCCTTTGTCGCGGAGCATGCCATCGCGACAAAGGTCATCGCGCCAAGGGCTTGGCAGGTCTCCTCTTCATTTGTGTGTCTTGGTCGCGGAACCCCTCCTCTGTCGCGGAACACTGCATCGCGCCAAGGGCTTCCGCGACAAAGGTCTTCCTGGGCCTGCTGGATTGGACCAGATGGGCCGAAAATATTCTTTTTGTGGGCTTTTCTATCTTTTTCCCATCTTTTTGTTTCCTTTTCTTTTTCTCATGTTTTTGGATTTTTCGAACAGAAATATGTAATAAAATTACATATTTATGTCTTTTTCATACCAGCTTATTATTTTTACAATTATGCATAAATCAGTCCAATTCGACTGCTTTCTTACTTAATGTAAGACCGGAATGCGATCAAATGCCCGTTTAAGACACGGAAATGGATTGAAAATAATGGTCATTTCTGGCCATTATCAACATCCTCACATTTAATACTGATCGTCCCCGAGCAGTCAGAGTCAATGTTCGTAAGAACACGGACTCTACATATTCAATTCATTTTCGTGGCTTCATAAATCACATCCTTTTTGGATTGGGATAAGACAATCAAAAACTACAAGTATTAAATTCCCTTGATTGCAGTGTTTAATGAAATGATACTTGCTCACTGTATCGGGCCTACAAATCAAACATTATTATTAATCCTTCATGAATATCATGTTTGAAAGATGCAAAGATTAAGGATGAGAATTAGAGGATGACATGAACATGTGTAATAAGACAAAGCCTCACGTATAAGAGAATCGGAAAATTTCACTCACTCTCAATTGAGGTTTAATCATGAACGCTCAAAATCACATTTAATTAAATTATCCCATAAGCTTGCAATCAGACCAACTCGCCACCGGCTCATTTCTTCAAATCAAGATCACGAGGTCTTATTTAAGGGTTATAACGGGACATACGGGGGTTGTAACATTAGGTGGGAAAAGGGAATTATTGGGCTAAGAAGTGGCAAGAATTAATTCCATCATAACTTGGCAATTTTTATTTAAAATTTATGATCATCAATATTTCTTTCTTTTTGGTTTTCTTTTGCATGACATTAGACCAAGTCTAATTTGCTTTGTCATTTGCACTTTATTTGTTTTGAATGACATTCAACTTTTTTTTTTTTTTTTGAATCGGTTTATAGAATACCGATTTATAGTTTTCATTGATGATCAAAAATTGTAATGCCTTGATAGAATTCATCCTTGAACACTTGGGTTTGAATTTGTTGGTCTTTTTAGAAGGCTAGGAATAATATGAAGGGTTTCAAAGAAAAATTAGGCTTAAGGCTCAAACTGGTTAATCCTAAAGGGAAAATATTTTTGGGTTTGGAGTTCAAACGAAGGCCAAAAATTTGGGTTTTTCTAGGTGCCTCGATCATATTCTCGATTTTTGGAATATGGCATGGTCTTGAATCGGTCCCAATTGCAAGTTCTAGTTTCCTTTAATCAAATTGATTCACACTACAAAGAAAAGAATGAGTAAAAATGACTCATGGCTCAAATCTCACAAGGTTGGGTTGATTCATGTCATACAATATTCTCAAATTTAATCAAAGCTTAATTCTAACAATTTATTCAATCCAAATCTCTAACATGCAGATTTATTACCCAATAAGCTGATCGCATCATTGAATTTTTATAGCTAAAAACCTCAGGAATTCATTTCATGCATGTCTTCAATTATATTATCCCAATTTAAAAGTTTGAAAATTTAATCACAAGCCTAAATTCAACCTGTGAATTTAGAGCAAGTTTATGCATATTTTTGCTGGTTATTTAATTGAAAGCAGTAAAGAGGCACTGCTGACATACTGAGTATGTCAACAGCATATTTTTGGTCTGACAGTCACTTATTCATCTCGGACTGTGCAGACATCTTTTCAAAGGAAAGCAGTAAAGAATTGTTCAGTGGTCTCAAAAAACTGAGTTCCAATTAAGGGAAAGCAAATAAATACATCCGATGCAAGGGATTCTCGTGCAGTTAATACAAACCTGCACACACAAAAGGGGGAAATCCCTTGCAGATTACTACTACTAAAACAGAATTGAAACAAAGCAGGGTAAAGTGGAACTAGGATTCTTCTTTCTTTCTTCAGGGCATGTATCGGAGCCAGAGGACACAGCTGGAAAGCTCACAACGCAGGCACCAATCGCGGTTCCTCAGAGGTGCATGCCATCTCGGGCAATAGACTCTGACTCCTTGGCCTGCCCACAGTTGTGGGTTGTCTGGGTGGTCTGTTATCCAAGCGAGAACGTTGAGGGACGTATACCGAAAAACTGATCGATCTGTCACCATCCTGTCGATCATTCTGATTCCCTGCTCAACTTGGCTTTCATCCGTCTTACTCATAAGCATCAATCCGCGGGTGAAGATTGACGTCTTATGGTTGTCCTCAAGTCCCGGGCGTAGCAGTTCACAAGCGCGCTCCTCATTCCCCTCTGCAAATGCCTTGAGTGCTGGAATGAGCTGAAGATTGAAGTTTCCTGCCGCTGTGCATCTTCGCAGGAATCTCTCCTTCTGCCGACGGATCCTTACTTGCCATCTCTTCACAGTGGAGGTGTTAACCTCGCATCGCTTGTACACGATAGTAAGGTTCCCAGCATCCCTGAGTTTCTTGCATGCACGTTGTGCAGTAAACACCCCCTTGATTTCATCCTCTCCTATCCGGGAGAGAATTTCACCAAGGAGTTCGACCGGCAAGTCCAGCAACTTGGTTCCTTCTGGAGCAGGGTCTGGAATGGGAGGATTACCCCTGAAAAGATAAGAAGTAATGAATCCAATTTTTATGTAATTTTCAGAAGTTATTCAAGTTCAGAAACCAACATCCTCACATTTAGAGCTTTGCTCTAGATGTGAGATTATTAAGTTTCTGACTTGAATTTTAATTTAAAGCACATGTAAATAATATTTGGTTTTAAATGGGCTAAAGAGCCCAAAATAAAATAAAATTGGCCATTGGGCCTAAAATCTTTTTAATGGGCCATTGGGCCCAAAAGTTTTCAGTTTTATTAAACAAGTCCGAGACACTTGTTGGAAGTGGAATGAGATGGATAGATGGAAATGGAATGCTCGAATATTGGAATGTGCAATGGAGACGTGGCGGAACGGATCTGCTATTTCTGGATAGCTCGAACTGTTTGGACAGTTAAAGCATCCAAAAATTTGCAAACACTGTTTTTAATTTTAAAAATGGTTGACTTGTTTTATTTAACAAAGGTGGGATGTGAGTGGTCCCATTTTTGATTTTTGAAAAGGATAGCAGTTGGGTGACAAAAATACTGCTATCTTACTCACACTAGTGTTCCATTGGGAACAAAAACTCAAGTCAAACATTAAACAAAAATAACTCTTTTTGTCTTTTTCTAAAAGTTGCTTTTATTAAAAGTGGAAGCTTCCTATTGGGTGTTTGTACTATGTTTCCATAAACAAACAAACATTTATTCCCATGAGATTTCTAACATGGGAACAAATGTGCCCAAAAAGATCTTACCTCTTTTATTACACCTACACAACACTGTGCAAGTCACATCAAGATCAATCAAACCAATAACATCAAGATATTCAAAACAATACCCAAATGTTCATCAGTTTGTTCTTTCCAGTTTTAAACTTCAAAAATCTGTGAACCTTACTAGTTTTAACGCCATTAGCAGTTTCAAAATGGGGTTTCAACGTTTTAAAACAGTGCTCATAACCGAGAGCACTCAAAAATCTCCAAAAGTTTAGAGTTAAAAGCACATATTAACCACACCACACCAAGAACACAACAAAATGAAAAATAAAACAAAACAAAACAAAACAAAAAGAAACGGGTCCGAATGGGTGCTATGAACATGGCGAAAACAGGGTTTACCCTCTCCTCCTTGGCTCGGGTCTAGGCACGGGTCCAAGGTTTGGGAGGAGTCCATGAAATCGGTCCATAGTTTCCCCTAGAAGAAGAGTGCAAGAGTGCGAAGAACACGTGGTGTTCGTTCGGATGAGAGAAAAAAAATGGGGGAAAAGAAAATGGAGAAGTTGGGGGAAGTTGAAATGGCAAGAGAAAGTGAAAAGAAACTGGAGGGGGTGGGGGGTATAAATACTTGAACTTTTGTCGCGGAATCCGAGACTCTGTCGCGGAACAGGGTTCCGCGACAAGGCATAGCGACATTAGAGAGGTCGCGGAGTTGAGGGTTGGTCGCGGAGTCATGCTCCGCGACAAGGCTACCGCGACAAAGTTCAGTATGGAGACAGTCAACGCAGGTCATGTCGCGGAGCAGGGCTTGGTCGCGGAGTCATGCTCCGCGACAAGGTGCATCGCGACAAGATGTAGGGAAGGGTTAAGAAGGAAAAGGGAGTTTGTCGCGGAACAGGGCCTGGTCGCGATGCATGACATCGCGACAAAGGTCCTTCCGCGACAAAGAATTTTGAATTTTCAAATTTTCTTGGACTGGGCCCGAGTGTGATGTTGGGCCTGAGTCCATTTTATTTGACTTGGGCTGAATAAATTCAGTCCAAGTAAATTCAAAATGCTGGGCTGAAAATTAAAACAATCCACTTGCATAAAATTAGGTTGAGTTAGTTCCATTTATCTGAGAATTTTGTTTCGGGTGTTGAATTTCTTCAATTCTCGAAAACATTTTCTCGGATTTATAGAACTAATCCAACCAAGAACCTGGTTTTTCCATGTTACTCTTATCTGCTCCTCTTTTTGGGGGTTCCGAACTTCTGCAAGATAGATGAATGAAATGCATTAGATTTTCTCCAATTATCAACATCCTCACATTTAGAGTCTTAGTACTCTAAATGTTTAATTGATCTTTGGGTACTTGCTCGTCATGAAATAAGTACTGTAAATATATACTATATATATATATATATATAAACTAAATAATAATTTTTTTTTTTTAAATGCTGTTTCTTATTAAGTGTAAGCCGGGTCTGCCACTGCTTGGCTTTCTCTCTCCGGATCGAACTGTCCGAGATACTCTTTCAATCGTTGTCCATTCACCACTATATCGCCCCTGCCAGTTCGAATCCTGACAGCTCCATTTTTGAACACCTCTAGTACTTCATGTGGTCCTTCCCATCTAGATTTGAGCTTTCCGGGGAACAGCTTCAACCTAGTATTGAACAATAACACATGTTGACCAACATAAAAATACTTAGGTTTGATCCGGCGATCGTGCAACTTCTGGGTCCGCTCCTTGTAAATTCGAGAGCTTTCATAAGCCTGCGCTCGTATTTCCTCAACTTCATTGAGGTCCAACTTACGTTTGCTCTGAGCAACTTTCGGATCGAAGTTAAGCGTTTTAACGGCCCAGTAAGCTTTATGCTCTAGCTCTACAGGCAAATGACAGGCTTTTCCAAAGACCAGCCTGTATGGAGACATCCCGATGGGAGTCTTATATGCTGTGCGGTATGCCCATAGAGCGTCATTGAGCTTACGTGCCCAATCCTTACGGGTTATCCCGACAGTGGCTTCGAGTATGTGTTTGATTTCGCGATTGGATACTTCGACTTGACCACTAGTCTGCGGATGGTAAGGCGTGCCTATCTTATGGAGGATCCCATTTTTACTCATTAAAGTTTCAAAACCTTTATTAATAAAGTGTGTTCCTCCATCAGATATTACCACCCTAGGTACGCCAAATCGACTGAAAATGTTGTTCTTGAGGAACTTAATGACTTGGCTACCATCATTGGTCGGTAATGCGACAGCCTCGACCCATTTGGATACGTAATCGACAGCTACCAAGATATAGTAGTTTCCACCAGATGGTGGAAACGGTCCCATGAAGTCAATGCCCCATACATCAAAGATGTCAAGTGTGAGGATCCCCTTTTGAGGCATCTCATCCCTCTTGGAGATGTTTCCCAATCTTTGGCATCTGTCACAGCCCTTAACAAATTGCCTGCAATCTTCATAGATGTAAGGCCAATAAAATCCACATTCGAGGACCTTGTGGGCCGTTCGAGCGGGACCATGGTGACCTCCATATTCTGATTCATGGCATTTTCTGACAATTTGATAAGCTTCATGCTCGGTCACACATCGCCTGATTATTAAATCAGGGCAGTGTTTGAAGAGATAAGGTTCTTCCCAGAAGTAACTTAATACATCTCGTTTGAACTTATTCCTCTGATGATAGTTCGAAAACTGTGGGGTTACTCCGCATGCCAAGAAGTTAGCGATGTCGGAAAACCATGGACAAGCTTGATTATGCAGATGCAGCGCGAACAACTGTTCGTCCGGGAAATCTTCATTGACTGCTTTTTCCTTTTTATCATTATCTAATCGAGATAAGTGGTCAGCAGCACCATTATCCCGACCTCACCTATCTTTTATTATGATGTCGAATTCTTGCAACAGAAGTACCCACCTGATTAATCGAGGTTTTGCATCTTGTTTGCTAAACAAGTATCTCAATGCTGTATGATCGGTGTATACTATGGTCTTTGTACCTATCAGGTACTGTCTGAACTTGTCAAACGCGAAGACTACAGCATACATCTCTTTCTCCGTTGTGGTGTAGTTGACTTGGGCTTCATTCAGGGCATGACTCGCGTAATGAATTACGCAGTGTCTCCCCTCCTTATGCTGTCCAAGAACTGCGCCTACGGCGAGACCACTAGCATCGCACATTACCTCGAAAGGTATTGACCAATCGGGTGGTTGCACTATTGGTGCAGAAACCAACATCTTCTTGAGCGTGTCAAAGGCTTGGACACACGCTTCATTTATTAAGAAAGGATTTTCTTTACAAAGCAGATTAGTGAGCGGCTTGGCAATTTTAGAGAAATCCTTAATGAATCGCCGGTAAAAAACCGGCATGCCCTAAGAAGCTCCTAACTGATTTGATCGAGTTAGGAAGAGGGAGATTGGAAATGATGGAAACTTTGGCTGGATCAACTTCAATGCCTGCACGAGAAATGCGATGACCTAACACTATGCCCTCAGTGACCATAAAATGGCACTTTTCCCAATTTAAAACCAAGTTAGTGTCTTCACACCTCTTTAAAATCTTAGCAAGATTGGTCAAACAATCTTCGAACGTATCTCCATATACAGAGAAGTCATCCATAAAGACCTCAATGCATTTTTCGATAAATTCAGAGAAAATAGACATCATGCATCTTTGAAAAGTAGCAGGTGCATTGCACAAACCAAAAGGCATCCGTCGATAGGCAAAAGTGCCGTACGGGCAAGTAAAAGTGGTTTTATCATGGTCTTCACTGGAAATAACAATCTGATTATAACCAGAATAACCATCCAAAAAGCAATAAAACTCTCTCCCTGCCAACCTCTCAAGCATCTGATCAATAAAAGGCAATGGAAAATGGTCCTTGCGGGTGGCCTCATTCAGTTTCCGGTAATCGATACAAACTCTCCATCCGGTCACTGGCCTGGTTGCAACCTCTTCTCCTTGCTCATTCTTGGTTATGCACATCCCTCCTCGTTTGGGTACGACCTGCACCGGGCTAACCCATTTGCTATCAGAGATAGGATAGATTATACCAGCATCTAAGAGCTTGATAACTTCTTTCCTTACCACTTCCTGCATAAGGGGGTTTAATCGCCTCTGAGGTTGACGGGAGGGTTTAAACTCTTCTTCCATTAGAATCCTGTGCATGCAAATAGAAGGGCTTATTCCTTTTATATCAGAAATGGTCCAGCCTATTGCATGTACATGTTTCTTAAGAACGACCACCAGAGCATTTTCTTGCTCTTGAGAGAGCTTAGCCGAAACAATCACGGGTAACTTTTTATGTTCTGCGAGAAACGCGTACTTGAGATGATCGGGTAATGTTTTAAGTTCAAGCTCTGGTGGACATTCAACGGAAGGGAGTAATTTGCGAGAATTGGGTAGTGGGAGAACAGATTTACCTTCGGGATCCTGCATCAGTTCAGGATCCTCTTCCTCCTCTTGGTTGGCGTCATCATGGAAGTCGATTCCGTCAAATTCCTCCAAATCCCCTGTTTCAGGATCGGCGAAGTGAACGGCTTTGCATCCTTTGTGCTCCACGCCAGCAGGCTTCAGTACCTGCTTTGATGGTTCATCCAGCATCATTTCACAATCAAGTTTAGAGTCTAGCTCTTCCCTAACTATTACATTTTCAAATGAGAAACAAGAACTGTCATTCGGAAATTTCTGCAATTTCTCCATATCAAAGATGATCTCCTCGCCATCGACCCTTAAGGTGACTTTTCCGGATTTAGCGTCAATCAGTGCACCACCAGTGGCTAGAAATGGGCGTCCAAGGATAAGCGGCATTTCAGAATCCTCTTCAATGTCGAGGACGATGAAGTCGACCGGGAAAAGAACCTGCCCGGTTTTGACCACAACATCCTTGAGGATTCCTACGGGCTGAGTGATCGATCTGTCTGCAAGTTGCAGTCTCATCTTGACCGGTTGAATGTCTCCAAGCTTAAGGCGAACAACCATAGCTAGTGGCATCACATTGATGCTTGATCCTAAATCACAAAGCCCCATACTCACTTTGGCCTTTCCGAATTGTACTGGAAGTGTGCAACATCCGGGGTCCTCTTTCTTTTCAGGCATTCTCCTCTGAACGATGGCACTGCATGTGCTGTTGAGAATAATTACCTCTTCCTGCTCAACCTGCCTTTTTCCTGAAATCAATTCTTTCAAGAACTTAGCATAGATGGGCATTTCGGAAATCATTTCTGTGAGAGGAATGGTTATCTCTACAGACTTTAATCGTTGCAGAAATTTCTTGAATTTAAGATCATGTTCTTTATTTTTAAGCCGCGCAGGATAAGGAATCCTGGGCATGTACTTGTTATTAGCAATTTTTTGGTGGTGAAGGGAAGGAAGTTGTACCTTCACCTATACCCTTATCTGTTTCAGCCTTTTCGGGCGCAGCTTCAGTCTGCAATTCGGCTGTCTCTTTTTCTGCTTCGTTCCCATTATCAGCTTCCTTACCAGTATTGTCAACAATATCATCTTCTTCAAATTCCGCTCCAGTATCTGCTCCCTTTGGTCCAGCTAGTACTCTTCCAGATTTCAAGGTTATTGCCTTGCATTGCGGGTTCTTTTCTGCAGTACTAGGCAATGTTCCTTTGTCCCTTTTCTGCATCTCATTAGCCATCTGTGTAACTTGGGTCTCCACATTTCTGATGGAGGCCTGCAGTTGATTGTTGATCTCTTTCTGACTAGTGATAAAATCAGTCATCAGATTCTCAAGCCTTGAAGGAGGCTTTTGATTCTGATTCTGATTTTGATGCTGATTCTGATTCCACTGGCCTTGGTTTGGGACAAACTGAGGCTGGAAACTCTGATTGGGCTGAAAGTTCTGGAAATTCTGAGGCGGGCCTCTGCTGGATCTGAGGTTGGAAACCTGGATTCTGAAAATGTTGGCCCCTGTTCTGATTGAATCCCTGATTCTGCTGAGGGTTGAACTGCTGTTGCTGTGGCTTGTTCAAGAGATGTGAGTTCAAGGCGTTGTTGTTTGAATAAGACAAATTCGGGTGTCTATTTGGGAAGGCTCCTGCATAGTTACAGCTCTCAGCTGTGACTTGCTCGCATGTGTCAGTTGCATGAGCACCTTGACACAGTCCACAGATCACATCAGTTTGCTGTCCCTGCGCAGAACTTCCAACTCCTTGATTTACAGCCAACGCTGCCACTTGCTCTTGAAGCTTTTCAATGTCTGACTTCCCTACTGTACCTACAGCACATAAACTACGAGGGGGAGTGAGATTACCATCATCAGTTAGAACAGAACGGTTTACACTCATGGCTTCAATCTTTGCCCAGGCTTGGTCCATAGGTATGTAGAGCAAATGTTGACCACCAGCAGCATCAAGCATGGACTTCCATGCTGGGGTCAGACCACTGTAGAACTTTCTCAGTCTCTCCCAGTCATGGAAGCCATGTTGAGGACACTTCCTGAGCAGGTTGAAGAATCTTTCCTTTGCATCATACAAGGACTCGTCTGGTTTCATCTTGAATTCCGCAATTTTGGAGCGGCATTCATCCACCTTGGATTCCGGGAAGTATTTTGCTAGGAAGTTTCTGATCACATCTTCCCATGTAGACTTCTGATTTACGGGCAGTGACTTGTACCATGTTCGTGCTCCGCTTGTCAGAGAGAAGGGGAATAGCCTTAGTCGAATAGTGTTTGCGGGTACATCACGATTCTTGATCGTGTCACACAATTCTAGGAAGGTTTGCAGGTGATCATGGGGATCTTCATGACTTGCTCCGGCAAACTGGTTGCTCTGGACTAGATTGATTAGGGCCGGTTTCAGTTCGAAATTCCTGGCCAGGAATGGAGCTTGTCCAGGAATGTTCAAATATGGCTCTAAAATCGGCTGCATGTAATCAGCAGCAGCTGCTGCTTGATGATTGTTCTCAGGCCCGCCTTGGTAACTGCTGTGGGTAGTAGTTCTGAGGCATGAAATAGTTCCTCGGATCATTGAAATCATTCGGATTCGGGGGATTCTGATGGGGGTTATGGTATTGCTGATTTTGTTGGTTTGGGAAATTTTGCTGATTTGGTTGGTTTTGGTTGTTTGGTGGGTTTTGGTTCGGGTTGGGAGGGGGTGCCTCGAAGTGCTGCTGGTCCATGTTTGGTGGATTCCCACCTCCTTGTATGATCTGGGGAGGGGGATCATCCAAATCATCATGATCAGCATCTTCGGGGTCTTCCTCAATGTTGTGAAGTGGGGGATTGGGTTGAATGATTGGTGGGATGTCAGGGTTTGCCATTTCGGAAATATCGCTGCTGGTGCTTGGCGAAAGTAATGCCTGTCGTTCCCGTTCCCTTCTTTGTTTAGTCTCCGCCCTAAGACGTCGAGCTGTCTTTTCTATCTCTGAATTAAACGGGATCTCGGCTGGCGTTTGCTTCCTCCTTTGCATAGAACAACGGCTTCAATAATGACAGTACCTGTACAATCCCCAGGTTAGAAGTGGTTCTGAAGGTGAATATTTATAATTATATTTATAGGCTAATCTAAGAGCAATGAGGAATATAATTCTCTAAATAAAACGGCGCTGCATCCTCCCCGGCAACGGCGCCATGAAACTTTTGACAAGTTTCGTTAACACGAGCTTTTGCTAAAATTATACCAGGTTAGATTTATTAAATGAAAAGAGTTATGATTCACGGGAAAGGGTTTAGGGATATATCAAGATTATTGGTCTTCTTATTACTCAAGTATGGTGCTTCGGTTTCAAATGGCGCTGTGGTCCTCTCTGTCATGAAAAGTTGACAAATCTCATGGCATAGTCGGGATAGGCTGACCTTCAGCCTGTCACACTGAGGATCCCCCGGCAAATATGCCATGATACTTCTCATCAATTCTTGCCATATGATTTCCTGCCATGAAACTTTTGACTAATTCCCACTACATGAGTATTTTCTGAAAATTCGTGATCCTGGTTTAGGTTTTATTTAATGAAACCAATTTATGATGGCGGTGTTGTGATTAGGGATATATTTATACGTAGTCATGTTTTTATTGCTCGTAGTTAAGAAACTGTGCTCCCGAAAGCGCACGGAGTCAAAATTGCAGTAATTTATAGTAAGACCGGATCGTTCACTGGAGGATGTGCGATAGAAGCAGGTCCCACGTCGTTTTACTAGATTTTCCATTCGTATTGCTCAATAGGTTTGAAAGATGATTAATAACTACTGACGGAATTTAAATTAGATCTTGAAAGCAATTAAATTAGTCTACAAAACAAATAAATCTATTCTAGAAAGCGGATAAGAATTATTCTAGGAATGCAGTAAACATTATCTACGAAAGCAGGGGAAAGGTGCATTGTGCCAACCGTGAAGTTGAGTCACAATGTAGACAGAAAGGACAGGAAGAAAAGAATGAAAATTGGACAAGAGCGAGATACAGCAGTATTAAAACTTCCATTTCATACGCAGATCTTTGTTTGGGATAATTCTATCAGATAGCTAATTCTCATGCTCTCAATAAGGCTTTCCCTTTACAGACAGGTACTTGCGATATGAGTTTACATGTTCTTAAGACCGCAAATTCTAAGATACCACAGATTCGCAACTGCCCTGGCCTGGGTGTGTTACTTCATCTGTGGTGGAAAAGCAACACACCGACACATCATTTATTGAAATGCCAAGTACCACTATCATT